>CM076583.1:671545915-671984048 GCA_034641835.2 Pinus albicaulis
CCTTGTAGGTTATGGAAGTATAGGAGTAGCAACACTTCCATATTTATAGTTGTGAGTGGTAGGCTTCCTTGTTGCCATAATTTTGATTTCAGTTTTTCTTGCCAACCTGAATGCCTTATCCAATGAATCTGGTTCCCAAAGTCGAATCTCATGTGGATGTTATCCTTTAAAGTCCCTATGAAGACATCAATCATGTGTTCCTATGGAATATCAGTTATCCTTATATTCAGTTTTTGGAATTCCTCAATGCGTTTCACCATTGTACCCTTTTGTTTGAGATTTATCAATTGGCTAAAGAAGGTGTTTCTCTTTGTATCCTCATAATGTGATATCATTTCCTCAATAAAAATTGACCAAGTGACAATTTTTTTACGAGAGAAAAGCCATCGATACAATACAAATGTATTTTTTTCTAAATATAAAGTTGCAATGCGTACCTTTGGTGTGTTTTTCACATTACGAAGATCAAAATATTGCTCCATTTGTAGTATCCATGTTACCAGATCCTTGCCATCAAACTTCCTCATAGCGATATTTGGAATATGGTGGGTCTTAAATCCATCATTAGAGTCTATGAATTGATGATTAACATTTATTTTGTTCTCATCCTAAGTTTCATCTACTACCATTTTGCCATGAGGAATAATTTCTAGTAGCAGCTTTGTCAAACCTTCCTTCAAACTTTCCATGTCTGCTTTTAGACCATTCTTCATGTCTTCCATGCTTCCTTTTAGTTTTTATTCTATACCATCGATCTTGGCTTCCACACTATTCTTCAAACTATCCATATTAGATTCCACTCATTTATTCAATCCATCCATGGCTTTCTTCAAACCATCCATCTTAGCTTCCATTTCATTTTTTTACTCTTTACGAGAGAGAAATTTGTTGCACTTGGTCTCGTAATTTTGATATATCATGTTGCAATTCTTCCTCTTCATGAGTCATAGTAGAGCATTCTAAGGGCTTAATGGGTGTCGAATATTTTTGGTGGGAATTTTAGAACCCGATACTGATATATATGCTTTAGTATGCCCTTGGAATCACTTCAAACTGATTTTTCAAACAAGGCTTATCGAATTAAAAAAAATACACACCTTTTTCTTGCTTTTGAGGAGCTCGATATTGAAACTGATGTATCTCTATAATTTCGGATCACCAAGGTTTTATTTTCGGTCATATAGTATCCCTTTGAGTCTTATTTTCATGCCACATGTCAGACCTAATTTGGATTCTTCAAGATAAATTTATTCCTTATCTCCCACAATGACCTAATTATGGACTGGTTCAATAGAGTGAACTTTTACGACGTGACATGTGTCACTATTTCTACTTTCGGCTCTAAAGTTGATTCATAAGAAACTAAAGTTTATCCAGTTTCAACCACTTTTTACAAAATTCCAATTCGATGTTTGAAACGAAATTTATTTACATTTTCCGTTGGTCACCTGTTTGAGATTTAATACTAGAGCCTGCAAAAACCCTAACTTCCTAAGATCATATCTCTAAAAATTTATCAAGCCAAGATCTAAAATTGTTACGTGAAGTCCCTTTATCTTGCGGCTAAAATTGATTTTTTTTCAACTTCAGAACCTTTGTAGAACAAAATTTATAGCACAAATTCCAAGATGATCTGTTTGTAGCAGTGAAACCCTAGAATCTAAAGCTCGATACCAAATGTTATGAAATCAACTCACAAAATAGAAGAAAATATAGATCAACGACTTATAAGTTAGCCTCTTCAAGGGGGAAACCTCCTTTACATTACATAAATGAACAATTCTTGGATGATACAAATGCTAAGATATGTTATTATGACCTGTAGAATGCATATTTGTGACATGTGTTGACGAAATGCATATCATGGCTAGTAGGGGTCCAATAAAATCCTTTTTGAAGTATTTGCATTTGTATCATTGCTTCTATGTTAATTTTCATTTCTAGAAGTTTCATGGAGTTATCGGCAGTGGCCTGAGTCCTGACCCTAGAAAATTGGCACAAAATCCAGAGTCATTTTCACATAACTACCTGGAAAAGTCCCTAGCTACAGGCATGCCCTTGCTGTGGGAGATACTGGAGGGTCTTAGTCACATGCATGCCCATGTCATAGGAGTGACTGAGGATTTAAGGCAGTCAATGTCAGGTTGTCTCAGGGGTTGATCACCTGGAAGGGTTGGATGGCTTCTGAGGGTTTTGTAGTATGTGTATAAGGTCAGATTAGTTGTGTTGTTTCGGTTCCACTTCCTTAATTGTACATGAGGAGTTGAATCAGATCATAGTAGCCTCTCGTCACATGTTTACCCCAGTAGACCAGTTAACTTGGGTAAATGTGGGAGGAGGGTGTGATATTAGGCCAATCCCAATTATCAAGGTATTTGTTTCATTCTTTTTTCCTCTCAATGATTTTTTCCATCTCATGAAGTTCTCGGGAATCCAAGTCAAATGCACATGATTAATGTTACATAGGTTTATTTGGCATTGCTCGATTCTTTTAATACATATTTTTTCTTTCTTCTATATATCACATCAAACTTAGAATGGTATTCATTCATTCATAGGGAGTCTAAGAATATTTTTAAATTTTTATGACAAATGATTCAAAAAGAGCCTCAATTTTTTCATTATTCTTATCCTTTTTCTCCTTCACACCTTGTAAGCATGTAAACAAGTGTATTTCCCTTTCAATATCCTAAGGATAAGACTTGTTGTAATATTCTACAATATCTAATGTATGCTTTCAAACATTGTTACACCCATCAACAACTTCTTTAATCCATTCCTTTATGATTGACACGTTGTATTTCCTTTGGTTCAAGGATTTTTCCGTCATTCTCTTATAAGTTTTGGAAAATTGACTGATGTTGATAATGTTTTATTTCTTCTCCCATAAGAAAATTTTATCAAATTGATTGATGTTAATTCATCCTCCTTCACCATATTTTCAACTTTATAATAAATTTAAGAAGATTAACTTAAAAGAAATCAATTTTATAAGTTTTATTATAAAACTTATCATGTGCCTGCTTTAGCTAGGTATTTACAGTGACAGCAGGATTCTTGAAAAAATACATGTATGTGGTTTCTTTCTTCAACATATCCATTTTTTGAAGATGTGTTTGTTTTAACTCATATATTTTTTTATTGAGTTTGCTTTCAATTTATGCTAACTTTGAAACTAAACGTCACTATGATGTTTTTACTTCTTATGATTCTCCTTTTCTACTAAAGTAATTTTAAAACTTTCATATAACTTTTGGGTATTCCATTGTAGTTTTTTACTGTGATTATTCCCCAGGTTTTGTAATTATTTTTCCAAAGAACCAATCCTCATTAGGGTCATTTTGAGGTCTAAAATGGGCCTCCTAAGGAAAGTGATAAAATAATAGTTAAACAAATAAAATAAGACTTATGAATTTTTAAAGAAGAAGAAAGAAAACTACTTTTTTATTGTATTTTTTAATTATCTCCTTGTAGGTTCACTCAAATTTCAAGAGTAGACACCCATTGGATGTGGAAATAAATTCCACATCTAAGTACCTACTCTTCATACTTCTAAGTAGATACACATCGAAATAAATGAAAATTCATGCAAAAATATTATGCCTCTGATCAAATAGGATCATTATATTGTTTTCCATTCATCTTGATGCTTTCAGAGTGGAAAAAGTAGAGGAATTATCTCACAGGATCTTTTACATGTGGGGCCCAATTTGGAAGAATAGGGGTTGAAACCTTCCATCAGTGTTTTGAGGCATAAAAAAGGCGTTTTTTGCAGGGTAAAACTTCGATAATTTATCACAACACTTTTTAAAACTATTCTACACATATAGAACTTTCTAATGACGTAATAATTGCATCAATAAAAGTTTGTATGTGAAAGTTATGCCACTCAGAAGTTGACCTCCCTAATTTCACCACCATAATTCAAGAGGATGCCATGTCAGCCCCCATTATTCATGGAAAATTTCTAGCTATGTGATTATGATTTATAATACCCTAGAAGAGTCAATATTATAACTCTAGTTAAGATTTGAGGTAGTCAAACCTAACCACTAGTATGCTCTCGGGTAATGTTATAACTGGGCTACTAGGAGGAAAAGGGATTCCATTCTTTCAAGTGAATTTTTTCCATAGCTGAGCAAAAATATCCAAGAGGGATAGGGGATAGGGCACACAAAGATGAGTTATGCACTATATCAACCCACGGGCCATAGGCCATATTTATTTGTACTTACAACCATATTTCCATTTAGGGAAAGAGAGCAGAGCAGCCTCACCTTCGAGTTGGGTTTTTCTCCCGTAAGAGTTTCCCATAGCATATCATGTGTCAAATGTGTTTGAGTGAGTTTTTATTTTTATTGTTCTCTATTTTATGCATAATTTTAAATTCACATGCATGCACTATTAACAATAAATCTAATAAAACTTACCTCCCCATTTTGGGAGGCTTTTGGTCTCCAAAAGCTTCTACTAAGTGAGGTGAGGAAATTTTTTCTCCACCTTCTCTCTGGTGTCATGTTTAGCTTTTCCTGGAAGTTTTCCTTTCAAACAATCTGCCAAAGGTCATGTTGTCCATGTCTTGTATTTCTAGACGTCTTCCGCAAAACTGTTTCTTTTGTCAACTTGGCTTGAGCATCTCATGCCAAATCCTCCATACAAGGTAGGACCTATTTCTCTTCTTGATTTAGCATGGAAGGCTCATAGAGTTTCAAATTATCTACATTCACAACTGAGTAAATGAATATATATGGTGATAAATTGAGTCTATATGCATTATTACCCACCTTTTCCAGTATCTTAAAGGGTCCATACCTCAGAGCCTTGATTTTCTTACCAGGCCCTTGTAGTCTATCTTTGTTCAATTGTATCCATACTCTGCCTCCCACCTTCAACAATTTCTCTGTCCTATGTTGATTAGGCCTAGCCTTATATTTCTCCTGCAAATTTTGTAGTGTCTCTTAGACGCGTATATATATTTTCTTGATCTTCTCTATAAAATTTTCAGCCCTCAAGGCATCTCCTATAAGATCTTCCCTCACTCCTCCGTGTTTCCCACATGCAATGTCCAAAGGTGAAGGAAAAAAATATAGACAACATGTTTCAAATGGGGACTTTCCTATGGAAGTGTTGATTTCTTTGTTGTAAGAATATTGTATATATACTATATTTTCATCTTAGGTATTCAAATGCTTCTGGTTGTAATCAAGGTCCACAACAACCATACCATCCATAGTAAGATCAAACATATTTTCTATTTCAAAAATACAAATCATAGACATTCTGTTGGTGTGCTTAAAATAGGAACATAAAACTAGGAGCCCCATTTCCATGGTCTTGATGTCTTACATGCTTGAGGTTAAATTTGTTGTCAATGAGTTCTCTTTCTCTCACTGAGATAACAATTTGTTAGTGGCTTTACTAACAAGTTTTTTTTTTTTTTCATTATCACAGGTGAATATAATGAAAACCTATAGAAGACGGTAATTTTGGGCCAAAATATTATGTTATATTCTATATAAATCATACTTAATTATAAATGTGCACAAGTTTGTATTAAGATATTAATTTATTATTTTCCTCTTCAATTTCAGTTTACAATGCTTGTATAAGAAAGAAGGAAAAATTCCCTCATAGTTTCCTAGGATTGAACATGGACCAACTTATGACAATAAAATTTATATAATCCCATACTTCAACTATTATGTGTATGGAAATTTCTAGAATAAAAACTAAGGTTCATGAAGACAATGAATCATTTTTTTCTTTTTTTATATGAGAAGAAAAAACACATCAATAATGAGTGAAAAGAAAATACAAGCCTATATATTAATGATTTTATGTTTATACTTGTAAAATGAATTCTTAGAACATATATTGCCAATATCTACACAAATAAAATGGATATTTTGATAGTAAAAAGTGATCGGTAAAAATTGTAATATCATTTATGTACTTTGAAATGAGTTACTATTTCTCCTTTGTAGTTAAGAATTTTATATGCATACAAGATGTTGGAATATGTGTGTTGGTATGTAGGTGGGTTTTAGGGTACATATTTGAAGTTGGGCTCTAATACCATGTGCAAGGATCCATTTTAGGGTCCTCAAACTATAACATACTTCTACACTTTCTTCTACAATTTCACATCATATAAAGAAAAAAACATATTCAACAACTTTATACATAATTTTTTCACAACATATTAAATCATAAATTAACCGACAACAAGAAGAATACCTTGTTGTGATGACTCAGTTGCGGTGCTATTACTAGGATCACTCTATTGAACATGCCAGTTTTTCCAACCATGAAAGTATATATGTCTTCCTAGCCTTGGGTACCTCCATAGGTTCTCTATCCCTCAAAGCCCAAGTGTAATACACAACCATAATGTGTCTAATCTCCTCATTCCAAAAATAATATTCACCTTTTGGTGACAACCCAAACCTTTTCACTCCCAAGTTCCAAACCCAATTCCCTCCAAAAGAAATCTCCTCACTCCCCCCTCCAAGTTTTACACAAGCCCCCCATAAGAACCACCTCTCCCAATTTTCTTGCACTTATCAACGTGGGCTTTGATACTACATGTGAGGACCAATTTCGAGGTCCTAAAAATATAAGATACTTATACAATTTCACAACATATTTAACAAATCTATACATATTACACGAAGAATACCTGGTTGTGGTGCTCCTTTTAGGATCACCTGACTGAATATGCCACCTTGACAACTAGGAAAGTCTAGGAAACATCCACATGTTCCCTAGCCCTCCAAGCCCAAGTCCAAAGCGTAGCATAGTGTGTCCAAGATCCCCGTGCCCACACCAATATCCAACTATTAGTGATAACCCAAAACTCTGCACTCCCATGTGCCAAACCCATCCCTCCAAAAGAAATCTCCTCACCCCCCCTTCCAAGTTTTCCCCGACACTTATCCCCCCATAAGAATCCCCTCTCTCCCAAGCTTCCTGCACTTATCCTCCTCGATTTAATGTCACCAACCCACTATTAATGTCACCAGCCTCTATTCCTTCTCTTGAGCCACCCCCACTTATCCTCTTATCCAAGATTAAATTTGAGGAAGACAAGCATGTTAGGGCATAGAGATGATAACTAATAAAATATTGATAGTATCATTTTAATATGAGTCAACCTTATGGATTCATAAGAATCCTATTAATTTAAATATTAAATAATCATGTTAAAATATAATTTATTAATTATTAGTGAGAAGTAAGAGTTATGTTAGATCTAAGACTTTGTGATCCACAATGTAGATATAAAATCTTTTGGATTAATCACATCATTAGGATTTGGTCGACGTTTCAAACCATCTAATGTGGTTCATCCTCAGGACAAGGTGAAGAAGGAAATCGATCTCAATGAATAAATAGTAAGGATGCATCATTACCCAGAGTTAGATGTTAAAACTATCCGTTAAAAACAAGTCGTTATTTAGTTAATTAGTTAGAAATTATTATTTTTTAATTATTTAATTAATTAGCTAGAAAAATAAAGAAAGTGGAAAGTGGAATAGATTCATGGATGACACTTGTGTCATTTGGCCCCACGGTTGTGATAAGTTAGATTTATTTCTTGATACCTTAATTCCCAGTCTGATTACATCAATTTAATGATGGAGGTTGAGGTGGATGGTTGCCTTCCCTTCTTATATATTCTTCTCTCTATAAGGGATGATGGTTCGATCTCTCACCAGGTTTTCCACAAGAAGATGCACACTGAACAATATCGTCATGCCGATTCTCATCACTTTCCTACTCAGAAATTTGGTGTTCTCTACACTCTGGCTACCCGGGATATCAGAATATTTGATGACAGCCATTTGGATTCAGATAAATCCCATCTTCTGGATGTATTTGAGACTAATGGGTATTGCAGATCCCAGGGTCTTAAGGCCTTCCAAAAAGCCTCTAAAGGCTCAAGAGACAAATCTTTTCGGCTAGCTCCTATCTCTAAAGTGAATCTTCCGTTTATCCAAGGGACCTCGGACGAAATTTCCCCTGTCCTCAAGAGAAATAATGTCGCCTTAATTAAGGCCTATCAGTACCATCAATAATTATCTCAGATTGGTTAAGAACCCTATAGACCCAAAGGACATGAAATGTGTTTATTTAGTTCGATGGTCCTGCGGTACTCCCTATACTGGGGAAACTGGTTGATCCATTAGACAAAGAATCCAGGAGCATGCTACAAACATTAGGCACAGTCGATCCCACACTTCTTCTCTTTCAGAGCATGCTGGGAAACCATGTCACCATGTATGCATTGAAGACTCCAAAGTCATTGCTAGGGTGGATCAGTTTCATCATAGAAATCTAAGGGAGGCTATTGAAATTGAAAGACATCCTAAAAATCTCAACAAAGATGATGGGTGGCAGCTAAGTAAGAGTTTGACTTCGGCCCTCTCAAGGTGACTCAGCCCTCGTGCGATGTTTTCCTTAGGGTTTATTCTCTTCCCTTTGTTTTGGTTTCACCTTTTTATTTATATGATTGTTAAAAATTATTTGTTAAGCCGACACTTAATTTTTATTTTTTATTTTTTTTTAAATTTAAAACTTGAGCTGAGAGGCGCATCTATAGCCCAGTTTGACCTCGATGTTAGGTATGTCACGTCCTCATACAAAATGTCGGCTTAAGTTTTAAATTAAAAAAAAAAAAATAAAAAAAAAAATTAAGTGTCGGCTTCACAAATAATTTTTAACAATCATATAAATAAACCAAAAAAAAATTAAAACAACTCAGCTTGATAGATCCGGTGCTTCTACAGCACAGTATCCATCATAAACCATTTCTACAAGAGAGACAAGGGTTGTGATATCTCTCTTCTGCTATGGGTCTCTGCCATGAAAATAAACACGGAGAACAAAACCATTACCAGTAATAAAAAACATTTGCCACTCTCTAAAACCTAAATCATTCATCGTAGATACCAAATGCTCACAATGAATAATATCACAAAGATCAAGAGAATCTGCATGAGATTACCTGAATCTCCATGTTTCACATAATATTTGAAATCACCAGGGTTTGAATATATTATATTTATTGGGTTGAATGCAAATTATGCAATTACATAATGGTAAGTTCTCACTTGGGTTCACCAAGACCTCCAGAAATCTTTTCCACTTACTTTGGATATCACAACTATTGAAGGAGACTCATCTACTGGTGAGGTGTCAACCATCTCAGCGTTGTCAATATTAGGGTTTCTTATCAACAGAGGAGAGTGAGAATGAGTTGTTATGGAAACTAAACATTTTTATTTTTTGGTGGGGGTATGAAAATTTTCATTACATGGTAGTTTTTCACTATTTATGTGATTGACACCTGTATGGTGAAGCACAGATTGAAAAAAATATAATTTAAAAGCATGCTTATAGGCAATGCAGACAATACTAGTTTTGAAAGATAACAAGGAAAAATTGTAAAATGTGTTTCCTAATTGATTCTTCGTAAAATTACTCAATAATTTCTTTTACTTTTGAATTGCGTTATAGACATAGAAAGAGTTACAAAATTTAATGGAATAAAAATTCCATATAGGTTATCATTGTAGATATTAATCATTAGTCAAATTTAATTTTGTATGAAAGCACTCACTATAGAAAGCACTCACTATAGAAACCATTATCTACCAGTTGGAAAGGGTGAGAACACATTATGCATTAGAAAACAATAGAAAAAAAGATGAAAATAAATATGGATATTTACTATTTCCACTGAAAAAAGATGAAAATTAATTTCAGTGTAGATGTTGATTTCTAATTATATTTGACTACTTCCACTAAATAAATAAAGCCTCTTTTTATATTTACTCCATAAACCTCTTTATATTTACAATAAGTCAAAAAAGAAGTTTTATTTAGGTGAAGCTTATATGCCAAATACCATGGGCCAAATTATTATTAATACCATGGGCTAAATACCATATTTATAAAAGAGCTATGGTAAATAAATAAATCAATATAAAAGAGGTATAAAGAGGCATGATAAATATATAAAAACATATCAAATATCATTATAAATCAACATCTAATTATATAACAAGTCTATGGGCCAAATACCATTGTAAATAAAAGAGGTATGGTAAATAAATAAAACCTATTTTTTTATATTTACTCTATAAATCTCTTTATATTTACCAACACTCAAAAAATAGGTTTTATTTAGGTGAATCCTATAGGTCAAATACTATGGGCCAAATTATTATTAATATCATGCCAAAAAAACCATTATTATCCCTAATATTAATATCAAAATATTAATAATAATATTATTATTATTAAATCTAATATTCATATTCATATTATTATATTTAATAACTTTGGATTAATACAATATTAAATTTTCTATATTATTATATACATTAATGTATCATGATATATATTAACTCTAGATATATATGGAAGGGAAGAACAAAGACATAGAGTGATAGAGGTGGAGAGATAGAGGGAGTGAGAAGGGAGAGATGGGGATAAAATCAAGGAGAGGGGAGAGGAGGAATGAAGAGAGAGAGGGAGAGGAGTGAGAGAGGTAGAAAAGGTTACGCGAGGAAGAGGGAGACATAAATATGGAGGGGGGGGAAGGAGGAGAGAGGGATGGAGATAGTGAGAGGATTGGAGGGCAGAGAGAGAGAGAGAGAGAGAGTTATGGGAGAAGAGAGAGGATTATAGGGAAAAGAGAGAGATGGGGGAAGAGAGAGGGAGGTAGGAGAGGAAGGAAGAGAGAGAGGAGAAGAGAGGGAGGGAGATAGGAGGAGAGGGAGGGATATAGAGATGGAGTTGAAGGGAAGAATAAATACATAGAGAGCGAGAAGTGGAGAGAGAGAGGGAGTGAAAAGGGAGAAATAGAGAGAGTGTGTGTATGTTTTGGGGTGAGATAAAGAGAAAAAGGAGAGATGGAGGGAATGGGGGGAGAAGGAGAGAGCGAGGGATATATTGACAGAGTTGGAGGGTGAAGAGAGGGAGAGAGAGGGAAAGAGAGAGATATAGACATGGGAGAGAAAGGGAGAAAGGGGAAGGAAGAGAGAGAGGATGTGAGAGAGTGGAGAGAGGGAGGGAAAGAGAGATGGAGTTGGAGGGAGGGGAGAGGGAAGACGATTTCTTTCACTAGATGCATTGATTTCATTATGGATGGTGATTTCTAATCCTATTTGATTTCTTGCACTATATGCATTGATTTTAGTGTAGATGTTGAGAGAGAGAGAGAGAGAGAGAGAGAGAGAGAGAGAGAGAGGTTTGGAGAGAGAGGAAGGACAAGAGAGAGGTCTTGAGAGAGAGGAAGAGAGTGATGGGGGAAGAGAGAAAATTGGAGGGTATATATATATATATATATATATATATATATATATAGAGAGAGAGAGAGAGAGAGAGAGAGAGAGAGAGAGGGAAGAAGAAATACAGAGAGATTGATATGTGGAGAGAGAGATTAAGTGACAAGGGAGAGATGGAGAGAGAGCGTGTATGTTTTCGGATGAGATAAAGAGACAAAGAATGAGATATGAAGAGAAGGGATGAGATAAGGAGAGAGGTAGGGATATAGTAACAGAGTTGGAGGGTGAAGAGAGAGAGCGATAGAGATGTAGGAGAGAAATGGAGAGATAGGAAGGAAAGGGAGGATGTGAGAGAGTGGATAGAGGGAAGGAAACAAAGATGTACTTCGAGGGGGGATAGAGGGAAGAAGATTTCATGCACTAGATGAATTGATTTCAGTGTAGATGGAGATTTCTAATCCATTTTGATTGCTTGCACTAGATGCATCGATTTTAGTGTATATGTTTATTTATAATTATATTTAATTTCTTGCACTATATGCATTGATTTCAATGTAGATGATTGCTAATCCTATATGTTTTCTCACACAAAATTCATTGATTTCAGTGTAGACGAAGATTTTTTATCCTATTTTATTCCTTGCACTAGATGCATTAATTTCAGTGTAGATGTTGATTTCTAATTATATTTGACTACTTCCACTAGATGCATTGATTTAAATGTACATGATTTCTAATCGTATTTGATTGCTTGCACTAAATGCATCGATTTCAGTATAGATCGTGATTTATAATCCTATTTGATTGCTTGCACTAGATGCATTGGTTTCAGTGATGTTGGTTTCTAATATTATTTTCTTACTTGCACTAGATACATTAATTTCAGTGTAGATGTTGATTTCTAATCCTATTTGATTACCTGCATTAGATGCATCCATTTCACTATAGATGTTGTTTTCTAATCCTATTTCATTGTTTTCATTATATGCATTGATTTCAGTGTAAACGTTGATTTTTGATTTGATGTAACTGGATGTACATTGATGGTACATTAATTTTAAAGTGATTGGATTAACATTGTGCATTAATTTCACTGTAAGCAGGCAAAATTATTGACAATGTACATTTATTTTTATGTTTTAGTAATTCAACCTATTAATATCAAAGAACAAGAGAGAAAATGTATGATTTTTAGTACAATAGTTCCAGAAAAATATTTAAATGATTTATGATTTCAATTGTGCTTTTCATATATAATCGATATGAAAAGATGACAAAACTAACAAAGGTGACAATAAGAATAGTAGAAGAAACTAATTTGAGATTGATTACAATGAAGACTATTTGTAATAGAGTGCATTCATATTATTCACATTTTCTATCATTCAACAGTATTACATTCTCACTTTGCATTCAAAATTTTTATTTCATCATTTTTCATTATTAAATTTATTAACAATATTTATCTCAACAAACTTAGGTAACTAAGAAAATTTTAAAATTAAAATGACCAATACATATTTAGCATATATAAAATTATTATATTTATATTAGACCTATTTACATATTATTCATAAAATTAATCATATGTTCTATATATTTTCCTTGGCTTCACATGACTGGAACCAGTCTAGATCCATCTAACTCCGGATCTATCATGCGTCGAGAGGGATCAAATCTCTCGAGGTGCAAACCTTTCCTCAAGTTTTGCACTCAAAAAATAGGTTTGCACCTTGAGAGATTTGATCCCTCTCGGCGCATGATAGATCCGGATTTAGATGGATCTAGGCTGGTATTATTATATTATCTCCTTTATATATATATATATATATATATATATATATATATATATACTTGATGATATATATATTTTGCCCCTCTCTCCGCTCTTTATAATAATAATTATAAATCTTCCCCCTTTTTATTTTATTGTATATTATTCCTTTCTTATTTTTCTCTTAACTTCTTCAATAGTTTAATATATTTCCCTATACTATTATTTACCCCTTCTCCCTTACTAGTTTTATAACTTATTCATTTTAATATTTTTCCATTGTTCCATCATTTGCCCCTTCTCTCTTACCATATATATATATATATATATATATATATATATATATATATATATATGGTAAGAGATATATATATATATATTTACTTGATGATATATATATTTTGCCCCTCTCTCCGCTCTTTATAATAATAATTATAAATCTTCCCCCTTTTTATTTTATTGTATATTATTCCTTTCTTATTTTTCTCTTAACTTCTTCAATAGTTTAATATATTTCCCTATATTATTATTTACCCCTTCTCCCTTACTAGTTTTATAACTTATTCATTTTAATATTTTTCCATTGTTCCATCATTTGCCCATTCTCTCTTACCATTTTACCAAATTATTATATCATTCATAATTTAATCATTTTAATGTTATCCCCCTATACTATAAGTTATCCCTTCTCCCTTATGGATTTTATAATTTAACCTTTTTTCTAAATTATTATATTTTTAAATAATTAAAAACTTTTAATTTTCTAACTAATTAATTAAATAAATTAAAAAACTTTTAATTTTCTAGCTATCTAATTAAATAATTAAAAAACTTTTATTTTTCTAACTAATTAACTAAATAACGGCTAGTTTTAACAGCTAACTCCGGGCAATGATGCATCCTTACTTTTTATTCATTGAGATCCATTTCTTTCTTCACCTTGTCGTGAGGATGAACCACATTAAATGGTTCGAAATGTCAACCAAATTCTAATGATGTGATTAATCCAAAAAAATTTCTATCTACATAAACTAAAAATTAATTAATCACCAATTAAATTTAAAATTAACTATAATTTTAATCATTAATCAAACTTAAAATTAATCATACGTTATTTAATAAAACTTAACCTTTAATTAATTTTCTAGCATAATAGACTATTTAATAATACTAGCTTATTTATACGAAGTGTGAATATGTAAATAGAATACGCATACTTTATATCTATACTAATGATTTAGTATAAGAATCAATAACAAAAGTTAATAATTCAACATATAGGTTGTTAATCTAATATAAATTAATAAGATCATGAAGTAAGCATTACATTATTAAATATAAAAATTAAGAATGCGATGGATTTGAATAAAAACTCAACATACCATAATGATTATATTGTTTTTTTTTTTAAGAAATTCATTACAACTAAAGTAAAAATAACAATAAAATGAAATAAACTTGGATTGTAAGTCAATAAAGGTGGACGCGTCTGCTGTGGGGGTTAACCGTGATCTCGGGGGTTCAAAGAAATGTCTACCTGAAGAAAAGCCCAAAGTGACACTCGGTTTCTAGAAGTGTCTCATATATTCAAAGTCCATCCAATACACAGTGTAACTCTTGTTTGGACTCGGTAGACTTCAAACCTCCCAATATTCAATATCAACTTCAATTCAATTGAAGAAGCGAGTGCGTCATAATTTCTAACTTTCTCACACACTTGTGTTTACACGGACAAGAAAGTCTATTTTTAATTTTGAATAGAAAATTGTGCACTCTCAACGTTGGTCGTACACGGCGAAGTGTGAGATTTGGGTACCGCAAGGATGCTATTTGGTACGGATGGTAAAGAAAAGGCATCAATTGGGAGAGAGCCTGCACATTCTACTGAGGCCGGGTATTTGGCATATCCTTGATTTTGCGGTTTTTCGTTAATATATATATTTTATTTTTTTGTAAAATTTTGTAGGGCTTCCAAAACGAAAAAAAATTACTTAAAAAAAATTAAATGTTTTAGAATGGTTGTTGGAAAATCCAATTATATTTAAAAATGCATTTTCCAAAGAGAGACATAACCCAACAAGTTACCTAGAAGTTCAAAGTTTACCATACATAAGTTAACTCAGTAAGTAAGAAATTTAGAAACTAAAGACATAACAAGGGACCGAGAAAAGGGATCTTAATCAGGTGACGCAAAATTGAATCGATTTTGTATTGCTGCCTGGTGTGCCACCAACAAGGGGAGGATGCCAAAGTGCTTCTCAATGTGCTTTAGTCATTGGTCCAAGTCCGTTATATGTTGTAAATACTCCATGGAGAGGAGGAGACCCTCTCTATGCTTTTGCCAATCCAAGAAAACCTAGCCTAAGAGGACTTTCATATGCCAGTGCAAGTCCCTCGTATGCATTACTGATTGAATCACCTAAGTATGTGCCCAATATTTGGCACCTAATCAATGAGTTCAACCTGTACCTCAATATCCAAGAGATGATGTCACTCGGAGGTTCCTACCTACTTAGCACGAGTGAGGTCTTCCTGAATGGGTCATGAGTCAAGCTCTTGAAACTGAGCTGTTGTTTCCACCAAACTGTGATGAGTTTGTATGCTGGCCCATTCTTCATAATATGTTGCACCCCTACATACCCGGGATTGTTGGCATGGTATGGTGGTTGCACAAGTATGGAGAGAAGGCTAAGGAACATGTGGGAGTGTGTCAGGAAGAAAACATAGGCACACAATCATAAGTGCTAGGAGAGTGGGACAAAGCCACATATACAACCTAGATAAAGGATTGAGGTCAACAACAAGCTACATAAACTAAGGGAGGACCAACAAAGGAAATTTCCAGCCTAGGAGAACACAACGAGGTTTTGGGAGCCATGAGGGGGAGGGAATACCCCAATGATACATAGAGGTCAAAGTAAACAAGAGTGAATATATTGGATAACTGTGAGGAGTGATAGACCAGGGAAGGACACCATGAGAAGAAAGATGAAGAAAAAACCAGGAGGGGAGAAGGATAAACTTATGCAAGAGAGAAGTTGTCTCACATATGCAAAGTTTTTTTATGGTGGTGGGTTGCTCCGTCTAGAATTAGGATTTACCACAAACCTTCTTATAGACATCCATGTTCTTGAGAGAAATGGGGTGCCCGAAAAAATTTAGACGAAAATATGCTAGTTTTGTGGAGTAAAGCTCTCTAGAAAGATTACATTACTTTTTCCAACATTGCTTGGATAGTTAGAGGTAAGTAAATTCCACGAGCTTGGATCTTAGGATTGAACTAGTATCAATTTCTCTTCACTAATTGAGCTCTCATATTGTAGAGGGAATTGAACTGGGAAAAAAAAATCGGGATGTTTTTTGCAATTGTCTTCGTCATGATATACCCATTGACCTGTTGTCCCTGGTGGTTGGCAGTGTTATAACTATAGAGTGCCATGATCCAGGCAGTAAATACCATGCTTAGTGATTGCAGAGAATGATGAGTCACACAGGGGAGACTTAGGCAAATAGGTTGGGAGATTATGATGGAGTCGAGGCAAAGGTGACAACAGTGAAGGCTATGAAGGTGGTGTTTAATAAGCATGACGCCTAATTACAGAATGACAATGCACCTGGTGTTGAGCTAAGCCTTAATTACCAACTATGAAGGTCTATTGCCACGTCCCCAATCGCATGCCTAGATAAAAGAACAACAACTCATCTCCACCCTCTCACATGTAAAACACCCCATAGAAACAATACATAATACATATTTGTTATTGAAAATTGCCATTCATGATTTTTCTCACTCCGTATGGTACTAGATCAAAGGCTAACTTTCGAGTGTATCAAATATTATTTTTAATTGAATATCTTAATTAAATTTATATGAAATATTTGGTTGAAGTTATCGGGTAAATTAAAAGTGTTCTGAGTCAAAATATTAAAGGACTCACATGGTGCTTTATTTAGAGAATGCACACGCCGATATTATAGTTCTCTAAAAAGGTTTTTGATGGTCCTCGTTTTTAATTATTAAAATATTTAAGGGAAAAAAAATAATTTAAGTGCATAAGTTTTATAATTGGTTATAATATTATTTAATTATTTAATAATTGAATTTTTATATAATTTATTTTAAAAAATAAAATAATATTTCCATTTAATTATATATAAAGAATTAATAATGAAATATATATTTTAGTTATTAAATATTTAAATTATGTGGTGTAAAACAGATAGTGGGGTTACACATTTAAAATTTTGTGGGCAAAAATGCATCCATGCTAAGGATTGGTGTGGCCTAGACAGACTGTGAAGAACAAAAGGGATGGTTCAAACCCTCGGTAAGCGGAAGCCTCCATAGTAATGATGGCCAACCAAGCTCGACTACCCAAACTTGATAATACTACTCGGGTGAACGTAGATAGAGAAAGCAATGGTTAACTTCTTTTCAGTAGGTTCAATGTCCGATGATGAAGTTGGTGAAATGCTTTCCCCTGCCCGTCCCTCCTTACTGGCCAAAGAGAATAGACAAGACCTCCTTCACTCGATCTTGAGATCACCCCTGTTTAAAGGTTTTCACCACTTAAATATCCTTTTTCCGTTTAGACTCTCCTCTCCCTGCTCTACCCCAGCAACTCTTCTATTGGGTCTTAGAGTAATATGTTAACTAATAGACTCGATCTGACTCGACCTGTACTCGACTTGTTGGGAGAGAGCATCCGAAAGGCAGGCAGAGGGACGGGACTTATCTAATCTTTCAGATTCAGCAAACTCACTCTCTATCTATGGTTCAGGCGGGGTCTTGCCTTCCTTAGGATAGCCCACTCTTCGTTCCTTAACCCAACTCTCTCTAGATGGATGTAGATAGAACGACCTTACTCCTATCTATATAAAGGCTGCCTGCCCCTACTAGATATGTATGCTGCCTTCCTTTCTTTTTTGGAGCTACCACCTTCTTTGTTCTGCTCCTCCCAAAGACTATTATGCTTGTATGCTTGCACTATCTTTTTGTCACTTAGATGCCCTTGGGTCAAGGCTACTCAAACCACGGGTTAAGAATGCTAGTCATTTCAAGACTCAAATAACCTAACAAAAGAAAAAATATTAAATATTTAAATTAATGATTCATGATAAAAAAAAAAAACTGCATATTACCAATTCAATAATACATTTTTAGGAATGCATTATTTTATTATTATTTATAAGAATGTTCAAGGTATCACTTCACTTATGATTACATATTTGGCTACATTTTCATTAATGATTTTATAAATAAACAAGTGCTGCATAGTAGCTAGTACCTATGGCTTAGTTTAAATATAGCTAAATTGTGAGGAGAGGCGCTCTACAACCCAGTATGGGGGTAGATATCACGTAAAAACGTAAATGTAAAAGTAAACATAAGCATTTTTAATTTAATGTCGATCCTATTTAAAAATCAATCTAGTTATTATTATGTATAAACACAATATAAATTTAAAATATGAAGAGGTTTACGAACACTAAAAAAAGAGGTATGGTAAATAAATAAAACCTCTTTTTATAGTTACTACAGAGGTATGGTAAATAAATAAAACCAACAATTGCACTAGATGTTGCAAAAGAAACGTCGTAAGACAAATTTGAGAAGCATTGTGACATATAAAAAATAATTGAAGATAAAAATTAGTAAACAAAATTTCATTCAAAGGTAGAATATAAAGAGAAATCATTGACATTATTACAACGACATTTGTCCTTGCTTTAAGTGCATCAAAAACGTTGTTGTATAAAGCTTGAATTTGAATCTATCCTAGCCATGGACTCATGTCTGTTAATTTAATTTTTTTTCTTTAATACACAACCCAAACCAAAGCTTTGAGAAGCATGGATTCTTACTAGACCTGCTTAAGAAAATTGATTTATGTGCTTGCAATTCTTTTTCTGGACCATTTCCCAAGTCCAATTCATGGCCTTCTTAGATTCCTATCGACTGGAAGAAGGTAATTGTGAGGAAAACTCTACCTGGAATTTCTGTGGAGCCTCTACAACAATTAGTGAGAAATATTTAGCCATTGGAGGATTTTGAGGATGAGCAACATGTTGCAAAGAATATACTTGTTTGGAAGCAGAAAAACTGCCTGGAAGCATTGAATCAATCCCACATGATTTCTGTGAATATGAATACTTGAACCTTATTAAAGATTTCTTAATGGAAGAAACAAAGCAACTTTGAGAAGTTATAGTATTATCACATGATTCATCAAGGAATTATTTATCATATAAACTCAACAACGCACTCATATTAGATGAATGTGCAAGCTGAATAAGCTTTTGATTTCTGAAACAGTTTACATCTCTATTGCCTCCATGTCTGAGCATGAGAGAAACACATGCAAGATGGTTATTATTCACAACATAATGTAGAGGGTTCTCTCTTGTTCCTGTGAGTATAATATTTTTACTTCCCCCATGCTTCCTTTTTATTAATAGGAGTGCCTCAAGGTGGCCATGAATTGCAATTGTGTGAATAGGCCCGTTGGACCTGTATTGTTTCTAGATGTTACAGTAGCACCAACATCTAAAAAAATTTCTACAACCGAACAATTTGAATTGCATCCAATGAGAGAGCTTTGTTGCCATCTTGATGTGTCATTGACTGGAGAACCAGATGCTAACAAAACATCTAGAAGTGCATCATAATTTTCCTAGTCAACTTGAATCAAAGGAGGAAAATAATTTTTTTGAATGATCATTTGAGTTTTGGACAAACTAGAGAATACATTATATGTGACTTGACACTGATACAAAATTAAATTACATGTAACAATGAGCCTGAGGTGTCCTAAACCCAAGGGTGGCATGGGTTATACTAAAGATGCATTATAAACCATAATATGACAGTCGATGAATCTTCCCAATTGTGCTTGGGTATTCTGCTGATCCTAGGTAATCTATCACGACATGGGTAAATATGGAAAGTGAGGAAGATCAAGCATAACTAGAATAATTGTATGGAATAAGTGGGGTTAGGGCATCATTTATTTGGTTCTATTTATTCCCTTTCCTATATTATATCTATCAGAAATAGACATACAATAGATATTGGCGTGAAAACTTGGTATACATTTGTCAATATTGGCTTGAAAATACTCCATCATCTTTTTTCGTTTATTCCTTAATTTAGTTTTCAAAGTTAGTGTGCATTGTTCTCCTACGGTCTCCTAAGGTATTTCCTGTACCGTACCCACTATCCATAAGGTATGAATCCACATTCGTTCTTTTTATTTCCAGAAGTAAAACAAACATATGGTTGGGGTGGCACATACATGTATGCCATCTGTCTTGGGACATTGGGGATGATGATACAAGGAAATAGAAACAGAAGTTGCTATCCCTCCCTCCTCATCATTTAGAGAAGTAAGAAGTGACATATTGTTTTGGAGCTTACAAACCTTGGATATGTGCATTCTCACTTTGTTTTCATTCCTACGTGGTATCACTTGAAGGTTCAAGAAGGTCTCTCTCAATCTTTGTTCAACCCCTAACACAAATAAAATATAAGTTGAATGGGATTTGTGAGGAATACTCTACTTGGAACTTTTGTAGAGCCTCTGAAACAATTTGTCAGAAATATTTACTCATTGGAGTATTTCCACAATGAGCAACAAGTTACAAATAAGATACTTTTTTGGAAGTAGAAAAACTTCCTGGAAGCATTGAATTAGTCCCACATGATTTTTGGGAATGTGAATACTGAAGATGCAGTTGAAGGTTAAGTTCCAAGTCTTGCACCTGATAGAAGACTTGATGAAGATAATAAAGGCCTAAGATCATTGTGTCCATGAAAAAACTTGCACTTCAACCGATTTGGAAGGTTCCATTTTTCTCATAATGCATGCACAACTTGATTTTATAATTCTTTACCCCATCGGATATGTTGGAACTTATTGCACTGCCATGATCTGTTTCTACTTTCTGACCAAAATTAGCCAATACTTGTTGACCCTTCCGAAGTTGTTCATATGAGTGAGCAAAGCGACAATCAATTCTCCAATCACACTTCTTGTTAGTCCCATAAAAACAAAAAATAACCAATTTTTATGGAGGCAGTGTAACTATCTTAGTAATAGGTATCGCCTTCACATTCGAAGCTGAATCAGAACTATAGAAACACATAAGGTGGAAAAATTCCAAAGGAAATTAGAGAATTCACATTCAAAGCTGGCTCTGAACTATTTATATTCTTGCGGGACTTCTTCTGGATCATTTCCCAAGTCAAATTTGTGGTCTGCTCATATTCTTGTCCACTGGAAGAAGGGATTTGTGAGGAAGACTCTACTTGGAACTTCTGTGGAGCCTCAACAAAAGTCTCGCCTCCTGCTAAAGTTCCCCTGTAAACCGATCCAAAGCTTCTCGCTATTAGTAGATTCCCGAGGATTTTGTTTATCTGAGGAGTTATTCTCTTGAGATTCTCAAATGGGATATCAAGTCTACAAGACTCAACGTTGGGTTAGATAAGTTCTTGAATGGTGCTTTTTTGAAAATCCAAATTAGAAGCCCAATGAAAAACAACACACAGATACCCACTCCACAAGAAATCGATATTACTAATTGACTATTATCCTCCTCTTCTTCTTGTTTGTAGAACTGGGCTTGTTCATCGAAAACTTTGGTAAGTTAAAAAATTTCCCACATAGTCCAAGATTTCATATGAATGTCATATTGTTCATTTTCTTTAATGCACATGAACATGGAACCGAGCCCGATAAATCATTATAGGAGAGATTTAAGATCCAAAGCATTCTGAGCTTGGATATGGAATCGAGAACCTTCCCTGTTTTATTGTTGTGAGACATATATATGACTTGAACGAGTGATTGTTTCACCGTGATCAATGCAGGAACAGAGCTTGTGAGACGATTGAAAGAGATATTGAGGTACAACACGCCGACCCACTGCATCATTTGGGGAAGAATGTTCTTGGATATCTTGTTATTGGAAAGATCTATGAGCTTATCCATTTGCATTCCTCCCACTTCTGGAGGCACAAGCCTTGTCAATACATTGGCCAATAGATCAAAATCAATATGCAAGTTTCAAATATTTGCAAATTTTGAAGGCATGATGTCAGAGATTTTGTTCTGTGAGAGATCGAGAAGCTCCAGATACTTGAATTTCCTGATTTGTAGTGGTACCTCCCTTGAAATATGTTCATGCTTAAGTTGATATCTCTAAGATTTTTTAGCATGCCGATGATTTCAAGAATTGAGTGAGATAGCTTGTTATCAAAGAGATACAAACATGTGAGGGTTTGGTTCATTCATTGGAATTACCTCTAAATTTTTCTTTGTAATCTATTGTTTTTCAGATTGAGAGATTTCAAAGTAAGGAGGTTTTTGATTGAATAAGGAATGGTACCGACGAGGGAGCTTTTACCCATGTATAATATTTTATGGGCGGAGAGATTTCCAATACCTTGGAGTATGGTGCCATTAATGGCATTTTTATCTACATTAAAGAATGTTAAATTTTGAGAAATTTAGTTGATGGCGGAAGGCAGAGTACCTTAAAGATGATTGTAGGACAAATATAGCTCCTCTAATTTTGTGCAATTGGAAAGGGCTCCAAATATAGAGATTCTCCCAGTGATGAAGTTGCTGGTGGACATTATGAGGATCCTGAGCTAAACCAACCTACCCAGTTCTTGAGGTATAACTCCAGTGAGCTCTCTGGATCTAACTTCAAGATGCTAGAGATGGGAGAAGTTCATCATTGATGAATATTGGTGCCAAATAGAAGAAATTCATCTATTTTCGTTAGCCTAAATCCTATTTCTGATGGAATCATCCTAGAGATCCCATTGTAGGTCAGCGACAGTCGCTCAAGCTCTGTGTAGTTGAGAAGAGACCGCGAGATGGCACCGCTGAGATATTTTTGGAAGAGATTAAGAAACCAGAGGCCTATTTTTGATTCGGTGTCTAATGTTTTCCCTGCCATGAAGTAACATGGGACTATATGAGTATGCGTCAATTATCGGGATGTGAATCATGATTATACCAAGGAAAAATACCCGACCTCATTCATTGGCCATATTGTTGATGACAACGACGATTGTGAAATTTATTGGTCCATGGATGGTTTATTTGGATATTATCAAATCAACATTCTCCCAGCAGATCAGCCTAAGACTGAATTTATTTTTCCTTGGGTTATTTTTTCCTACTAGAAACTCCCATTTTTTCTGAAGAATGTTGGGGCCACGTTTTAGCGAGCGATGGATTACACTTTTCATGATATTAAACAGATCGTGCAACCCTATTTGGACAATATTCCTGCTCATTCTAAGCATTGAGTTGATCATCTGATGCATATTAGGGGCATTTTCCTACGTTGTAGATAGTATAATATTCGATTAAATCCACACAAATGTGTGTTCTGCATTAGTTCTAGATGACTTCTAGACTTTTGTTTTTATCTTGAAACAATGAATTTAGATTGATCCTTTGAAAGAACAAGCAATCATTGAATTGCATGCACCTTCTTCACTAGTTCAGCTTCAACGACTTCAAGGGAAAGCTAACTTCCTGCGACGATTCGTTCCTCAGTATGTTGAGTTGACTAAAGGATTCACTCGCCTGCTTAAGAAAGGGGTCCCCTTCTATTGGGACAACGCAGCTCAAAAAGCGTTTGAAACTCCAAAATATGTATTGGTTCAAGCATCTCTATTGTACCCCCCCTTATTACTAACGTGGCTATTTTCTTTATCTCGTTGTTGCCATTTCTACTATAGTAATGGTATTGGTCCAAGAGGAACATGTTGGGATAAAACACCTCATATACTAGATATAATTTTTGGGATTCAACTACGTTAAGTAATTCATTCATCTATGACCATTTCCATGAGAGGTAGTCGTAATCGAATAATTTCTCATGATTTTTGAATAGTCCACTTAGCACTCATTGCATTGGGTGATGCTCATAGGGGTGAAGAAGTGGGATTGAAACTAGTGAAATGAATCACGTAGTGTCAATCATCACTTCTGGTACTTGCACCCAGTAACTAGGATATCCTGGGAGGTCACCCCTCCCAAATCTCCTTTGGCTCAAGCACACTTAACTATGGATTTTTTCGACACAATCAAGCCCACTTAGCTTGCTATCCCATTTGCAAAACCTTATATCTAAAATTTTCTTAGAGTGTTAAATAATAGCACTTGAAATGATTATATTTCTTTAGATGTAATTTTTTTTTAGAATGTCAAATACAATGTGTAATTTTTGATTGTTTAAATTATATATTTTTGAATGCTATATAGAAAGTACACAATTTGTTTTATTGAATTTCCAAAAAAACATTTATTTAAAAAAGACTAAATTGTAAACACCACCTGAAAGATTTTAACCATAAAAGATATTTTACACACATTATGATTAAAATGATTTTTTTTTATTAATCTATTTTTAAGTGTGATTCAATTTTAGTTAATAGTAAAACATTTTATTCATAGATCACATTGAATATTTTATCATATACAATTTATTCATTTAAATTTTTTTATTATAGTTTACATTGTTTTTCTATTTAGAGAATATTTTATTTAATTTAATTTTTAAAATTTTAAACAACACATGTCAACTCCACATTGAACGCATACAAAATTACACATCACTCTTATACTAAATTGTAAAATAAGCATCTCCACTTATTAAAATTTTATACCCTAACCTTAATATAACCTTAATATTAAGTGTGTATATTTCATTAAAAACCATCATTCATGATTTTTTCTCACTCTAAATGGTACTAGATCGAAATGGGTAAGAAAATGTTATTTTAAAATACATATCTCAGTTAAAATGTTATTATGGAATATTTTATTGAAGTTATCGGGTCAACCAAGAGTGTGCTCTATGTCAAAATAAGAAAGGATTGTTGATAAATGCACTCGGTGTTTTTTCATATTATGGACATATTTATAGACAACCACATAGGTATGGTTGTTCTCCAAAAGGGTTTTTAAAAACATAACTTCTTAACATTAAGAAAAATAAGGAAGGTTGTGGGGAAACAAGTCCCTGCCTTCTGTACAGGGCTCGAGAGCTCTACAAGTTGTACAAGTTATTTCTTAGACTGCTGGGGTTTGAGGAACAATACATTGCAATTCAATGCATTTAGATGCACAAAAATACTCAAGTTTTTGTCAAACATATCCTCTGGATGCTTACCAATAATACATCCCTTTCAGCACTTGTTGTTCATTTGCTACGATATTTGTCTCTTCCCTCGCTTCTGCCTTTGAATCTCAGTAATATCTGTGTTTTCAATTGGTTAGTTAGCACAACCTATACCTTTTTACTCAGCCTAGGAAATTTGTTTCGAGAGCCATGCTATGTTATTCATGTTATTCACATTTGACAAATATCTTATACAAAATTTACTTACTGAAATTAAATAGGGATTGCTAGAATTAAAGGGAAAAGTGAAGCACTATGTATTAAGTCACTGACTGTTAATTGAGTATTCATTTGGTTAGTGAGATCAAAATAGTTAATGATGGAAAAAGTGAAGCACTATGTATTAAGTTACTGAGTGTTAATTGAGTATTCATTTAGTTAACTTGTGATCAAAATAGTTAATGATTAGTGAGTGTAAGTTTCAATAAAATAAAATAGAAAGACAAAGAGTTAATCACTTACTTTCTATTTTCAATAAAAAAATAGAAAAATGTTTATATTTGTGGAAACTAAATCCCACACACTCTACATCATAATACTTTGTGATTTGAAGAGGGATAAATTGATATTCATCCATAAAACTCTTAAAGCCATATTATATGCTTGCTTTTTGTTGAATGTTTTTAAATGTTTGGGTGATTGCGGAATGCATTCAATGTCCATTTATATGAAGGAGAAGAGGTAGAGTATAGTATGAGAAGTAGACCCTGTGAGTGTTGCCAAGATGCTAAGAAGGAAATTCAGGTGCGCTATATTAGTATTTCTTGGGCCGATGCCAGGCCTTCCTCCGAAAACTCCGAAAAATACAAAAGAGAAAAAAATAAAATGGTAAAAAAGCATTAATAACACCACAACCTATGTGGTATACAATGTGCTTCCAGGATGCTGAGAAGGAAATTCAGGTGTGCTATATTAGTCTTTGATGGGTCGATTCTAGGCCCTCCTCCGAAAACTCTGAAAAAGACAAAAAAAAAAATGGTAAAAAAGAATTAATAACACCACAACTTATCTAGTACACAGTGTGTAAGGCACAAAAGCTGCATTCGAAAAAAAACAAATTAATCACTTCATAGATCCCAGTTCCTTGGCATAGATCCCAATTCTTGGCTTCAATTAGAAAGAGAAAAAAAATGTCACCGATTACATTTCTTGGCCTCAATCTAAGAAAGAAAAATGCACATTATAACTTCCATAAACACAATAACAACCTAATCACACTTTAATTATTATTGTGCATCTTTGAAACTCCTAAAAAGAAAAATTGTATATTAACAGTTTCCAGAAATTTCATAGTAACACTGTCTCTCTTCATGAAACTTAGGCTTTCAGACAATAAATCATGTCCTTGTTGGAAACCTTTTCAATGAATATGGTTGTAAGAAACATGAATAAAAACATCAAGAATTTTTAATTACATTTCCTTGTTGGAAAAATTTTCTGTGAATAATGGCTGTAAGAAACATGGATAAAAACATCAAGACTTTTTAGGAACCCAACCAACTTTCATGACAAACTTTTGCATATGTAATAATAGATCGATAGTTTTAACTACTATTATATTATCATTCAGTGCAATTAGCACATGCATTATGTATATTTACAAAAATAAAACCCTTTTGGTTAAATATTAAACATCAAATGTGCAAACTCACTAGGAGTGTGGTGTTTTTCTTCCAGCTCTTTCGACATTTCTCTTTCTATCAATGTTAATGCACTTGAATGCAAGAGTAAATCTATTGATGTTATTTTTTTAATATATGTAAAGTATAAATAAAGTTTCTAATTAAAATAAATAAATAAATATAATAAAGAATAAAGAATTTAAAATATGAAGGAAACTGCCAAGTGGGTTTGCATGCAACCACGACTGAGCACATCCTATCTTCTTAATTGTTGTGCATGCCTTTTTCGTTTCCCAGATCTCTCTGCCCATATATAACCTGATGGTATTAATTAACATGGTTTGCAATTAATAAAATAATGATGCTTATCTACTAGTAACCACTTTATGACTAAGTGTCGTAGTCATTATACTCCAAACACATAGTACATTTTTGACACCTCTTAATTATGTGAAAGACAACGTTGGCTTTAACGAAGCTGAGTGTAGTTTTACAAGAATACAGCTAGGCAGAAATGGGTCAAAAAAGGTCCTCAGTTGAAAGAAGTAAAGCCACAGTCTATGCCACTGAGGCCAAACACCAAGTTGAGGAAGAAAATATGACAACTCAGGTTAACCAGTTCATGCAAGATATAAATTCATGGTTTAACCAACTGATAGCCATGATGGCCGCTATTCAAGCACATATGAATTCTATGGGGGCAAGTTTCGGGACTCTAACTAATAAGCCTGAATCTTCCAACCCTAAACAAACACTCGAGAAGTCGAGGGTTGTGACGTCAGGACAAGATTCAATAAATGATAAAGAAGGGATTTGTAACATTCTCTAAGAATACAAAGACAGTGACATCGAACATGATCTTGGTGGACATGGCTGGCTTCCTTTTGTTGAAAGGAACAAGGTGCTTTTCTTCTGCTTGATTTTTGAGAAACTCTTTGGCTATCTCAGAAGAAGAGACGAAGATGGCAGGGACAAAGCCTATTTGTGACAGAGAAAGAAAATGAGACCATATTTATGAGCAACACCTTTAAGAGCATGGTGAGAAGGCGGTATTAGTTTGAAAATATTTCTGATGATTGTCCATGGAAAGGGTCCTGGAGGCAATCTGGTCCTAATCCTTCTCTTACACAATAAGAGTATGAAAATTAAACAGGAAAATAAACCAACAATAGCTATTGTATTAGTAGCATCACAACCTTTCACAAACAGTGAGAGAGACAAAGACAGAGGAAAAATATGAAATTCTATATTGAACACACAGTGACACTAGTTGCAAGGAAGGAAGAAGCATATGCTATTTAAAGCTGCCACGATCTCTATCAAAGCTTAGTTTATCCAGATAATATGCCAGAAGGTTAATGGTAAGTGAATCATGATAATTAAATGACTAATTTTATGATGTTTTTAATAAAATTGTCATAAATAGACCAATCATAAAAAATATATATATATAACATGGATGGGTAAAAGACACCATATATACAAAACCATCAACGCAAGCATTACATACAGAAATTGGGATTTTCATTTTTATTTCTTTGAATATCATAAACTTGAAAGAATTTCCATTGGTTTTTGTTTCTTTGGAGAAACTTTGAAGAATTAATAGGCATTTTTTACCAAAATGATTGTTGATTAGTTAGTAAGGGAAAATAATTAAGGATGTTACACCATATTCATGAATGAATGAGATTATTTAAAAAAAAACTTACATGAGAACTGGTTAATATAGAAAAGAAAAATCTAAAGGCCAGAAAATATTGACCAGTAACCCTAATCATTTAAACTTGTGTATGCTAAATATCTAACATTTAAGCCCATATCAATTCATAGTTTTACTGAAATCTACCTTGAATTTGTCTTGAAAGAAACATGGGGTTCTATAGCGAGAGTAGAAAATGGTGTTTACCAGGGTAGTGGGATGTCTATGTGTTACAATATTTTAAGTTGATCAAGGGCTTTTCCCTTCAAAATTCATTCATTCCAATTCTTAGTTAAGAGTGCAACCTTCGATTTCCCATTCTGTCATATTTCTACTACAACTAAATTGTACAGTTTGGTGTTTGTGGTCATTTGTAATATATTCAATATTGTTTACAATTGAACTGATATAAGAAAAATTACAATTTTATATTATAGGTAGGTTTTCATTAATAAATAAGAACATACCCGCATAAAAAAGCCAGTGAAACCAACTTAAGGAATAAGAGCAACTGAAGTACCACCAGCCCAACATATGATCTTGTTCCAGGAAATATTCACCACACCTAAAAGACAACATAACTACTGAATATATTATAAATGATGAATAAGTAAAGGAAGTCACATTCTAAATCACCTTCATGGTTGAAGGTATGTTGTTGTAGGCTATGGCTATGTATCTAGATATTGATATTCACCTGTAGGACAAGTTATGTTTTTGTTTGCATTGGTTCTTTTTTGCAAATCATTTTTCTGTAAAGCATCAATAGAATTTTACCTTTGCTGGAAAGCTTTTTTCTATGAAGATTTCTATGTAAAGCATAACTGGAATTTAATTCTTTCTCACGAGAGAAGCAACCTTTGCTGGAAAGCTTTGAATCTTTCTCACAGGAGAAGCAACCTTTGTTGGAAAGATTTTTATGTGAAGATTTTTCTGTAAAGCATAACTGGAATTTGAATCTTTCTTGCAAGAGAAGCAAGAAGTGAGATGGCTCAGATGGCTCACCATGAAAAGCGAAGATGGCTCACTATGAGAATCGAAGATGGATCATATGGCTCACCATGAGAAGCAAAGATGGCTCACTATGAGAAGAAAGGTGAAGACAACAGATTAAGGTGGAGAGACAAGTGGAACATTGGAATATTGCAAGACAAAGTGTGTGTTTAAACAGGTGTCATTTATTTTGTAAACCCTTCGTGCCCTTGTAAACATATATAAAAAGTATACATATGCTCTTAAAATAAACATAAAATGTTGAGGTATTAATGTCAGCATTACTTGGTTGAAACTTAAACTCACGATATCATTTTCCATTTAACCTAAGTTTCATAACATTTTGCCTCGATATGAGGCCAATAAGACCTCAAGGTTTCCTATTAGCTAAAATAAAGGCGGGAGGAAGCTCATACGTTGACCAAACAGTGCACATGATCTAAATTTAAAAACATAGGGGTAAATTAAGTTTATAAACTTCGGTTAGCATGAATAGATTAATGAAAAGATCGATTTCATTTACAATAGTCCCTGCAGCCTGAAGGGGCAGTGACTAAAAAATGATAGAGTATAACTAATTCAAAGGTAAAGACAAAATTTTGAATATATATATATATATATATATAAAATTAATTAATTTTCGAAATGAAAAAATGAATGAGTAAAATGAATCCATCTAAATCAAATAATTATAATAAAAAAATTATGGATTTAAGGTGAAAATTTCGAAAAAAAAGGCCCATAATTACATATAATGACACAAAATCTAGAATCACTGGAAAATTAATATTGGCGAGGAATTAATATTGGTGAGGAAAGTAGTTTAAAGTAATTTCCAATGATGGAAAAAATGCATTTGATTATTTAATAAAGTGTTTATTAAAATGATAATTTAATATATTATAAAATTAGCATTGTAAAGAATATTAATATTAAATTTATATTTATAAGTATAACAAATTTATTTATGGTTTTTAGGCTTCTGTGGTTGTCATTAATTGCAGAAATCTCCAAATTATCCACAGTATCAAAAAGCAATGGTCGACGTTTCGAATCCGAACGTGGATCCATTTTCAAGACAAGATGAGAATCAGGATACGAAACGTCGACCAATTTTTTTCGATACTGTGGATAATCTGGAGATTTCTAAAATTAAGAAATTTGTTTATTAATATATTTGATTAATGTAAAACATATAATAAATATTGTTATAATAAAAATAAGGTAGGTTAATTGTTTTACATTTTGTTTTTCAAAGAAATTTTATGATGGGAAAGATTATGATTATTTAAAATGTAGTTTTGAATGAATAAATGGGTTAGGCATGTTATGAAATTCTAAGGGAAATCCCATTGTGTAGATTATAAAACTCAGGCTTGTGATTCCAACAAAATTTTTCCACATTTTAGGCAAAATTGGTGCAAAAAAAAAATTATGACCAAAAAATGCCCAAAACTTCAAAGAATTAGACTTTGAAAACAAAAAAAAAATCTTACAAGTTTCATACTAAAACTTGGCCTTGGACCTTTCCCAAACCATTATTAGAGGAAATAATTATTGACACTTAGAGTGTTGAATATGAATAACACTTTCTCTTATAGTGTCCTACTTGTATCCAAATTAGATCATAATTTCAAAATATTTATCAAAATACTAACCTTCATAACCTTCTAAGTTATCAAAAATATTGTGATCTTGGAGTGCATCTCTTAATGCTTTTCAAGTGCAAAACTAAAAATATATAGATTCAATCCAAGTAATCTCCTACATTTCTCAAGGTCTTGTTGTAGCAGATATAACAACCCCACTTAATTTCCCCTAGAACCTTGTGCATGGAGGAAATTGACGAGCCCACCGAATCAAATAGTTCATGAGTCACCTTGCAAAGGTTGAGGGACCTTCCCTTAGCTGAGATCAATCGTTTGTTGGCATTAAGGCCTTAGAGGAAGATATTTTAGCCAGATTAAGGACTATTTGTTAGTACAATGATACATGGGATCACTAATGGTCATCCCAACAATAGAGAGGATTACTAAGCCTTAGTTTAGCTATATAGTCATCCTAGTAGCTCCTCAACCCAGTGAATTGACAATCAGGAAAAAGCTTTAACTTGAGTTTTCTTACAGGTTTTGGATTTTTAAGAATAATGTGTTGCTTCACTAATCCGTAGTGGAGAGATACAATGCCCCTCTGATCCTTAGCCCATCAACATGGCATAAAATTTTGACTTAGGATTTATTTCAAAGCATCTAAACCTCATTGTACACCCCCTTGACCACTAAAAGTAACATAGTGCTAAATTTTGGCTTTTGAGCTCATTTTATTCTTCTTTCGTGGACATCCCTATCACTCCACTAAGCGTTTTCTCAATGACACATCACTCCTCTATGCCTTAAGCTAGTTATAGACTCTCAAAAACTTATCCTTGAACTCATCTTTGGCCTTGTCAACTTAGTGTATCACTTCATTGATGGATAGTGGTACCATGCATTATCCTTCTAAGCATCAAGGTAGTGATATAACACCCCTCTAAGCCTCAACCCAATGCTAAAGTGCCCCTCTAAGGCTCAATCTCATGACTTGTAAATTCTCTCAAGTTTTTCTTGCACTTGTAACACTTTTCCTCATATTTTATCACATATCACCAACTTATCTAATAGTTAAGTGAAGTAAAAAAAAATTTATTGAGGAAATTAATGTGCTAATGCTCATTGTCAAGCTCTAAAAAGGCCCCCATGGCTCCATATTTAGTCATATTGCTTACCTCTAAAGGGTAAAACATTTCATTTATAAAGTACATAATATCTATCCTTGTCAGTGCTAGATTAAGCTAGCTCAACTAATATATGTGATTAAAAGGGACCATTTAGCTACATTTTTTGTCTTGTATGGGTATTTTATGTATAATTACTCAACCAAACAATTATTTTTCTTGAAAATTTGGTTATGTTGGTTCTATTTCCCATCAAATCTATTTTTTTCTATCTATGCACATGCCAGAATGACATCGAACAAATCAGGAAATTTAGTGAAACCATTCGATTTAGCCACATAGAGCATCCTCAACACTAAAGGAAGAGCCTTATGACCCCCTAGTTGGTCTCTCACAATTTTCTACCTCAATTTGACCTCAAATATGTGCCTTAATATTTATAGGAAGGAAAATTATTTCATGCAAAGGGAAGATACCATGAGATCGAGACCCCAATTAGACGCTTACTCATTTGGTGTGGCAGTACTTACCAGCATATATGTCTGATTGCCTATACCTAAACTAATCTAAACCACCCTAAAGTAACCTAAATAAATAAACTAATATTATTCTACTCTAATTATTCTAAATAAGTATTACTACCTAAGAATTTTATGACTGTTGATGTAGTAAAATCTCATTGTTATCAATAATAAGGAATACAAGGATTGTCATATTGTGAATTTGTGATGGACATGTAGATGTTGGATAAGGAAGTCTCATGTGGTTAAAATGTGGGCTCAACCAAGATGCATAAGGGATTTATGCTCTAGTGAGAAAGCTAAGGGAAAATCTATGGTTTGTAATTTAAAATATATGTATATGCAATTGTAATCTAAGATGCGATGAATGAAATAATCTATGTCATATTGAGAGTCAATTTATAAACAACCACATAAATATCAAATGAAATGTAGTTAAATTAAGAGCTCGGAAATAATTTGAAATTTAAATAATTTTGAAGAACAAATACATATCTTGATTATAAAGGAGAAATAAATACTATGCTATCCATAATAGGAAACCATTCATTAAATTCACATCTTGCATCAAATAAAAACAGGAATGCGTACAATAATATACTACAAACACAAATTCATTACGCAATATGGAAGTTGTGAAAAGCTTCTGGGTAATCCAAAATTGATCAAAATGGTTGATGAGAAATATTAGTCTCTTTTGAATACAAATTCATGAGACGAACAAATGCTCTTATAGCAAATTATTTATTGAAGCACAAATCTTAGGTAGAAAGGTGATTGATTTAATAACCTAGAAATATTTTAGAACTCAAATAAATCATGAGCATGAATACTCATTTCAATTATAAAAGCAAAACACGTATGCTAACATTCATATGAAGAAATAGTTCATTAAATTTCAATTCTCTCTTTCAATGGAAAAGTTGGATGCATATAATAGTATATCACATACATGGAACCATTGCACAAGAATGACATTTCCAAAACAATTCCTTCAAGTCTTCAAAATTATCAAAATTAATTGAGAGGAAATATCATTGTCCTTGAATACATATTCCTTTGGCTCACGACCCGTTATCCCATCGATCAATGACCCCTCTCTCGTGGAGAGTCATATATAGAGACATAGTCTTTAAAAATAATACTCAAATGTGTACAACTATTTACTTAAATAAAACATGGAATATAAAAAAAATTGAAATATATTTAGTTGGATATGATTTTGATTTCTAAAGAGAATATGTATTGTTGAAGTTGTTGTTGAATCCCCCTGTATTAGTTATTGATCATCCATTAGAATTAGGTGTAACAACCTTGGTCAAAAATCCATGTAAAACGTTAATAAATGAAAAATAATAACCACGGTATAGGACACTTATCCCAAGTTGAATGTTGGGAAAAACATCCTAGTGTGGGTGTTCATTTGGTTTATCATGGCTAAAGAAATTGGCAAAGGCAATGGAAAAGGCTATGGAAAGGGAAGGTGGCATTAATTGGCATTTTACTTATGAAAATAATGGAAAATATGAGAAAAGGAAGGTGAAAGGTCACAGTTTACATGTGAGGAGGAAAGTGAAGGAAAATAAAGGAAAAGGAAGAGAATAGAGGTCTCATTAATAAAAAGGCTTCGGATAATCACTTGGTACATTTTTTAGTGTAACCTTTTGTCAGTTCAATTTCAGAGCTCTCTCTCTATTCTCTCTCTCTCATACTCTTAGACACTTAGAGATTTATTGGAGCACTTCATCATTGGATCAAGAAAATCAAAGAAGGTAAAGAGGAATCAAATATCAAGAAAGGAATATAAGGGTCAAACAACTACATCAGTATTACTTGTAGGTATCAATTTTCATGTATAATTTTCTGGCTAGTTTTAGCATGCATGGCTATGTGTGTGTGTTCTTTTGGTTCTCTTGTTGTCATTAGCATGGGTTAAGTTTGTCAGGTGTGATAGTGTTCTTCAGCCTTGCCTTGCAATTTCCAAATAGACATGGTGTGGTGGGTTCTATTATATTTGGTTAAGCTAGATTTCTGGATGGATTTGAAGTTGAGTGGGGTGGTATCAAGATTTTTCACAAGGCCTAGGAATCCCTTGACTAGTGAATGGGGGGGTACACGGTAAAGCTTGGATGTGAACACCTTGATTGAGCCTAGGAGTCCATTGACAAATAAATGGTGGGATACATGATAAATCTCAGTGGTGAATACCCTTGATTATGCCCAAGAATCCTAGTATGGGATACACGGTAAAACCTAGAGGGTGGAGACCTCATAGACCTGGGAATCCCTTCACCGATAATGGCAGGATATATTGTAAATCCGATAGGTTGAGACAAAAAAATTACTCACGGTTTAGGTGGAGAGATCCGAAGGAACCCATGCTTGTTTATGGCCTAGTGATCTGGTGAGGATTGTGCTAAATCCTAGTTCTATTGATGAGAGGGAGGTTGTTTATCCTTGAGAAGCCCTGGTCGATTTTTTCAGTTTTGAGTCCCACATTCATGCTTGGAATATGGTACGAGGGTGATTAGTTGAAGAGATATTTGGTTCAGTCAATCTATGGTCAGGTGGAACATGGAAGTCCCAAACCTAGTTGGCTTTTGCATTCATTAATAAAAGTTCCTTTCCTTGGTATTTTATGTGCAAATGTATTGGTTCATATGTAGCATTTATGTTTGTTGTATCCTTATTATTTATGTTGTTTATATGTTAGTTATGAGTATGTTTTGTGACATTGATGATGTATGGCTCTCATCATGTTTGGATTTATAAATGAATGACTAATGAATATATGACCTAATAGATGATGATGCAACTAATGTGATAAGGCATCAATGCTTCTTAGCGATTCTCAGATAAGTATGAGACCCCTATGCTCAGATATGTTATTATGACATGTAGAATGCATATTTTCACATGTTTGAAGAAATGATTGTCATGGTCAGTAGGGGTCCAATAAAGTCATTGTTAAATTATTTTCATTTGTATCATTATTTATATGTTACTTTTCATTTCTGGAAGTTTCATGGAGTTTTTGGAAATTTCCAATGGCCTAAGTCCTGGCCTTGAAAATGTGTCGTTAACTTGGGTAAATATGGGAGGAGGGTGTTACAGAGTGGTATCAGAGCATGGTTCGCCCCTTGGACTGGATGGGCAGTTTGTTGGTCATGCATTGATGTCATTTGCATATGTGTTCTTATGCTTGTGGTTTAGGTGCTTCTTGCCTATGCATGGTGTTAGTCATGGTCATAGTTGTGTCGCCATGTGAAAGTTGATGGTGTCATTGTTGAATGTATATGTTGTGAATGTATGTTTCTTACGCATTTTTTATGCATGTCAGTGTTTGTATGTTGTTATGCATACATTTATATGGTTGTAGTTGTCATGCCTGAGGTCATGATTTGTGGTTGGTATGGTCATTGCATTGATGTCTGGACTATGGTTAGGATGATATCTATATGATGGTATGATTATGTTTATCTATGTATTTTGCTAATATGATCGGTATTGCAGATGAGATATCCTCCCCAAATTATAGTGAGGAATGTTGGTTTTTTTATGATTTGGTTTAGATGACATAGTTTTCCTTAGAGGAAGATATCAAAGATGAATAGAAAAATGGTAGACTATAGTTCTAGAGATTCCTCTTATGGATCAAATGAGTAGCACGGTGTTCAAAATTCTTATGACTTATAATACACGTTGAGAATATTGAAGGCAAAGATAAGAAGTTGCAAAGAATACAATGACATAATCATGCAGGAACATAAGAATCAAGCTTAATTCAATGCAGTAATCCTTCAGAGTTTGTTAGAATTGCAGTGACAGGGGCCACTTTGGATTAACCATGGATAGGAGGATGGAACTAATGGGGCATATGGTAGGATATATCGCAGTGGGCACAAATAATATAGAGATGACATTATTAGATATGACAGGTGTTGGTGTCTCGTGTTTTGATATTTTGGCAAATAAAAAGACAAGGCAACATCAGAACCAATATTTAGAGTTCCAGGATCTAGTCCTCCTGTTCTCAGAGAGGGATCTCTCAAATTATTTGTTTTAGAAAAGGTTTATCTTGTGTGCTTTGGATATTGGTTTTTAGACTAGTTATTAAGTGCAGGTGTTTGATTGTTTGTTTGGTTGAATTGATATAGCAAAATATTAAAGGTCTAGGAAAGGTAGGTAGAAAGAGGAAGTATTAGCTTCATTGTGCAATGGAGTCAAAAAGAGGTCATGACAGAATGATCAATGGATATGGGATATCAGAGGGAAAATCTAACTAGGCTGCAGGATCCTTTGGTTTTGGAATGAGATGGACATCAATGATTTGGAAAGAGAAATTTAATTCTCAACAAAGGGAATTTGAAACCACAATTTGAACAATAAAGAGCTATTTGATAGACAGGGCTAACCATGAATTCTACAAATCACACTTTTAAGCAAATAATTACTTCAAAACAACTTTTAAGATGAAATCTAAGATTTGGGGAACACCCTGTTTCCTCAAAGATTTTATTTCAAATGACTTAGAAAACATAAAAGATTCACTGATAATTATGGTCATAGAAGAGGGAACACATAAATACATCTATGATCACAACTATAAAGACCTTTAAGCCAACTGTTCAAGCGAGGACAAGGGGAAAGATCATAACAGACCTCCTTGGCTCACTATAAACAAGGAAACTTAAAAGGGAAACTTCAATAACAACCTTTAAGTGGCAGCAGACAAGTAGGGAGAACCATAAATCATGCTGAAACCAACTGTTTGAACTATTAAGGAAATAACCAAGCATGCAGACTAAAGAGAGAGATTAAAGACTCTAAAATACTCCAGCAGAAGAAAACATGAAACAGTGAAGGATGAACAGGTCTAAGGTGCTTCCAGGAGTCATTTCTTAGCCTAAAAATTTCAACCCACTGTAGTAAGAAATTATGGAACAAAATGAAAAACAGGAGAAAACATGAACAATTCATAATACTTCACCAACAGCCAAGCTCATGGATCCAATGATAGAGCCTTCTCAAGAATAAGCATGCAACAACATCCTCAAGGCTTCCAAGACTTCAATTTCTTCTTCAACTTCAACAAACTATGTATTATTTCAGAGAGTTTCAGTATTACAACTAGTGATCAATCGACCAATCAACCAATCAACTTCTCATCTTCTCCAGTAGTATTTATAGAAGAATGAGTAGGTGAGATCTGATAAAAGATATCCAAAGATAATTAATACAGTCTTAATGGCTTCTCGGCCTTTGGGAGGCTCGATGAAGAAGTTTACAGGTGTTCTGTCTGCATTAATGTTTTTCATTTAAGATTAGGATCAATGGGAGCTCTTATTGACTTTTGAGGCTCTGTGTTATGTTAAAGTAACGCTGCTGATATTTTTTCATTAAGTTTATTTGTAGAATTAACTCTCTGGCTGTGCTGAGGCAAATATCTGATCTTGATCGATAACTTCGGCCTCTGTTTGAAAGCTTTGAGGCACAGGTGGCACCGTGGTAGCTGGGAGGAAGCAATTTCCCTCAGATGTGGCGGTGGAGGCTTTCCTGTATGATAGAACACCTTTTGATTTACTTTAATTATGTTTCAATTTGAAGGATTAGGCTTTTGATAATCAATTTTATCCTTAATCCCCCCAAATAGTCTTCGATCTTCTGTTTTGCTGTGTTTCGTCTTAGACACTGATACTCTTTTAATTTGATTAAATAACACGATGTCTTGTTGATGTGCAGGCCGCACAGGGCTCATATGGCATCAATGCCTCATGAAACATTGACAAGACGTGGAATTTGAGCCCTGTGAATGGTTTCCTATGATGAATAAAAGGCATGGGAATCATCATTCCCAGCCTTTGGCTTTCTCTTTAATATGAAGGAAAAACATTCAAACACCTGCACAATACAAAACTATATTATAAAATCCTGCGTTTTTGGGTTTTACTGCCACAGAAGTTGTGGGGAGGAGCATGGCCGTTGGATGGCAACATCCAACGGTCGAGAGTAGTTAAGAGAAGGTTAAGAAGGAGAGCAGAGGGAAGAATAAGTCGGAACTGTCGATCGCGCAATGATCAACGGTGGTGAATAAATCAGGAATCAGCGATCAAAAGGGGGCAAAGTAAAGTAATTAGACACCCGATGGAAAACCTTGATGTGATTAGATGAAAACTGTCGATCTGCAGATCAGATCGACGGTGGGAGATGCAACGGGAGATCGCAATCGGCAGGGAGAGAGTAAGTCTGCAATAGAAATCACCGATATGATTGTGCGATCGAGGAAGGACAATGCGATTGTGCGATCGGGGATATAATGCGCAGGGCTAATCACATCGGAGGTGTTTATGTAACAAAAGATTTGGGTGATCGTGAATGCTTTGATGCGATAAGCGCCCAACTGGGTTAGCGCCTAGTTTGTAGGGCGTGGGCATGTGTGGGAAGTGGTTTAGGATTTTGGCCCAGGGGACTTAAACCCATAGTCAAAAACACATATTTTTTTATGGAATTTTTCAAAACTTTTGATAGATTTGGGGGTTTCGGTATCGTTCAAAAATGAGTTTTAAACTACGGAAAATGATTTTCATGAATGGAAGAAGGGGAATCAATTAAAATAGAGGATTTTTATGGAGGAAAAGGGGAGCAAAATGGAGGTTATTTTTTCAAGTGAGGAAAGGGAAAAAGGTGATCTTGCAGCAATTTCTTCTCATGAAATCAGTAGAAGTTCTGAGTATAAAATGGGAACAACAATGAAGATTTAGACAAGGGCATGAGGCCTTCAAGAGTCTTTAAGAGATAACATTTTTTAGCAATAAAAATTATTTCTTGAAGGCTCCAAAAATGATTTAGCCATCATTTGATATAACAAATTTTATAGCTGGCTAACAACAGGTTATTGGATACTCCAGATAGGAGAGGTGATGGACATAGGTACTATTCTAGTTCTGGTTCTGACAGGCACTATGATCGTCACATTATCACCCTTACAAGAGGAGTTACAGGGGATATTATCCAGATGAGTTTAAGAAAGAAAAGCCACCTATTTTTGATGGAGAGTTGAAGAAGTCAGAGGATACAGAGGCTTAGTTACTTGGGATGAAGAAGTTATTTGAACTCCATGAGTACACAGAGAATATGAAGGCCATAATATTTATCTTTAGCCTCAAAGGGAAAGTGGACATCTGGTGGGAAGATGTAAAATGCGTCAGAGACATCAGGACAAAGGAGTTGAGTTGGAATGCATTCAAAATATTTTTTAGGAAGAATTACTTGTTAGAAAGGTACCACAATAGTAAAGCCAAATAATTTTATGAGCTAAATATAGGATCGATTACAAATGAAGAGTATACAACTAAGTTCCTAAAGCTATTGAGGTATGTACTATATCTTAAAGATGAGAAATCAAAAGTTCAAATATTCTTCAGTGGATTGCCATTAGATTTTAGATATTAGTGTAACATCCCTGGTTAAAAATCCATGTAAAAAATATATAAAACCACGGTTGATGGTACACGTATTCCAAGCTGAATGGCGGGAAAAACATCCTAGTGAGTGTTCACTTCGGTTTATTATGGCTAAGGATATTGGCAAAGGAAATGGAAAAGGCATTGGAAAGAGATAAGGCATTTATTGAAATTTATTTATGAAAATAATGGAGATTAGGAGAAAATGAAGGTGAAAGGTCACATGTTGCATGTGAGGAGGAAAATCAAGGAATTATAGGCCTCATTAATAAAAGGGCTTATGAGGATCATTTGGTAGGGGTTTTTTAGTGAATTTTTGGAGCTCTCATTATTCTCTCTCTCTCACACATACTCTTGGATACTTATAGTTTTCTTGGAGCACTCTTGGAGAGTGTGGCATACTTGGTTATTTGGAGAAAGAAGGAAAAGGAAGAGCAGAAAAGCATAAGAAGACATCAGGTTCAACATCTACAATGGGTTTTGAATGCACGTATTGAGTTTCATGTATGTTTTTCTCACTAGTTTTGGCATGCATGGTGTATGCATGTGGTTTTTCCTAACCTTTCCATTTCCTAGATAGCCATGGTATTGTGGGTTTATTTCCATTTATTGTATTCTGGTTTGTTATCATGATTCCTTTAGTTGTTGGGTTGACTTATTAGTTCCTAGAGCCTTGGTTGGACACATGCTCTAGATCTCGAAATTTTTTTTTTGGGTTGAGATACTAGTCCTGGAGCCTTGGTTGGAAAAATGCTCTGGAGCCCTAGGTGGGTTGTGTTATTAGTCTTCGAGCCTTGGTTGGAAAAACTCTCTAGAGCTTGGACATAATAGGGGTTGAGTGACTAGTCCTAGAGCCTTGGTTGGAACAAACACTTTGGAGCCCTAGAGTTGCTTGGGTGGAGACCAATCCATGATGGTTATTGATTTCTGACCCGGAGGTGGAATCATTATTTTTGGATTGAGACAGATTGGTCTCTAGAGCCATGGTTTGGTGTTGATTGATGTGTTTGATAAAGTACCACATTCATTTCTGGAATATGGCATGGTGGTGATTGGCTGAAGTGAGACTTGGCTCAGCCAATATATGGTCGGGTGGAACGTGGAAGTGCCATCTCCGTTTGGGTCTTACATTCAACAATGAAGAGCTCATTCCTCTGGTATTTGGTATGCAAATGTACTATTTTATGTATGGATTTTATTGTTCTTATATCCACAGTATTTTTATTGTTATTGTGTTGGTTATAAACATGTATTCGATCAGTGATGATGTATGGATCTATATATGTTTTTACATGTAAGTGAATACACAATGTATCTATGGTCAAATAGACTGTATTTTAGCTTATAATTTAGGGGAGCAATGCTTCTTAGCCATTCTCAGATAAGTAAGAGACTCCCATGTTTAAATCTATTGTTTATACATATAGATGCAATGTTTGTGACATGCTTGATAGAATTATTTTCATGGCCGAGAAGGTTCTATATGAGTTACCAATGATGTGATTTATTTTGTGCCTTTTTTCTAAAGTTATTTATCATCTCATAAAGTTTTATGAAGTTCCGAGAAGTTACCTGGGCTCCGGGGCTAAAAAGGTGGCACATATCCTGAAGTTGCAAGCACAAAACTGAATTTTTAGGGCCCTGATGTGACCTTGCCTTGGCATTCCCATGGCTATAGGCTTCTAGCCGATCCCTTGCCCTTACATCCCGCGGCTAATGCTAAAAAAGGGTAAAAAATAAGTTCCCCCTCAGGGTTTAGGGGTGTGGGAGGTTGGGTTACCTCCTGAAGGGGTTGTTGATGTTGTGTAAGGTCTGTTTGTTAGGTTTCCATTAGTTCCACTTCCTTAAGGTCATCTAGGAGTTTGAATCTAATATTAGTAGCCTATCATTGCATTTTTACCCTGGTTGGTCAGTTACTTGGGTAGATGTGGGAAGAGGCTGTTATAGGGTGGTATTAGAGCCAAGTTCAACCCTCAGACTTGATGGGTGGTGTGGTTGTGGTTTTGGTGCACAAGTGTACCAATCCAAAATTTCTTAGGAGGAGTAGTCACTACCTCTAAGCCTTGGTCACAAGCAGGAAAAAAAATGATTACCAGGTTAGTGAACATGCTATAAAATAAAGAACAAATGAAATCATAAAATATTATGCATATATAGAGAGAAAACAAAACAAAACTAAACATAAACACAAAAGCTCATAAAGAGTCAAACATAAAAATAATACTAACGGTGGCGTCAAAGTCCCCTCTTATTTCTTGTTCATAGGAAGAAAGATACTACGTTTACACTCTTCCCAAAGGGCCCTTAGAACTATGGAGTTCTAAGACCCAGTGCAAGGACGTTTTTACCTTCTAGCTGTTGCTGCAAGGTCTCTCTCTCTCTACTCCAAAGGATTGAAGTTGTTGGATGGCCAACAACCAAATCCTCTCTCTAGTTTTGCTCTGGATTGCACACTGTTGGATTGCTCATGGGAAATTTGGCCAACATAACAATGTGCTCTCCCTTTATTCATCTCTTGGTGGCCTTTCATAGATGAATTCAAATTCTTCTCCCCTCTCTTGTTACATTGTTGGATAGTGGCCCAAGGGAGAGGGTTGATTCCTTTATGTGCTCCCTTGATGTCCCAAGGTGGCTTAGGTGGCTATCCTTGGGTGGCCTCAAGTGTGGGATCATCTCCTGGAGTGTGAAAAGTGGTCCTGGAAGGTGAATTCTTCCACTCCCAGGACCACGTGGATTTTCGAGGGAAATCTGTGCAAAGGCACACTTATGTTATGAAACCAACTCCAAAAATAGAAGAAAAGAGAGATCAATGCCTTAGAAATAAGCCACTTCGAGGGGGAACCCTCCTTTACATTACATAAATTAACAATTCTTGGATGATATAAATGACAAAACCTCCTATATATAGGAGTCCATGGGGTCACAATATAATCCTAGCTGACCTAACAATAATAATGTAAGGGCACAATAATAACAATATTCAGGTTACAGGGGTACAACAATAATAGTAAGGGGGCTACACTAACAACAATAAGGGACTATACTAGTAACATAGAGACCTAACCTGCCCCTCTCCTTCAAAAATGCGTTTTCCTCAATGCTTGAGTAGCTCCAGATGCTTCCGTATAAAATTCTCATTCTCCCATGTAGAATCTTCAGTGGGTAAGTTCTTCCACTTGATGGGATACTCTGAAATTGATCGATTTCGTAGTTGTTGAGTTCTTGTTTCCATGACTGCATCAGGTTCCAATATTATTTTTCCTTCCTCATCAAGTTCTAGAAATATTGTTTGAACTGGAAGTTTGTCACTTGTAACCTTATTTAAGCATGAAACATGGAAAACTTGATCACTCGTGAAGAAGTAGGAATCTCCAATTTGTATGCCATAGTACCAATCTTTAGCAACACCTTGTAAGGACCATAATACTTTGGTGATAATTTATTATCCTTCTTAGCTTGCTTGAGGGAAATTTTTTTGTATGGTTGTAGCCGTAAAAATACCCAGTCTCCTACATAAAAACTTCTCTCGCTTCGTTGTTGATCTGCCCGTAGTTTCATTCTATTTTGTGGCAAATTTATGTTATCCTTTAAGAGTTGGAGAACTTCTTGTTGATGCTTGATGTGATCTTCCACTGCTTGAACCTTATAATTTTCTCTTAAATATGATGTGATGGATAGTGGATGATATCCATAAAGTGCCACAAATGGGGTCATTTTTACTACAGTATGGAAGGAAGTGTTATACCACCATTTAGGGAGAGGTAACCACTTGACCCATTGTGTTTTCTTATCAGATACAAAACAACGAAGATATCCTTCCAAACATTCATTCACTATCTTAGTTTGACCATCGGATTGAGGATGATAAAATGAGCTATGAGCTAGTTAAGTACCCAAACAAGAAAATTATTCCGTCCAAAAATTTCCAGTAAAAATAGGATCTATCACTTACAATAATATTTGGGTTTCCATAAATGAAGTATCAACTGTACTTGATTTACATGGATGAGATAATACACAAAAGTGTGCATACTTGGTAAGTCTATCAACTACCACCATGATGACACTCTTTCCTCCAGACCTAGGTAAACTTGTGATAAAATCCATTGAAATATCCTCCCGACGTTGAATTGGAATGGATAAAGGTTGTAGAAGACCCAGGATCTTAATTGTCTTAACTTTATTTTACTGGCAGACAAACAATTCTGCCACAAATTTTGGAATATTAGATTTAAGGCCAACCAAAAAATTTATTTCTTCATCCCATGGTAAGTTTTTAAAAATCCCGAGTGTCCTACTAAAGGATAAGTATGAAATTCCAAAAGAATATTATGTTTTAGTTAGGAATTATTACAAATATATAAGAGATATTTGTACCATAAGGAATCAATTTTCCAACTAAATGTATCAGATGTAATAGGATATTGCTACAAATTTTGAATGAGTGTCCACACTTCTTCATCCTTCTTCCATTCATCCCTTGCTTTGGTTATCCAATTTGGTTGGATAATAGAAATGACACAAAGCAATGCTTCCACCTCTTCATCCTTTCTAGAGAGTGAATTTGCAATAACATTTAGCTTCCCTTTTTTGTAGATGATTTCAAAGACATAACCCAACATTCTTGTGACCCATTTTTGCTTCTCTTCTGAAGATAGTATTTGTTCCCAAAAGTGTTTAAGACTATCATGATCAGTTTTTACCTTGAAGTGCCTTCCCATTAGGTAAGGTCACCATTTCTTTAGTGCATGTGGTATTGCCAATATTTCAGCTAATTGGAATATTAAGTTTTTCTCTTGTCATTTAGTTAGATGAATAAATGGGTAGGGATACCCATAAATCTCTTTATTAGGAATAAAATCCCTCTTAATGTGAAAATGGATCATCTTCATAGCTGGATAAAGCACCCTCATGTGTGAACAGGGGCTAATGCATGTGGACAAGGTCAAGTTTGACCAAATCAACAAAGACGGTATGGAGGGAGTGGATCATCAATGAGAGACAACACAGTGTGAATGGGAGGAGGTGTCCATGATAGTACTGAATTTAATGAGTGGGATCCGATATGCGAAGTCTCAAATTGTTTATAAGGAGGGAAAGGCAGCCATAGATGGTTATGTTATTGATTATTGATTTTGTGGTCTGTATGACTTCTTGCATTCTTCAGCTGCTTAGTTGAGATTGTTGTGATGTTTAGCACAGGGTGTTCCCGAGAGGGAATCCCAACTTTTTCCTTGAAGAGCCTTTACGAAGAGTATTGCACTACCATTCCATTATCCGACATTAGGCCATGCTCCATCTTTGTTCTAGAGTGTAGTTTCTACAGAGTATTGCATTGTGTTGTAGGGTGCAGTAGTGGAGAGTTGATTTGGGTCATTTCCTTGCTTAATTTCAGTTGGAGGAAAGTTTCCTTCCATTGGGAGGCCAACAAAGAGGACCTTTGAGCCCGATTTCATCATCCAACATAAGGCTAAGTACTGCTATCAATTACAACACATTTTTCTAAAGGAACTGAATTATTTCAGTGTGTAGTTGCAGTAGAGAGTTTGGAGCCCTAGTTGGGGGAGATAGATTTTCATTGAGGGAACCAACCTCTCATTTGTAGAATCTATAGGAGAAGCTTTTCATACATTTCCAGATCAGATCAGCCACCTCCTATCATCTATCCATTTGCAGTGATTATTCAGCCCTATATTTGTATTTTCTACATTTTGTGTATTTCAGGAAACTCTTCCCAGGTTATCTTGGAAATGTGCTTGGGAACTTAGATCTATGTTCCCACATTATTTGAGCCATATAACTTCAGTTCTATGTATTGAAATTCTTCAACAATAGCTATATATAATAAAACTGTGTTGTCATAGCCTTGGGCATTAGTGTGTAGCAATGTTCTTCAGTGTGTAGCAGTGTTCTTCATGTTTCATGTACATGTTCTCTTGAGGCTTGTTTTGGCCTAACTTGAGTGACTATTTCCTCAAGAAATTGTATACATTTTACTACTATGATCTTAATATTATGGCTATATGACCTTCTTACATTTTATGTGTTTATTTATCACAACTCTTTCCATTATTGTGTTCATGTATTGCTGCTTCCCCATTTAGGAATATTACAGCTATAATATCCCTAAATTAGCATGCAACTAATTGGAATACTAATTTTTTCTTTTGTCATTTAGATAGATGAATAAATGGGTAGGGACACCCATAATTCTCTTTAATAGGAATAAAAACCCTCTTAATATGAAAATGGATCATCTTAATAGCTAGATAAAGCACCCTCATGTGTGAATAGGGGCTAATGCATATGACAAGGTCAAGTTTGACCAAATCAACAACGTTTGTATGGAGGGAGTGGATCATCAATGAGAGACAACGCAATGTAAATGGGAGAAATTTTCCATGATAGTAGTGACTTTAATGAGTGGGGCCCAAGGTGAGAAGGGGCACATTTTTTATAAGGAGGGAAAGGCAGCCATATAGGGTTATGCTATTGATTATTGATTTTGTAGTCTGTATGACTTCTTGCATTCTTTAGTTGTTTAGTTGAGCTTGCAGTGTTGTTTTGCACACGGTGTTCCTGAGCGGGAATCCCACCTATTTCCTTGAGGGGTCTCTAGGAAGAGTATTGTATTATCCTTTCCACATTTCGACATTTTTTCCAAGCTTCAGTCTTCAGCTACATCGCAGTGTCTATCCAGATTTGTGTTGTGTTGCAAGGTGTTGCGGTGGAGGGTTGAGAAACCCACTTTCTGAGCTAGTTTTTCAGGGGAGGAAGAATTATTCTCATCGAGAGATCAACAAAGGAGGTTCTTGAGCTTTCTTTCATATCTTGTCACCAGGCCAACCTATTCTCATCATCTACAGTGAAAATTCCCTCTTTGAATGCGTTATTTTAGTAAGCATTAGTAGTGGAGGTTTCAGTGCTTGATTGGGAGGGTGAGATCTTCAATGCTTGGACCAGAATTTCACTTAAAGGATATATTGGAGGAGATATATTCATTTAGATATCCATTTCAGCCATCTCCATCCATTTGTTCAGTTGCAGCTACTATTCAGCCCTAGGGTTGCATTCCGACATTTTTGTATTTTGGGTATTTCCGGAAACGCTTTCTGGGTTGACTTGGAAATGTGTTTGGGAGCATAGATCTCTAGCCGCAACACCTTTTGAGCTATATAAAAACATATCTACATTTTTTTTATCATTCTTGTAGCAGTTTATGACCTAAAACTGCACTTTAATGGTTCATGGCATTTGTATAGCAATATTTCTCATGTATTAGCATATTTTCCTATTGGAGGCTTGTTTTCTATTTCTTGAGTGACTTGATCCTCAAGATATTCTGCCCATTATTTTTTGATATGTTTAATAAGATGGTTGTACATTTGTCTTATATAATGGTTTATTGATTTATTCACTACTATTTCCATTTTTATGCACTATATTGCTGCTTTCCCCATTTGGGAATATTACAGTGGTATCAGAGCATAATCTTGGCTTAGCCTGTGGATCTCAGCCATTATGCTTTCAGGAGAATAAGAAGGAGAAAGAGATCAAAATGATCGAAGGAATGAGTTTTATGTCATCTCCTTTCAGATCTAAGAGGGATCTCACCGAGGAGGTCAAGAAAATAAAGATGGAGAACGACAATGAAACCACACTAGGGTCTTAAGATGAGGAAGGTCCATGTACTTCCTATCAGCAGAAAGAATCGATATTGCATAGAGCTCCAAAGAAACATACTATGCCCTTTTATTTTGAAGAAGAAGACAAAAGGCATGGAGGTGGAGGACACTTCGATCATGATATTCTAAGTGAGTATCTTATAGAATATAAGTCTCAACCTAGAGCTTTCAAGGAGAATCTAACTCTCCCATAGTTCATTCAGCTCAAAGAAGAAAGAAGACCTTGCGGCAATAGATTTCTATTGTATACATTTGATGGGTCATCCACATGCACAACAAGAGCTTGGGGAATGAAGTTGGATGCATTCTTCCTGCTACACCCAGTAGTAGAAAGAGAAGTTGTTGAGATTGCAGTGCTGCACCTTGAGGGTGAAGCAAACATTTGGTAGTTCAACCATTTGAGTCATGCAAAAGTGACTGCATATGAAGTTTTTACTCAAAGGTTGATAAAGAAGTTTGATAAGAAGAAATCAGAGGAGAAGAAACTTCCACCACCACTTACTATAGGAGCACTTGCATCAAGAGGAAGAACACTTGCACCCTTGCAAAGTGGTCTTGATCTCTTGACATCTAGAGTCCCATGCACTATTATGGAGATGCACGAGGAGGAAGAGACTTATAACAGTGTTGATGCAGCCATAGAAGAGCAGCCATCATCATTAGTAGGTGGGGAAGTCATCACACCAGAGGAAGGAACCCTTGCAGTAGTACAAGATGTTCCCAAGCTTTACAAAGGTATGCACATATTTCCATTCCCTATTATTACAAAACATCATATGGAGGATTGTGGAAACATGCAATTAGGGAAAATGCATGACCTAGAGTCAAAGCACATTACTGATTTGGAGAAATAGAGTATCACTGCACAGAGGACCCTTGATTTTTTCAAGGAGGAGATATATAGTTGTCCAAGTTATTCATTGCTGAGTTTCACACAACTCTTGGGGTTGGAGTGTATATTTTTGGAGGATAGAATGATCATTATCCTAAACAATCCAATGCAAAACTATATGTTCAGTATTGAACTTGAGCATGAGAGAGAAGATGCACCATCATGGAGATCAGCAACGCTGTGATGGAGCAACAGTGATGGGTTGGGGGCCCAACCATTATTGGAGCATTACAATAACCTTTCTACATGTATAACAGAGGATAGGTAGTTGGTTGATGAGAGACATCTTATCTCCCATTATTATGATGGATCTTTCTTGATGAGCACTTCACATCTCAATGAGAAGATTTTGCCTTCGGTATACTTGGATCCTTATGGATTAAACATGGTCATTGATGAGTGGTCTTCATATGGGGATCTCCAGGAGGTTGCACTTCAACATCCCATGAAGTGTAGAGATATTGATTTGGTTGTTGAGGATGATATTCTCCATTGGAGGGATACCAATGATGAGCATGGAAGGAGGTACCCACATTTGGATGAGGGGGTGTGGATGGTGAGCATGAGGTTGGTGAGCCACTTGCATATCTATGAGATCGGGCAACAGGAGACATGGCTACATGGGCTAATTTTGAAAGAGTTTGACCATCATGAAACATATGCTATCTTTGAGGGTGTGTTAGTAGTTGGGATTTGGCATGACACTTGCATCATATGGAAGTAAGGAGTTTGTGTGCATTGGGATGATGTGGTATGCTTCATATCAACCATCATGTTGTTTCTCCATGGTATATATGGTGATGGTGTGAGGAGGCAAAAAGAGTTGTTGTTGCTTTGGATACTCTTGGGAGAGTATGGGTTGATTTTCAACCATACTTTGCATGATGTTGCAGGAGTAGATGGTGGTGGCACAATCATGGTGCAAAGGGGCTACTCCTTAGCTTTGGAGGATCAAGAGGTACTTCCACCTTGGAAGAAATCTCCCATATATAGCAGCATTATGGTAAATGACTTTGGCATTTGGCATATCAAAGAATGTAGCTATGAGATGATAAGAGCCTTATTACAAAGGCCAATAGCACTGTCACTTGGGAGCTTGGATTTCTTGATGGAGTGTTCCCAGGATCACTTCACAAATGATGCACTTGATGGCCAAGTAGGAGATGAGAGTGATGGAATAGTGGATGGAGACATCTATTACCATGATATGATCTTCTTGACTTGGATCTCCAAGCATAAGAAGAAATTTTTTCATGCATCACATGGTTCATTCCTGTTCATGAAGATATGTCATACCACTATGGAGGGTTCATTCATGGATCTTATTATCAGATTACTCTCATTACATGGTAAGAGTTGTGTTTTAGCACTTATTGATTATCTAACACAATATTTTCATTCTCTTTCCTTCTATATATAGTGAATTGCTCCACAAGAGGGCAATTTTTTATTTGGGCTTCATGGTCTTTCTGAGGCCAACATCTATGATGGAGATAGAAATCTCTTGAATGGCTGGGGGAAAGTGTTGTACTATTATTTGTATGCTTAGTTGATACACAATGCCATTTACTATTTTCTAGTAGATGATATGACATGAACAACTAGCAACTTGTTGGGAGACAACTCACCATGTTATGTTTTGAAACATCAGTTAGAAAAAATACGCTGTGACCACTTGGGAAACTGTTGGTACCTTCCAGAACTACATGAAACCTTCAATATATTTCTCATTTGGATGCCATATGGTGATGCTATCCTATTCATCATATATGGGATGGTTTGGGCCAGTATGATTCATGACTCTAGAGAGTGGATCTTTGAAGATCCAGTTTTATTTTTGCCTCTTGTAGGCAACGTTATTTCAGCCCAAAATCAGCAGCCACCCTATGCTTATGATAAGTGGAGGGAGAGAAATTATGAGATAGACAAATTGGTCTATCAAGTTCAGCTATGCAACCCACCTACATTGCAAGAGCCTAAGGTGGAGGAGTATTTTCATGAGTTACCATTTTGGCGGGTGAATCACTTTGTATGGATGACAGCTTTGGGTTTGGAGCTTCACATGGGGAGGAAGGTTCCCCATAATTTTTAGATTCCATGCCTCAGAAGGCCTCTAGAAATAATATCATTGCCTCCATGGGTATTCCACTTTTTCATGATGATAACTATTTGGGATTGTCACCAAAAGCTAACTTGCATACTTGGGAGGAGCAACTTGGAGATTTATTGATGAGACAACATCTTGTTCATTGGAGGATTTTATAATATGAGGATTCTACAGGGGGAGGAGAGGAGGCTCTTCAATTCTATCCTTGCAGTTTCTTGAGGAAAAGAAAAATTTGGGAGGGCACGACTATAATATTCCTAAATTAGCATGCAACTAATTGGAATAATAATTTTTTCTTTTGTCCTTTAGATACATGAATAAGTGGGTAGGGAGACCCATAAATATGTTTAATAGGAATTGTTATGGAATTAAATCCTCTCTGTGGACAGAGATGATCCTTCTAGCACTAGAGTGGGTCTAATAACAAAAGGAAAAACTAGAGTGTAGGTTCCTAGTTACTGAATGAAATAGATGAGGCAGATCGACCTACCTGGAGTCCAATGTTGTCGTTGTGGCTTTTGTAGTGGTGGCCTCTCGATTCCCGTCTCGGCAAGTCATGATCCTTTCAGAGTGATACTTGGATACCTGCACAAGATCAACAAATAAGAGCAGCGGACGAAGAAAAAATCTCATTCATAATTACTAACCAGTCAAGGAGGGCTAAGCATGTTTCATCAATAAAATACATCAACACAACATGGGAACCAGACAATAGTTATACATATTTATTGATAAAAGAAAGAGTTACAGCCAAGCCTTGACGTCACGACCTCCTTTAGCAGGGTTCAGATGAAACATGTCTCAATGATTTTCAGGGAATTAGGATGGGGTAAAGGCACAATCCTAAGATCTCTTAATGAGGGACTCTTCCGTTCTATATTGAATAGAAATCTCTCCAATGTTTCTGCTATAATATCTTCAGTTCATCTAACTTCATCAATGGAGGATGGGCATATTTATAGAGGGAGAGGAGGAGGTTGGGATCCCTTCTATGGTGGAAGGGAGGCCTTATCCCTTGGGAGGTTTCCCTAAAAGGTGGTAACAAGAGGTCAAAGGAGGAAGGATATGGTTATTCCAGAGAACCACTCCCTATGACTCATCCACGAGGTTGTTGTGATCGAAACTTTGCCTCTATTTTTAAAAAAATTTCACAAATAGATTGGTGCGGGTGGCTAAATGAGATAGAGTGCCAGCTGGCACAGGGGCTAGTGTTAATCTCCCTCATCGACGTGAGGGCATAACGGGCTACCAACGCCAAGGAAAAAATAAGTGTTTTTGGTGGTCTGTTCAGGAAATGGTCAACAAAAGGAATGCTGTTCTCATGGCAAGGGATGCAATGATGGTATTTTCAAGGCATGAAACTTTATTTTGATCATAGAAATGAGCCTCCAATGTGCGGGATGGGGATTGCAGGGATAGTGACAAAATGCTGTGTAATAGATGCCCCCTAAAGCATGAGGTCCGAGAGACAGGAAGGGGTGAAATGATTTATGAGAACACGTTCGAACCAAACACCATTTTCGAAAGACCAGCAATGAAAAATACCACTAATTTCTCTGAGACATGTGATATGGGTGCAGCCATCAATAATATAGTACATATAAATTGAGATTCGAGGTATGGACGTAGCCATCTAGCAGCAAGGATCAAAAAATAGACTTAGGTATGGTCACAACCATCCAATAAAAAGATTCATGTAATAAATTCATGATCAATCATAATATCCTACAGCCTGTATCTTATCAGAAAAAACCTAGGGTCTTGCACTCCATCTCTCCCAAACAAGTAAAAATTCATGCATGCGAATATGTGAGCTGAAGTCAAACATGCAGGAAAGTCACTTGATTACCAGCCAATGATGAAAGCTGTTAACAAGTGTGAGATAAACCAGCAATAATGACAATGTCTCTAAAGGTACAAAAGGTACAATCCACAGAATGTGAATAGTGAGCTGGCATCGAACACCCACAGAATCACTCGATCGAAGGACAATGATTTGGACCTATCGTCGAATGAGAAGAACCTACCATTGAGGCATGCAGGCTCCAAGGTACCAGTAGGGAGTCTCTAGACCAACTTCTTGGATAATGAGATGAGGTCGACAGGAAGTGACCTAGTCAAAGGAGGGCCATAATGTTTCCCACGTCATTGACATGAGACAAAGGAACATAATGATAGTGAATCAGGACCAACAGAGAATCAAAGGGAGGTTGAAAATTGCAGAGGCAAACTTCTCTTGAACATATGAGCGACAACACTCTGGATTTGGAAGTATTTGACATCAAGGGATCTGAGGTCATGGTGACATGGAAAAGAGAAGATGAGAGGTCAAAACAGACTACCCAAACCCATGAAGGAAAAATATGACGAAATGAGATGTCCCCAACTTGACATGAATGCAGACGAGTGTCATGTTCAAGAGTGACATACTGCCGACACAACTAAAATCTGGTTCAATTTTCCCCCACCATTTCTAGTGAGTATCCTAATTATTTTTGAAAACAAGCTTGAAGGGGATATCATATGCTTGTGTTGTAAGTTTTTCCTTCAGATAAATCCAACCTAGTACATTTTACGAGCCCTAGGAAGGAGGAACTTGGTGAATGTCATGGTGACGATGTCCGATGTCATCAGGTTTTAACGAGTCTGATAAAGGAAGAACTTGACATCTTTTCATGTTTAGAGAGTTTTAAAAGAAGTGAAAAAGAAAACTCTAGCTTGTCCCTTTTTGTAAGTAGTCTCTTAGATCTAAAAAGGTAGAAAACAATATCTGAAAGAACCTCTTAGTCGCGATAGGCTAAGGTATTCCTTTTTCGTAAATAATCTATCCCAACCCGAAAAAGGGGTAAATGTATACTGGGTAGATATTGTTTCGCAACCATTTAACGAGTTAAAAAAGACAAGAGTCTCGGCAATATTTTTCAGTTTTAGAGAGTCAGAAAAGAGCTGAAAGATGACTCCAGTAGTGAATTTTTCGTGTTTTTACCGAGTCCGAAAAATTATAAAATACAACTCGTGACTTCATCACTATCGCATTAAATACCTGTCGCTGCACAAGAAACAAATGTAAAACCCATTTCTTGAAATAACATAATGTAATCATGGAAAAACATGTCTTAAAATCTAATTAGGGTTCATAAAAGTTATAAAATGCGAAAAATGGTAAAAAATAATTACTTTTCACTTTTACCTCTTGTGGAGCAATAGTGACCCATTTTATCTTGTGATTTTGCGACGACGATAGCGGGCAATCCAGTAGACCAATCTCGAATCCATCTATTCCAGGTAAGAGATGACATCCTTCCCCATATTTTAAGCATTCTTTCTATTCCTGCAACCTTTAGTTTTGATTTATGAGGGGGAAATTGTGAAAATTAAGGCACGACAATCGGCGCGGGTTTCAGGTATAGACTCGTGCCAACCGCCCAATTTTTTAAACTAGGGCATGCTCATTGGCGCGAGTGTTTTGAAAACAGTCGCGCCAACCACACAGACTTCTAAAAGAACTCCCAATATAAGGAAATAAGTCTAAATTTCATAAATGTCAGCTTCGTATTTGGCTAATAACGTCCATATGAAAATATTTGCAGGTGAAAGAGTGAAAAAATGGTGATTGAGTGGAAGGAATGGGAGCACAGTGAAGAAGATGAGCTTGTCATGGAGAATGAGAGATGCATGGAAGCTCTCTGAAACTGTGGACTGAAGAATTTCTTCATGACACCGTGCCTCAAAGCTCAACCAGAGCCACTGCAATACTTGATCAGTATCTAGGACGAGGATAAGGAAAAATTCATTCTTCGAGATTAGGAGCTCGAGATTGATGTTTCTGATATTAATTTCATAACAGGATTGTCGCAGAGTAGGGTAGCACTGATATTGACTGGCACCCAAGCCACTATGGGGAACATGGCCATGGTAATTTACAGGGTATGCTCGGGAGCACGGAAAGGATCAAAAAGTAGGAAACTGAAAATTCAAACTATCCTAGATTTAACACTAAGGGTAGTGCTACACACGATCACATAAGTTTTAGGAACACAAACACCTCATGAAGCAACAAAAACATAGCTACTTCTTGCTGTAGATTGCTTGTCACCAACCATTACAACTGGGTAGAGGCAGTAAAAATCAATATAAAACGTCAGCTAAAAAAATGCAAGAAGACCAAACTGAAATAGTTTGGTTAGGGATCCATCCTAGTATCATTCATCCTAGAATGATTACCAATATTTCAGCGTCAGGAGGTGATAGTCCCAACACCACCAGCACTGGAACCACAGATGGCTCAATGGGAAGCTCTGATGCCAAGATCAAGGGGCGGTCAATAGATGTCCTAGAGACTGGAGTTCTTTGATTGGCTCTGCCAACAGTTGATTGTCATGGAGGAATAGCCCTATTCTGGCACAGATTTCACTAGTGATCCAGACCTCCCACCCCCAGAAGGAGAGGATTGGGATGAAGCACTGGGTAAGACTCATTTTTAATTTTATGAGTATTATGATTTTTTTTGGTATGTATGTTCTGACAATTAATAAATGAATTTGTAGATGTAGGCCCAGAATGACCTGCAAGGATGTCTCCAATAGCGAGGTGAATACCTCATGATTTTGATGTTGCCCCTCAAGGTAAGGAGGAGGAAATTGTGCACAACTTGGAGGGAATCGCCTGTGGGGTCCCAGACTATGTGCGTTTTGACGATGTTCCTCGTGCATATCAAAGACATAATGTAGGGGTGTCAAACCGAGTTCACCGCTTGCTGAGGCAGCTTGTCCAGGCAGTGACATGTTATCATGATCATCATGTTGATTAGACACCTAGGCTTTTATTTCTGCATGTTGTTATGAGACACGGTGTCTCAGGATGTAACATAAACACACATATTTTTTGAAATTTATGGTGCACATTTATGCAAACATTTGATATATATATATATATATATATACATCTATTCTCCTATTTAATATAAGTCTCTCATGTGATGATGATGTTACAGATTACGCAAATGTATATCCAATACAATGTTAGCCAATGTATCAGTTAATGCATTCATTTGTCTAGGAATATGTTGATATGTGATATAATCAAAGTGTCTTTCCAACAAATGAACATGTAAATACAACCTTAAATTGTGAGGGTTTCTAACTGAATAATGCCCATTAAGTTGAAGAACAACAAGCTGAGAGTCTATATTTACATGCAACATCCTAATGCTGAGGGTAATCACGTCGGTTAATAGTTCAATGGCAACACTATATTCTGCAACATTTTTTGTAGTTCATCCTAGACAAATACCTTGCAGGTTTATCAACTCACCAGCAGGATCATAAATCACCCAGGCTACTGAAGAAAAGTTCTGAGTACTGCGGGAAGCACCATCTGTGAAACCAACATAAGGGGTAATTGACATCTGCACAATAAGAAATGACCCAATAAGCAGGAAAACGCTCACAAACACACCAAGCTAAGAATGTACAGAAATGAAAAAAAACACCTATGTACACGAAAAATGCATGAATGACTCATGCATAATACTTTTTGAGATACAATCCATTTCTGGGCTGATCTAAAGGATGACCTTCGTAATCAATGAGCTCACAGGCCCCATTCTTCAAAATTCATTTAACGATGTAAGGCCCATGCCACATGGGTTGAAATTTACCTGCCCCCGACTTATCATGAGCTTGATCGTACAGGAGGACGAGGTCTCCTTCTACAAAGGAGTGAGGGGAAACTAACTGATCAAAATGGGCTTTGACCTGCTTTTTATGTGCTTCGATGACCAAAGCAGCAAAGTGACGAGTTTCATCTAGCCTCTCTAAGTAGAGAAGACACTCTTCTTCATGTGAAGTGTTGGGCAGTAATTCAATAGCCAACTTGAGTGAAGGTATTTCACCCTCAATCGGAAGGGTAGCTTCCAGACCGTAAACAAGCTGGAATGGAGTGAATCCGGTCACATCCTTGATTGAGGTTTGGTATGCCTAGAGAGTAGAAAATAACACAAGATTCCAATTGGATTTATGGATCCCAATCATATGTTGAAGCATAGTGACGAAATTTTTTTTCACAGCTTCAACCTGGCCATTAGCCTGAGGATAGTATGGCGTTGAGCTGTCGTGACACAAGCCCAACCTGGAAGTCAACTCCGCCACCATATAATGCTGAAAATGGAAATCATGATCGGTAATGATGGCTTGAGGGACACCAAACCTAGAAATGATGTGATTGAATATGAACTGAGTGGTTGTCTTACTGTCGGCAAAAAATGTAGGCATTGCTTCGACCCATTTGGTGAAGTAGTCCACAGCTACGATAATATAGGCATGCCCCTTGGCTGAGTGAGGGTTACACATCATAAAATCGATGACCCACTTTGCAAAGGGACCAATGGTAATGACAGGGTGCAGATGTGTAGGTGGCGCACGCATCTTGTGCTGATAGATTTGGAAATCGTGACATTTACGGAAAGCAACAATGCAATCCTTGAAGATAGAGGGCCTGAAATAGCCAACACGAAGAATATTTTGTGCAGTGGTATAACCAGACATGTGACCGCCACAGGAATCACTGTGGCAATCATTTATAACTTTCTCAGCCTTCTCGAGGGTCAAACACTAATAGAGAATGGAATCTACTCAGACACGGTAGAGTGCATCTCTGACGATATGATAAGCTTGCGACTGATGATGGATGCATCGACGAGCATCCTTCATCAACACAGATCTGAAAGTGGAAGTCTGAAGATATACGATGATATCACCGTACCAAGGATCGAGGGTGGAGATCATAAAAAGTGCATAGTCTAGAATGCATTCTTCAGAACCAGACGGAGCGGAGTTAGAGGGAAGGGAGAAGATCAAATCAACAAAGATGAGTGATTTCTTGGACTTGGTCGTAGTAAACACCGAATCGAACTCCTGGAGGATGAAAATCCACTTTGAGTATTTTCCCTCCAGTAATTTTTGAGACAATATGTAGTTCATGGGGTTGCATTCCGAAATCACAGTCACAGTATGCAACATAATATAATGATGAAAACGTTGAACTTCTTGAACTCCAACTAACACTGACTTCTCAACATTAGCATAGCACATTTCGGTATCTATAAGGTTACGATAAAGGTAATAAATAACATGCTCGTCACTGTCATCATCATCTTGAACCAAAACCATGGAAATTATGCTGAAAGCGGTAGCTAAGTAGAGGGAAAAATCATGATGATAATTTGGAGGGCGTAACAGAGGAGCATTGAAAAGCAACATTTTCAATGTGTTAAAATAATTTTGAGCAATATCATCCTAGAGGAATCGGAAACCCTGATTTAATAACCACGTAAATCCTTTAGCTACTTTGGCATAGTTAGGTATAAAACAACGTAAAAAATTAGCCTGCAGACTCTGCAGCTGATGTACTGAAGATGGGGAGGGGAGACTAATAATAGCCTCAACTTTGAGTGGATCAAGGCGAATCCATTATTTGGACGTGATGAACCCTAAAAGTATACTAGAATCAATGCATAAGACACATTTGTGTGGATTGAGCCAGATATTGTAGCGTCGACAATGAAGAAAGATCTGACAAAGATGGTCAGGATGGTCCTTACACTTAGCTGAATGAGATGGAAGGTCATCCAGATAAGGCTAAATGATGTGTTTAATATCATAAAAGGCATATGACATCGCTCGCTGAAATGTGGCCCCAGAATTATTCAAGCCAAAAGGAAGTTTCTTATATGTGAAAATACCCCAGGGATAGATGAAACCAGTCTTATGATGATCAGTCAGGAGAATGTTAATCTGGTTATAACTAGAAAAGCCATCCATTAAAGAAAATATCTCACTCCCAGCACAGTCATCAATGACCTGATTGATAAATGGAGTAAGATAATTATCCTTGAGACAAGCCCGATTGATGTCATGATAATCAACACACACTCGAATAGTACCCTGTTTCTTATCTACAGGGACAATGTTGGACACCCATTCTGTCAAGGGAATTGGGTAGATGAAACCAATGTTGAGAATTTTTTCAACTTCACATTTAATGGCAGCAACTTTCCAAGGGTGCACAAGATAAAGGCATTGACAAACAAGCTTCGAACCAGGGTAGGTAGGAATTTCATGCACCACGATACTGGGATCAATGCCAGAAATTTATTTGTAGGACCACACAAAGATGTCACGAAACTCACAGAAAAGATTAGTATAAACCTGAATTTCATCCGAAGAACAGGTAACCCCAAGATGGATGTTCTCGACAACTCCTGGTTTGAAGAAAATTTCAATAGACATATTTTGCGTAATGTTACTCGAATTACCCTCTGTAAAAACTTCATGTGTCAGAATAGGAATTTGAAGCAGAGGAGAAGGAACTTGAGATGAAAATTGCTCAAGACATGTAGACATGGCCCCAAGGGCAGGCATGAATGAGGAACGATGTTGACCACCATCCCACCGTAAATCATCAAGAGACATAGTTTCCACGATGGCTTCATCGAAAAAAAATATCTCTCGTAAGGGATTGGATGAATCCGAATCAATGAGACAAGGGGATTGAGAATAAGCGTTGAGAGACATGCTCAAAGGAGCATGATTAAAAGGAGGAGGATCCGAAGCCGTGATGAGCTCACAATAGTCAATCTTGACCAGACTCAACAACATCAAATTTCAGAAATACTCGATCTGTTTAGGCGAAGGGATGATCCATCGGTCATAGGACCGAGAGATCATATTGATCTGAACAATTTTAGGTGGAGGAAGAGAAAAAACACCCATGAGGGTGGGATCTTTGAAGAGATTTGGCCCAATTCTCTCATAGGGAAGATGGATCTTATCCACATATGGAACATTATTCTTGGAAGAGGAAGTGAAGAAGGATAATTGATCAACAGTAACCATCTTTCCTTCATGCGAGAATTTCAGGACACGAAAGAGAGTGGATGGAACACACAGCATGGCGTGAGTCCAACTGCGACCGAGGAGAAGATTGTAATTTATTTTTGAATCATCTACTTCTACCTCGACATTGATTGTCTTCCCTTTCAAGGTAATCGATAAACTAGCAAGAACTCAAAAAGGTTTTGATTCTCTTCCATTAAATGCTTCCAGGGCATTTGGTGATGAAGTCTAGGCCGAAGAACCATTGTCTTTCCAGCAAGACGATGACATGATGCACGTAGACGCACCTTCATTTACAACTACCCGATGGATATCGAGACCATTAATGACAACCTGTATAATGAGTGCAATCTGGTGCAGGCGTCGTGGAAAAAAAATTCTCTAAATCAAAGGAAAGAAGGCTAGTATCAGTAGGATCACTACTTCCAATTGAAGATAACAAAGCTTTCCGAAAGACTTGATCTGTTCAGGTGAAGGGATGATCCATGGGTCATAGGACTCAGAGATCATATTGATATGAACATTTTTAGGTGGAGGAAGAGGAAAAATACCCATGAGGATGGGATATTTGAAGAGACCCGACCCAATTCTCTCATAGGGAACAGGGATCTTATCCACATATGGAACATTGTTCTCAGAAGAAGAAGTGAAGAAGGATAATTGATCAACAGTAGAAATCTTTCCTTCGTGTGAGAATTTCAGGACACGAAAGAGAGTGGATGGAACACATAGCGTGGCGTGAGTCCAACTGCGATCGAGAAGAAGATTGTAATTGATTTTGGCATTAGCTACGTCTACCTTGACATTGATTTTCTTCCCTTTCAAGGTAATCGATAAACTAGCAAAAACTCCCAAAAGTTTTGATTTTGTTCCATCAAATGCTTCCAGGGAATTTGGTGATGAAGTATAGGTCGAAGAACCATTGGCTTTCCAGCAAGAGGATGACATGATGCACGTAGACGCACCTTCATCCACAATCGCCCGATGGATATCGAGACCATTAATGACAACTTGTATAATGAGTGCAATCTGGTGTGGGAGTCGTGGTATGAAATTCTCTAAATAGAAAGAAAGAAGGCTAGTATCAGCAGTATCAATATGTCCAATTGCAGATAACAAAGCTTTCCCTTGAGGCACGGGCATTGAGATTATAAGAAAACTTGCTGAGTACACCTTTGGAAGGTGGCCGTACAACATATTCAGTACTGGGCCTTTCAATCTGAAGAGGGCCAGAGGCAGATAGAGGAGGAGGACCGCCATCGATCTCTTTCCCTGCTACCTGACACAATTCGGTATAATCTTTAGATCGAGTGGAAATAGAAATGGACACAAAACCGTTCATCATGAACACTTGAGAGCCAAATGGGGTAGAGGACTAAAGTTTCTCTACCATCTGGGTCTGTTGAGATGGAAAAGGTTCTTTAAGAATAACTATAGTTCCCTGAGTGCCTTTCAAGGACAGTCCTTGGTTTAGTGCTCTTCATCACAAATAAAACAAGGGTACTTCGACTTGCGCTATGAACCATCATCAACAGGATATTTGGACAAATTTGGTTTCAGGGTATTGGCTTTGGCATTACATTTACCCTTATTTTTCCCCTTGGAAGTTTTTTCTGCCGGATTGGCCTGAACGACATTGACTTCCAAGGTTTTACCAGGATTCGAAGTGGGATGAGAAGCAGAATCATTGGAAGGATTAGACTTTTTCTTCCCAGGATTTGAAGGAGAATAATTTTGAGAAGTCTGAGACATGGAACCAATAATACCATCGACGGATGGGGTCGCTGGAGCTTTAGAAGTTCTAGATCGAGGGGCATCAGGAAAGATATCCTACAATGTGCCAGACTGAGAGTATACAAGATCGAGGTACTGGGCACGAGCAATGGCCTATTCCTCGGTTACACATGCTCCCATAGCAATGTCTTTCGCAATCTGATTGAAAAAGGAGGTAGTTAACCAATCAGTTAGAAGTTGATCAGGGATATCAAACTTGATTAAACGACCACGATGTCTCCATTCATGAATATGATCCGAGATATGAGTAGCTCGATCCTGTTTCAAGGATGTGAGCACATGTGTCTCGGTCTCACAATGATCGTTAACTGAAAATGAGTAAGGAATGCCATGTCGAGAGAATTGAAGTCTTGAAAAATTCCACAAGATAGCTTAATGTACCACTTTGTAGTGGCACCAGTAAGAGTCCGTTGGAAAATACAGAGTTGAATGGAATCATCAACCCAAGATTTAAAGGAACAGCACAAGTGGTAAGTCATAACATGTGCTTGGGGGTCTTCTCCAGACTTGTCCTCAAATTTAGGACAATCACCAGGAATTTTAGTTGGAACTAGAGGCCAATACGGGTTATGGCGAATTGGATCGTTCATTAACTTCAACACATCAGGTAGTTCCAACATAGTGAGAAATGGTAATTGAGGGTTAAAAGGCATTGGAGGTCTATGATAAGGACCTGTGTTAAAATTCCACCCAGCCTATGAGAAATTCTGCCCCCATATGTTTTGTCTAGGAGGATTCTGGCCATAGGGGTTATAAGCCTAATAATTCTATTGATACTAGGGTTGAGGATCAGGATACTGATTCTGAGCATACCATTGAGGTCCTTGCCGAGCAATGTAAGGATTTTGTTGCAGAATGTAAGCATGGCCTTGAGGTTGTTGATACACCAACTGAGATGGATTTTGAGGGTAAAAAGTGAAACCTTGAGGCGCACTATATACCAGTTGATATTGACCTTGTGGGTAATAAGCGCCTTGGGGTTGCGCAGGTGGACCCTGCTGAGCAGGTTGAGCAGGCTGCTGAACAGGTGGACCCTGCTGAGTCAGAAAAATAGGCTGAACCAACTGTGGAGCAGGTTGAATAGGCTATTGAACAGGTTGAACTGGCCGTTGAACAGATTGAAATGGCTATTGAGCTGGTTGAGAAGGCTGCCCGTGCAGAATAGGTTGGCCTAGATATTGAGAGCCACCAGGCTGCCCTTATGGAAGAGGCTGGCCTGATGGAGGTGATGGACCAGGTTGTCCCCAATAACCAGGTTGACCCGGAGCAGGACCATATGATTGTCCTTGTTACACAAAATTTTGGCCATACTGTACATATGGTTGTTGCTGTTGTGCAATAGGTTGTCCTCGTGGCCCAAAAAAAACATACGACGTTCTTGGTTGAAACTGACTTGAAGGACCGGTGGGTTGTCCTTTTTGGACCGAAGGTTGCCCTTGCGGACCATAAGTTTGTCCCTGAGGACCAAAGGATTTCGCCTACTGAGCCAAAGGTTGTCCCTGTAAGGGTTATCCTTATAAGCCTGAGGGTTGTCCTTGTAGAAAAGGTCCTGAATGAGTGAAGGTATGATAAGGATCAATAGGAAACGAATAGACAGGATTGCCGACAACATTATAATGATGTGGAGGATTGACAGGCACTTGGGGTGGCCGAAAGCCCTAAGAGTTCTGTTGCTGAACAACCAAAAAATACTCTTCAAAAGTGAGGCCACCAGGAATCATAGGGACAGTCAAGGTCATACTAGAAGCAGACGGGGTTGTAGGAGATTGAGAATCCAAAGAAGGAGCATAAAATTGGTGAATGTCCAACATGTGCTCATCAAAAGCATAGGTAGAAACCATAGACGTAGTAGTAGTTGCACCAGCAGGTGTAGTTTTCGGAGCACGAGCTTGTGATTTTCTCGGACCTCGATTGATAGGCCACATAGGATTAAGTACGATAGACCTACGAGTGTGAAAAGACTCTGACGACTGTGTCGTAACAACTGGCATAGACGACGCTACACATATGGTGGGTTAGACTGGGACAGATGTAACAATAACCGACGAACTGAGTGTCGAAGGTGACAATGCCAACGAAGGGAGGAACAAACTCCTAGGAGAAGTTGATGTACTAGATTGTGCTATGGATACAACACCAGACATAATCTGACTCAAATTTTGATAACCGGGTGGCAGTGACACCGTTTGAGGAGATGATTGAACAGAAACATGCGGAAGATATTTAGGGAAAATTTGATATTATCCGGTGGAAACAGGAATTCCTTCACTGTCAACAGGACTCGAAGAATCCATATCTGATGAAGTTGTAAGATTGTCAAAAAGATGACGAGGACTAGGGGGTATAGTTGCAGCTACAAATGGTGATCCCGAAGTAAGAGGAGGGAAATATTCCTCATCCCTAAAACCAAACCACGCACCTGGAGGGGGCTAGTTGAGCTCAATTAACTCTTCAGGAGGAGATTGAGTAGCGAGAGGTAAAATAGTCGGGAGAATAGACTGCGAAAACTTAGCAGACCTAGTGGACTGAGGGGTTTCATAAGTAACTTCAAGAAAAAAAATACCACTAGGAGGCAGTGAAGAAGACGACGAAACTGGTGGTTCCGCCACTGTGACTGTATTTCAAAATAGAAAAGGAAAACGAGATAGCCAAAATAAAACTTCAAGACCAAGGCCTAAGGAAAAACAAAAACAAGCCAAGTAATAAACTCTTAACGTGTATGTAAACATGGGCAGTTAATTTTATGACAATGAAACTGGACTTTGTTGTTTCATGTTTTAAGAGTCGGGAAACAGACAAAAGATGACTCTAGTCAGTTTAAATTTTAAACAAGCGTGAAAGGACAAGTGCTCGACGATCTCTTCCCTTTTTAAATAGTCAAAAAAATATCGAAATGACTTCTCTGGTAATCTAAGAAAGAGGCTGTACCAAGTTTCCGTAAACTTCCATATACACCTTGGTGATCAAGTGAAAGAGAAATGACCGACTTTCCGTACATGTAGGTATTCTCCCCGAATGTTGTGTTCGGTGTATCACAGTTACAGAGCAACAACCTCTACTTCCTATGGATAAAATATTTGAACCTATAGGGGTCTCCCTTTATATAATCAATGGTATGGGGAGCACAAGTTCGTACTAGTGTTGTCTAAAGCCAATGAGCGAATGACAACTACTAGGTTTTAAGGCGCCAGAATACGTCTGTAACCTAGACCGCTAAAATATTTGCGTTAGGTTCCAATGTTTCCTTAGGTTAATTAAATTTATTTTATAGTTGATCTTGAATTATGTTTCAATTTCAAGGCCCTACCGAATGTCAATCTCAAATTCCCTAAATGCAAACTATATGAAAATGAACATCATTTTCCATTTAATGAATGCAAAGTATGAGAAGGATAGATATCTTTCAAACAATAGCAATCAAATGAAACCAAACGAATAAATTCACTAATGCATATAATTCAATCAAGAGAAAAATGAAAAATTTATTTCCTAGTTAACCAACCACTAGTTATGTAAAAGAAATTTCCTTTTCCATGCAAACGAAAGAATGCAATTTTTTATTTTTCAATGAAATGAAGCATGCAATGCACTAATCATATGAAAAAACAAAACAAGCACTAGTTCGAGGATTAAAAATGTAAAGAGCTAATCTGAATAATTCAAAGAAAGCAACACAAACACAAAAATGCATTCAAACCAATGGCACACTCTTCCAATCAAAAAAACGATCCAACAAGCAATGTGATCTATGCTTGGAGCAGAAAGAAGAACAATCAAATGAAATCCGAAATGACCATTCAATCAGAACAAATGCTCAAAAGACCAAAAAATAACTAAAGGCAATTGATCAAGAGATGTGACTGGAAAGAATAAAAAAGACTCAACTTTCAAACAGAAGGCTCAGTGAGCTAAGACACTAAAAAAACCTAAGGCCATAAACTACAATTATAAGTAAACAGGCATACAACTAAGAAGAATAAGTCTATGACAGTCAAAACAATCTCAACAGGACAATTGCAGATTAGAAAAATACCTAGAGGCAAGAACAAATCACCAAAAAAAACTCAAAAGAGCTGTGAAACCAAACCCTACAGGATTCGGCGTGACTGTAAGGTAGTAATCCGCACCAAATAGGGGTTGGCACTAGTGAAACAAAAGAAACATGCACCAATCGACGTGAATGTTCAATCCAAAAATGTGCCAAGCCGAATATCTATGGGAGAATGGGAAATATAATGAGCAGAGGTCAGTCTTGACACTCTGGAGCTGAACAAGAGGAATCTAATCAAGCAAGTAGACCAGAAAAGATAGATAAACAAGTAAACGACCAAAGTCGACTTGACAAGGACAAAAAGATCAACTCACAATGATTCCCAGTGGAGTTGCCAATTTTTTGTGGAAGTAAATCCTCTCCGTGGACAGAGACGATCCTTCTAGCCCTAGAGTGGGTCTAGTAACAAAAGGACAAACTCGAGTGTAGGTTCCTAATTACTAAATCAAATAGAAGAGGTATATCGACCTACCTGGAGTTCAAGGCTGTCATTGTGGCTGTGTAGTGGTGGCCTCTCGATTCCTGACTCAGCAAGTCATGATCCTTTCGCAGTGATACTTGGATACCTGCACAAGATAAACAAACAAGAGCAGCAGATGAAGCAACAATCTCATTCATAATTACTAACAAGTCAAGCAGGGCTAAGCATGTTGCATCAATAAAATACATCAACACGACATGGGAACTAGACAATAGTTATACATATTTATTGATAAAAGAAAGAGTTACAACCAAGCCTTGATGTTGCGACCTTCTTCACCGGGGTTCAGATGAAGGGCTTCTCAATGATTGTCATAGAATTTGGATAGGGTAAAGGCACAAGCTTAAGCTCTGTTAATGAGGGACTCTTCTGTTCTATCTTGAATAGAAATATCTCCAGAGTTTCTGCTACAATATCTCCAGTTCAGCTAGCTTCATCAATGGAGGATGGCTATATTTATAGAGGGAGATGAGGAGGTTGGGATCCCTACTACGGTGGAAGGGAGGCCTTATCCCTTGGGAGGTTTCCCAAAAAGGTGGAAACAAGAGGCCAAAGGAGGAAGGTTGTGGTTATTCAGTTGAACCACTCCCTATTACTCATCCACGAGGTTGTTGTGATAAACAATTTGCCTCTATTTTAAAAAAAATTTCCATAAATAGATTGGCGCGAGTGGCTAACTGAGACAGAGTGCCAACTAGCATGGGGGCCAATGTTAATTTTCCTCATTGGCGCGAGGGCATAACGAGCTACCAGTGCCAAGGAAAAAACATGTGTTTTTGGTGGTCTGTTCAGGAAATGGTCAACAAAAGGAATTCTTTCCTCATGGAGAGGGATGCAATGATGGTATTTGCAGGGCATGACTCTTTATTTTGATCACGGAAATGAGCCTCCAATGTGCAGGATGGGGATTGTAGGGATAACGACAAAATGCTGTGTAACAAGAATAAATCCCCTCTTAATATGAAAAGGGATCATCTTAATATCTTGATAAAGCACCCTCATGTGTGAACAGGGGGGTAATGCATATGGACAAGGTCAAGTTTGACCAAATCAACAGCGCTGGTATGGAGGGAGTGGATCATCAACGAGAGACAACACAGTGTGAATGCAAGACAGTTTCCATGACAGTAGTGACTTTAATGAGTGGGGCCTAGGGTGAGAAGGCTCACATTGTTTATAAGGAGGACAAGGCAGCCATAGAGGGTTATGTTATTGATTATTGATTTTGTGGTCTGTATGACTTCTTGCATTCTTCAGCTGTTTAGTTAAGCTTATAGTGTTGTTTAGCACAGGGTGTTCCCGAGTGATAATCACACCTATTTTCTTAAGGTGTCTCTAGGAATAGTATTGTACTATCATTTCCACATTCCATAATTTTGGCCAAGCTTCAATATTAAGCTACAACACAGTGTCTGTTTATATTTGTGTTGTGTTGTAAGGTGTTGCAGTGGAGGGTTGAGAAACCCACTTTCTGAGCTAGTTTTTTAGGGGAGGAAGCATTCTTCTCATTGGGAGATTAGAAAAGGAGGTTCTTGAGCTTTCTTTCACATCTTGGCACCAGGCCAACCCATTCCCATCATCTACATCACATATCCCCTCTTTGACTGCGTTATTTTATTAATCATGTGTAGTGGAGGTTTCAGTGCTTGATTGGGAGGGTGAGATCTTAAATGTTGGGAACAAACTTTCACTTGAAGGATATATTGGAAGAGATCTATTCATTTAGATATTAGTTTCAGCCATCTCCATCTAGTTATTCAGTTTCAGCTTCTATTCATCCCTAGGGCTTCATTCCAACATTTTTGTGTTTTGGGTATTTCCGGAAACCCTTTCTGGGTTGTCTTGGAAATGTGTTTGGGAGAATATATCTCTAGCCCCAACACCTTTTGAGCTACATAATAGTAGATATAAATTTTTATATCATTCCTGTAGTATTTTATGCGCTAAAACTGTGCTGTCATGGTTCATGGCATTTGTATAGCAATATTTCTCATGTATTAGCATATTTTCCTGTTAGAGGCTTGTTTTCTATTGCTTGAGTGACTTGATCCTAAAGATCTTGTGCCCATTATTTTCCGATATGTTTAATAATATGGTTGTACATTCTCATATAATGTTGTATTGATTTATTCACTAGTATTTCCAGTTTTATGCACTATATTGTTGCTTTCCCTATTTGGGAATATTAGTATTGCCAACATTTCCTTCTCACAAATAGATTTCTATAAATACTTTCCTTTGATTGGATGAATTTCGAAAGCAATGGGTCTTCCTTCTTGCATTTAAACAACACCAATTCCATTTCGTGAGGCATCACATTCCACAATAAAGGGTTTTGTGAAGTCTGGTGTAGCTAAGACCGATGCTAGGCACATTGCCTCTTTAAGATGTTCAAAGGCCTTAGTTGCTTCAGAAGTCCATGAAAATGCATATTCTTTCAATAATTTTGTTAGAGGTGCTTCTATTCTCCTATAATTCTTAAAAAACTTGCGATAACCCAAGAAATGTTCGCAACTGCTTTATGGTTGTGGGGAATTTCCATTCCTTAATGGCTTTAATTTTGTTTGGGCCTACCTTAACACCCTCATGAGATACAATATGACCCAAATATTCCACCTCTTTTACTCAAAATAAACATTTGGATGTTTTTTCATATAATTGTTTCTCCTCCAATAGTTTGAGCACCCTGTCAACATGTTGAACATGATCCTTCCAAGACCTGCTGTAGATTAGTATATCATCAAAAAATACTAGCACAAATTTTCTAAGAAAGGGATTGAAAATGGAATTCATCAACCCTTGAAATGTAGAAGGTGTATTGGTAAGGCCAAAAGGCATGACCAAAAATTCATAATGACCCTCATGAGTTCGAAATGTTGTTTTCAGAATATCTTCAGTCTTCATTCTAATTTGATGATATCCTGAATGAAGATCCAACTTGGTAAAATAAATTGATCCATGTAATTCGTCCAATAATTCATCAATCACAGGTATGGGAAATTTATCTTTAATAGTGAGTTTATTGAGCTCCCTATAAACCAGACACATCCGCTATTATCCATCCTTCTAGTGCATCAATACTATTGGAGCAGAGAAAGAACTTTGACTAGGTTGAATTATACTAGCCTCTAACATTTCTACAATCATACATTCAATTTAGCTCTTTTGGACATAGGGATATCTGTAAGGCCCTATGTTTGGAGGAACACTTCCTGGAATCAAATGAATAGCATGATCATGATCATGAATAGGTGGGAGTCCTTTGGGAGTTTCAAAAACCTTGGAATGATTGTCCAAGAATTTTTGGAGATTTGGAGAAATAGATGATTTTGATGTTGGAACTTCTAGTGAGCATAATTGTGCAATCACTCCTTGTTGTTATTTATTCAGAATATTTGTCATGACATTAGAGCTTATTATCTTTCCTAGTTAAAAGATATCATCCCCAAATATTGTAACCATTGTACTCCTAGTACAACATTAACACCTCCCATTGGAATGGAAAGCATTGGACTATTCAATACATATTCCCCCATGGTTAGCTTGATATTATGGCATTCTCGAGAGCAATTTATAGTTCCTCCATTTGCAACCATCACTTGACGTTCTGGTGCTGGGTATAGGAAACAATTCAATTCCTTGGCTACCTTACAATGAATAAAATTATGGGTACTACTCGAATAAATCAACACTATTACCTTTTTCTTCTTGATATGTCCTTCTATATTGAGAGCTTGAGGAGTGGTAATTCCTACCAATGCATTACACGATATGGTCGGACTCATTTCTTCTTGTTCTAGGGTTGGTTTGTGGTGTATATCCTCTTCTTTTGAAGTTTCTTTTTCATTTTATTCCTCCTCTTCACAATCTATGTAAAGTAATTTCTCCTCATAACACTTATGACCTTTAGTGTATTTTCTATCACAACTGTAGCAAAGCCCTTTCGCTCTTTATTCTTCCAACTATTGTGGTGTCAACCTTGTAGGTTTTGGAAGTCTAGGAGTAGCAAATCTTCCATATTTATATATGTGAGAGGTAGGCTTCCTTGTCGCCATAATTTTACATTAAATTTTTCTTGCCAATCTGAATGCCTTCTACAATGAATCAAGTTCCCAAATGTGAACTCCATGTTGGATGTTATCTTTTAAAGTCCCTATGAAGACATCAATCCTATGTCCCTCTGGAATATCAGTACTATTATATTCAATTTTTGGAAGTCCTCAATATGCTCCACCACTGAACCCTTTTGATTAGATTTATCAATTGGCTAAAGAAGGTGTTGCTCTTTGTATCCTCATAATGTTCTATCACTTCCTCTGTAAAAATTGATCAAGTGACAATTTGTTTAGGGGAGAAAAGCCATCAATACCATACAAATGTATTTTTTTCTAAATATAAAGTTTCAACGTGTACCTTTTGTGTGTTTTGAACATTATTGAGATCAAAATATTGCTCCATATGTAGTATCCATGTTACATAGATCCTTGCCATCAAACTTCCTCATATCCATATTTGGAATATGGTGGTTCTTCCATCCAATATTAGAGTTTATTAAATCAAAATTAACATTTATTTTTTTCTCATCATGAGTTTCCTCTACTATCTTTTCACCATTAGGAAACATTTCTTGTATCAACTTTGTCAAACCTTCCATGTCTTCTTTTAGATCATTCTTCATGTTTTCCATTTTGTCTTCCATTTTTTCTTCCATGTCATCCATCTTAGCTTCCATGCTAGCTTCCATGACCTCCATCTTAGCTTCCATGCCATCCACCTTAGCTTCTATGCCTTTTCTTCAAACCATCCATCTTAGCTTCCGCGCCTTCAAAAATTCCATTTCATTTTTTCATGTTTCTCTTTGTGAGAGCGAAATTTGGTGCAATTGCTCTTGTAATTTTGATATTTCATGTTTCCATTCTTCGTCTTCATGAGGCATAGTAGAGCCTTATAAAGGCTTAATGGGTGTTGAATTATTTTTATGGGGAATGTTAGAACCCAATGTTGATATCTATTCTATAATATGCCCTTGGAATCAATTCAAACTGATTTTTCACACAAGACATATACAATTTGAAAAAAATACACACTTTTACTTGCTTTTGAGGAGCTCGATATTGAAACTAAATTATCTCTGTGATTTTGAATCTTAAATATATGAAATTTGGCCCTATAGTATCCCTATAAAGATTCTTTCAAATGCCACAGGTTTGACCTGATTTGTATTCTTCAAACAAAGTTATGCCCAATCTCCCACAATGAATTAATTATGGATTGGTTCAGTAGAGAGAAGTTGTACGGCATGAAAAGTGTCATTGTTTCCTCCTTCGTCTATGAAATTGATTCAAAGAAAACTGCAGTCCATGTACTTATGACCACTTTTGATAGAATTCCAATCTAATGCTCAGAGAGAGAGAGTTATGACGATTTTCCCACGGTCACCTCTTTGAGATGAAAATCGAGAGCCTGAAAAAAACCCTAACTTCCACAGATCATATATCCGAAAATATTACGAACCAAGATCTGAAATTTTTAAATGCCATTCCTCAGAATGTCATATTTTCTCTGTACAATTTTCAGCTTCTTAACATTCATAGAAAACAAGTTATAGAAAAAATTCCACGATGACCTGTTTAGGTTAAATTCAAGAGCCTGAAAAAACCCTAAATTCCACAGATCATATCTCTGAAAATATTGTGAACCAACATATAAAGCTTTTACATGATGTTCCTTAGGATTTCATATTCACTCTGTAAAATTTTAGCTTCTGAACCTTTGTAGAAAAAAAGGTTTAGAGAAAATTTCATGATGACCTGTTTGGAGCAGAGAAACCATAGAATCCAAAGCTCTGATACCAAATGTTATGAAACCAACTCCAAAAATAGAAGAAAAGAGAGATCAATGCCTTAGAGCCACTTCAATGGGGAAACCTCCTTTACATTACATACATGAACAATCCTTTGATGATACAAATGACAAAACCTTCTTTTATATATAGGAGTCCATTGGGTCACAATATAATCCTAGTCGACCTAAAAATAATAATGTAAGGGCACAATAATAACAATATTGGGGTTACAGGGGTAGAACAATAACAATAAGAGGGTTACACTAACAAAAATAAGGGACTATACTAGCAATATAGAGACCTAACAGCTTATGAAAAAAAATGCACACAAAAGCGCATTTTTCCTGAGTATCTAGTGCATGATTTTTCTTTTTCTTTTTGACCTTAGAGATTTTAATTTTTTTCAGATCCTCTAATGTGCCTCAGCCCTGTAAATCCTTTTGCCTGACATTTAATAATGTCACCTTTGCTTTTCCTATTTTCTAGTGATAACAGTTTCCCTCTAATGTGTGAGGTCTAGGAAGAATTGTATAGCTGAAATGCATTATAGTTTCTTTTTTGTGTACTGTGTGGAGAGAGAGAGAGACCCGCGCAAGACTGAAGGTTGGAAATGCCTTATATTGGGTAGAAGAGTGACCATGTTTGGTGGGAACCCTGCAAGAAATAGTATGATACAATAAATACAATTTTTCTATGAGGCGAGCATGTCCCATGCTCATGATGCTTTCACTAGCTAAACAAATCTATCCGACATATAAAGGTTTTGTCTATGTCACTAGTATGGTAGTGATCTGCTGATTTGGTTGATGACGATGATTTCTGATGCCCTCAAGGGAATTTTTTCTTTGACAATAGGAGGAATGTGGTGCCCACATGTCTAATATTAGTATCACATATAAATTCTCATTGTACGCATGCATGTATGATTGGGACATTCCCGTGTAAGCATTGCTAAAAGAGATGCTTATAATGGCATGAGTCTTCAAAAAATTTGCACAAAGTGCAATGGTTGTAAAGTACCATACCATATTGACATGAAATCTTGTGTCGTAGTTGAATTTCAGGAGGATCGATGACATCTGTGAGAAATGATGATTCCCACAGTGCCAGTTGAGAATGCCCCTATTTTGGTGAGGAGCCATCCAAGGTACTTCTTCCTTTTTGGAGAATGTGAGTTGAAGTCGACAAAAATGAAGCCTCAAATGAACGAGAGAGCCGCTGATGAAAGGGAGCAGGTTCTTGGATTTAATGGGTTTAACGTAGGCATGATGTTGAGGGATGACTGAAAACTAATGATCAGAATTCAGTGGCCCAAGATCGGCATATAAAAAATAAACTTGGTAGCAGTCATAACTATTTCTGATGAGGAAATCCCTAGAGTCAGTAGTGTCCAGGGTGGGTATATGTTGGTTATGAATGTCATGGTGGCTTATGCATGGAAGGTGTGAGACTCTGACCAAGGGTGAGTAGGGACAACTGCCATGGGAGAAAAATGGATGGATGAGTGGGGGACTTTGTTTTCTATTTGCGGTCTTTGTAAACTTACCCAAAGAATGAAATAATGGGATTGGATTTTCCAAGACACAGAGAGGAGTGCCCAAAAACATGAAAATGTTCTCTCAATGATGACGTGAGGAGGGTTTTGTTGTTAAGGGTGGGGCCCCATTGGTTGATCTCTTGTGTGGGGGTGATGAAGCAGATGGAAACTATCGCAGATGGGCTATGATGATGGAAGGATCGTAGTCCAAATGTGAGAGGCGGTGGTGTGTATTCGATCTTCTTGCAAAAAGTGGTAGTATGAGAAAGGGGTTTTATTTCGATATGGTAAAAATTGACTCAATGCATGGTGGATGAAATGGGCATGAAGTGCTTCCTGGACTGAGGTGGTATGGCCATGACGTTGTGATTTTTATGATGTGTGGTCCACTTTGACTGACAGATGCCATGGAGGGGAGGCTCTACCGAACAACAAGGATGTTTATCACGTGCAAGGTGGGGAGATGATAAACATGGTCAGGTGTTTGGAACCTATGGTTAATTTCTTGTGGAGAAATGATGTCAACTTATGCATAGTTTTTCTGGGACTCTATCATGCTGAGGGTAGAATGATACTTTCTCTGGAACTTTCGGTGGATGGAGAAATGGATGGTTTGTTGTGTTGTAAAATGCCTGAAACAAACATACCCCATGTGAAAGCATCTTCCTCATTCCAATATTATTGAAAACATGTGCTAAATGAAAAGAAGATAAGAGAGGGCATACCTATCAGCACTGAAAAATTATTTTTTCAGAGGAGTGAATTTGTGGAACCTCCTTTGGGTGTTATGAGGTGTTGATCACTGTGTTTCTTCCAGTTTAATGATCAGATACTTTGAATTCCATTTTTCCCTTGGGAGTTGTTACACGGCTCTTGTTTTTTATTTTGGTTGGGGTTTCCCCCAAAATCTGATCACGGGGGGGCATTGCTGGTTACTGCCCCCAATCCAAGATCTCCCTTTTGTTTGTTCCTTGGATTCTTTTTGCAGCATTTGGAGGATTTTCATAATTCTCTTGGTTTTATGGTTGTTGATGAGCATGGGAAGGTTGAACTATATGGATTGGAGGATATTGGTTCCACTTTGGTGGGGAATGGAGGATATTAGTTCCCTTGTCCCTGGTTGGTATATGAGTGATGGGGTGACTTTTATGATAGCTAGGTTGTGATACGTTCTCAGTAGAATCGTATGAGGATCCACGGTACTGATTACTGCTGCCTAGGTGTCCTTGGGCTAAAGACTCGATCAAATCATCTAGAGTATCGACACACATCGTACTACTACTGCCTAGGTGATCTTTGGCAAAAGACCAGATCAAACCATATGTGAAGACACAGTGTTCTCGTTAGATATGGGGTTTGTTTTTGATGTACCCGACTATGTGTTCACTTCGCTACACAAATGGGTAGCACTCCTCTGCCCCCTAGGGATTATGGGAGGAGTGGTATGTGGTGACCCTCTGAGGGTTTCCACTGGTGTGGCATTGGGTGACCCTTGGGGTTCCCAAATAAATATGCCTCGATAAAGGATGAACTAATAATGGTGCCAGTGTTCCGTATTTGACACCTAAATGGTGAAATGCCTAGAAATCCTACCAGTAATGGGGGGATGTCCAAAAGACGTCTAGATCAACGAGGTCCCGTTGGGTCTGTTATGGTGTTGATGAGTTATGGTTTTGGAAAAAATATTCAGTTCTATGAGAGGTGAAGTATCAAAGAAAAAATGGTGACCACATACATAAAACAAAGCGAAAAAAATAAAAAAATTCCTTTAAATTATTTCTATGTGATCAATTAATCAAAAATATGTTTTGGTTGTTTTTTGCGTTTGATACTCAAAATCATAGAGACCTAAAACATCCTCACACCGTCAATTGTAACTGGGCCTTGCGAAGATATCTTCTGATGGGTACTGGGGCTAACATCCCGAAAGAACTATTGATGCCTTCCAGTAGCCGAAGAATCGACCAAGGTAATGGGTAGAGGATCTAGTGCCACCTGCACCATCACCTATAGGGAAGGATGCCCTAGATTTAACCACTAAGTGTCATTGTCCCACATGAGCATTCGAGTCTCGAGATTCTTGGTAAATAAACTATCAGTACTGAGCATTAGATGGGTCAGGTAGCCCCAAATAATACCGCACGCACTGGGCCTAAGCTTAACCCCCTCTGAAACGAGTCTCTATGGTACTCGGGTTTTATTTTACGTGGGAGGATAGACGAATTTTAAAGCTCCTTATTCGGTAAAATTCTATGTCTCAATATGTAAACTGACCATGGAGGCTTATTGGATGCCTACCCCCATATTCCTAACCTGGACTATATTTTTTCTTGTGGCCCCTATGGGGAAATCAGTGATTTTAATTAGGCTAGTTTTGAGTCTTTACTTCACTTATGGTGTGGAAGTGTGTGAGTAAAAAGTGAAGAATCACACATTTTTAAGATGCGGATATGCGGTGATCCTTTAAACGTCCCCTATTAATCTATGTTTGATTGTTCTTTGCTATAAGAAAATCATGTGCGGATAGTGGGTCGCTTACAAATTTGCCTAATTAATATAAGTGATTAACTAAAGGGAGAGGGAAAATTATTAGAAGAGAGCTTTCATATGCTTGCCTAGGGTCACAAAAAGGTGCAAGGTAGCAGAGATTACTTTCTTCTCTTAAGATAATTAATTCTTGGTCCCAACTCCTAGTGCAAAAAATTAAACTAAGATAATGATCTAACTAGGAAAAATGAAAGGTAGCTAAGCATATGTGGATTAGGGCCACTACTATAGCTAATTATCTATGTGTTTCTGGTTTCTATTTTCACAAAAATAAGTTATTTCAGATTGCAAGTAAATTGCCCCCTACTTAAACTATGTGTTTTTTTGTGAAGATAAACTTTTAAAATTTAAAACTAGCAACTAGCAATACTAAAACGCAACCAAAAGCATGTTCCAAACAGTCGTGGGACACCATACACAGTGATAGCAGTTTTTCTCTGGGATGCCAACCACTTTACAATTGGAAAATTGATTAAAAGTGCAGAGAATTTTGGTCTCTGGTTTCTGCATAGAAAATTTTCACACAAGTGCGCAACTCACGCGTAGATCAGAGCTGAAATCGCGCAACTCTCTGCGTCTGTCTGAGAAAATAACGCACAGTTTTCCTGAAAATGGAATTTCTAGAACTTCTGAACTTCATACTGTCACTGTGGGTGAATGAGATGAGAAGAAAAGAAGGGGAGTTGTCCCAGCAACACTCCAGAGGAGAGAGAAGGTCCCTGCAGCAAGCACAACCACTTAACTAAAAAAGTAAAGATAGCGGAGTGTACCAATCCACAATTTCTTAGGAGGAATGGTCACTGCCTCTAAGCCTTGGTCACAGGTAGAAAAAAAAATGGTTAGCAGGTTAGTGAACATGCTATAAAATAAAGAAAACACTAAATCATGGCACAATATGCATATATAGAGAGAAAACACAACTAAATTAAACATAAACACAAAATCTCATAAAGAGTCAAACATGAAAATAATACTAACGGTGGCATCAAAGTCCCCTTTTATTTATTGTCATTAGGAAGAAATATATTACGTTTACGCTCTTGAAAAAGGGCCCTTAGAACTATGGAGTTCTAAGACCCAGTGCAAGGATGTTTTTTACCTTCTAGCTGCTGGTGCAAGGTCTCTCTCTATACTCCAAAGGATTGAAGTTGTTGGATGGCCAACAACTGAATCCTCTCTCTACTTCTGCTCTGGATTTCACACTGCTGGATTGTTCATGGGAAATTTGGCTAGCATAACAATGTGCTCTCCCTTTTTTCATCTCTTGGTGGCCTTTTATAGATGAATTCAAATTCTCCTTCCCTCTCTTGGTACCTCGGTAGATGGTGACCCAAGAGAGAGGATTGATTCCTTTGTGTGCTCCCTTGAGGTCCCAAGGTGGCTTAGGCAGTTGTCCTTGGGTGTCCTCAAGTGTGGGATTATCTCCTAGAGTGTGCCAAGTGGTCCTGGAAAGTGACTTCTACCACTCCCACAACCACATGACTTTTCGAGGGAAAGCCGCACAAAGGCGTGCTTATCGAAGAAAAATGTGCACAGAGGTGAATTTTTCCTAAGTATCTGGTGCGCAATTTTATTTTTCTTCTTGACCTTAGAGATTTTTAAATTTTTTTAGATCCTCAAATGTGCCTTAGCCTTGTAAATACATCTGCCTAACATTTAATAATGTCATCTTTGCTTGTCCTATTTTCTAGTGATAACAGGTGGTGTGTTGGTCATGCATTCAAGTTGGTTGCATATGTTTTTCTCATGCCTACGGTGTATGTGTTTGCATCCATGTTGTTTTGGCCATGGTGGAAATGGTGTCACCATGGAAGGGCTAATGGTGTTGTTGTCAACATGTTGGCATGAGTGGATGACTGGTTATGTGTTGTTCTTGCTTATGTATTGTTTGTTGACGCTTGCTTACATGTTGCGTATGCATTGCTTGTTTATGCTAGGTCACATATTGGTCATGCATGTGTGTTGCATGTGTATGATTGTTTGTGTGATGTCATATATTGAACATTCGTTGGTCATTCATGATTGGTTATACATGTCAAGTGGGTGCATATTGTCAACTTTTCATTGACTTGATTGAGGTTGTTGCGCATAACATCATTGTATGAAATTAGGTCATCATGATGATATTGGTATGTTATGATGCTAATTTGTTGGCGAAGATAGAGAAGGAGATACATACCATCAAAGAGAAGTTGAAACATTGGACCTCTAGGTAAGAGAAGATCGTCATACAAGTGTGCATGTTTGGCATGCAGGTATGTGATTCATGGTTTTTGTAAGCATTAGGGTTACTTATATGTGTTTCATTCTATTATTATGGTTAAATATGTGATAAACACTAGTTGATCAGTGTAGTTATATGCATTATGGTTATGAGTATTCCTTTCATTATATTGATGTTATGGTTACATACATTATAGATGCTAGTAGATTAGCATGGTTATATGTACATGTGTTAGATAGTCATGAATGATAGCAACCTATGGTGGTATGCATTACTATATTTATTTTATGTTAGATAACTTATATGTTGTTGATGAGCATGTTATGGGTTAACTTGTTGTTTTTGTATGATAGTTATCTTGATGATTAGGTTACATGTTGTTGATGAGCATGGTATATAACTTCTTGTTGTTACATGCTAGTGACTTGATGGTCAGGGTTATGAAATTCAGGTATGATTCAAACTAATTGATAATGTGTTGTATTAATCTATACTCGCCGTGTATATGTGATTCTTATGCATTAATGGAAATTTTTTATGAGTTTATGATGTGAACATGTTAGTTAGTTACTTTTATGGATATCCTGATATTATTTATGTTTGAGTTGATATGTTGTGAAGTTATGTCATGCTAATATGGATTGATTGTGCAGACAAGATAGCCTCCCCCGAGATACCTTGAGGTATGAGTTTTCTTATCTTGTATACTTGGTGCTTTATTGTTTTGAGTATTTTATTATGTCATCTAGTTGATCTATTTAACATGGTATGTTTGCAAGTTGTTTGGATGTTTGATTAATTGCATGATATGAGTATATGTGTCTGTAAGATTTCATGAAGGAATGATATTGTTTTAGGATGTTTGTGCTAACACATATGTGCTGAGATATCTAGTATATACTTTGAGTGTCAGTAGGTGATAGTTGTAGCATTATGTATTATGACCGAGGAATGTGTGTTGATTGTTGATTATTACATGGTTGTTAGTCTTGGTAAATGTTTATTTTGAATTAATAGATTTCTTGTCTTGATGTTGATACATATGGCTGACATGTGTGTGATTAGTTGCAAGGAAAAATTCTAGGTACAACAAGGTAAGATAACTAGTATATTTTTATGTTTATTTATGCATTGACAGTTATGCGTTTATGACAATATGATGCAGGGATTTCATGGAAAATATATTTCCATGAAATAGTAAAGAAGGCTCGGGTTGAGATTTCACTTGGAGGCATTGGGAACCATGGGGATTGAGTCATGGTGTTTGTTGTAAAGTCTTGTGTTTTTGGTATTTTTGATTTGTTTGCGCTTGATTTGTGGTCTTGATTGCGTCTAGTGCATGATCATGCCACTTTTTTGTGGTGTCGTATTTTTATTGGTTTTCCATGGTTTTCTTCTTTTGTTTATTATGTTTTCCTTTTATTTTTTGAGTCTTGGGTATTTGTTGGGAAAGAGGAATTTAATGGAGCTTGGGGATTAGTAAGCGCAATAGATGAAGCTCGATACATGAGTAAGCGCAACAGAAGGTAAGATTATGAAAGTCAGTAGGACTGGTTGGATCCATTGTGGTAAATGGATGGTGTAAATACAAACATGAGAAAGGAAACATAAAAGGTAAAGTGAATGGATCTGAGGTGTTATATGCCTTAGCTATGTTGGGAAATTTAATTCTCAAATTTGTGCATGTTGTGCACGAATAAAGGAATTTCTATTAACCTAGACATTATGATATCTGGAAATTATGTGGTGATCATGATTATGTTGATGTTTCTATATGTATACATGTATGTATGTATGTATGTATGTCGTTTCTGACAGGGTCATAATGGATCATGGTTGTTTGATGCTAAATATTTATATGTATATATGTGTGCATGTATGTCATTGTCTGACATGATGATGATTGTTTTATGCTAATGATTATATATGTATGTATGTACGTATTTATGTCACTATCTGACATGTTTTTCAAGGATAATTCTTGCGGAGGAATGATTGCTTATGAAGGTAAATGGAATGAAGAGATTCCTGGATATGAGAAATGAAGTGGCAGAATAGCCTTGACAAATCTATGAGGTCAGTATAATGTGGACATGAATTAATATTATATGCTTGTACTATGCCTATGTTTATGTTATGGACATGTAATGTTGAGGGGTACATCAACGAAGTGAAAGTAGTGTGATCTGTGACATGATAGGACAAGCATGGATAGTGGAAAGACACTAGAACCAATGTTGTTTTTGGGGTCGCTGTGGGTGTTGTGTACATGCCGTGGATGTAGCATTGTGTACATGTGGTGTCATGTACATGTCATGCATGTGGTGCGATGTACATGTGGTGCAGTATACATTTCACATTGTGTACACATTGTGAAAGGGTGTCATGTACATGTGATGTTGTGCACACGATGTGCAGGTAGTGTTGTGTACACGTGGTACTGTCTACATGTTGTGCATATGGTACTGGTATACATGTGTTATTGTGTTCATGTCGTACATGTTATGCTGAGGACACACGGTACTATGTATGTGCATAGTGTAGTCGTGGTATCATAACATGTGTATTTGTTGTGTTGTACTCTGTGTATATATATGTATATGTGTAATATTCCTAAATTAGCATGCAACTAATAGGAATATTGATTTTTCTTTTAAAATCTAGATAGATGAATAAATGGGCAAGGAGGCTCATAAGTTGCTTAAGTATGAATAAAAATACCTCATAATGTGAAAAGGGATCATGTAAGAACTAGATCAAGCATCCACATGTGTGAACTGGGTCTAAAATGTGTGGAAAAATTCAATTTTGACCAAGTAAACAACATTTTATATGAGGAAGTGGATCCTAAATAAAGACAATTCAATGTGAATGAAGTTCAATCTAGCTAGTCAAAATGAAGACACCTTGATTGTGAAAGGAGACAAGGCATGATGATCCAGTCAAGGTTGATCCAGTCAAGATTGAATAAATCAAATAGAACTATAAAAATATGGGCAAGGCACATGGAGACAACGTAATTTTGGAGGAGGAACCTTTGCAGGGAAACAACCTCATAATTGGGTGTGACCCTTGGTGAGGAAGCTCCTAAACTATATAATGGAGGGGATGGAAACCATATGGAGCATGATTGAAGATTATCTTTTGTATGTGGTCTTTTTAGACTTCTTGAATTCTTTGGCTATTTAGCTAAGTTTGTTGCACTGTTTAGTGCAAAGGTTTTCTCATGCGGGAATTCCCTACTCTTCCTTGGAGATCTTGCTCAAGAAATCTAAGAGGAGATTTCTGAGTTGCATTTTCCACTATCTGGTGTTAGGAAAAGCAATTATCTTAAAAAAAATGTAGTCCCTTGCAGAAACTACGTTATTTCTTAAGGTGTGCAGTGGGAGGGGTTAAAACCCCACTTTTATGAGCTAGTTTCCCAGGAGGAGGATTAGCCTTTTTCTCAGAAAGATAGTGGGAGAGTCTACAACCATTTATTTGTATGTTCAGCCATTTTTATGCAAAGCTTCAGCTATATAGCGTGATTCAGCCATATATTTGCAGCCGTTATTTCTTGTATATCATTTCTGTCAAGAAACCCTTGCCGGGTCATCTTGGATCTATGTAAAAAGAGACTAGATCTATGTTTTTATGCCTCATTGGGTAATATAATAGAAGATCTGATTTGTCTCTCCATTTTCTAAGTATAAACCTTAAATAACTACACAGTCTCTTTATGCAGTAATTTCTGTTTGTGCAATCTTGAGGTTTCATCATTTTTAAGCTATTTCGAGCATGGGAGGCTTGTTTAACTATGAAAAATTCATTTGTTTCTGATTTCCTCTTAGATATAAGTTCAATAATGTCAAATCTAATGGATTCATGGGCTGCATTTTTCTGTTGATGCTCATATTTCTGAAAAATGTGTTTTCTGTGCAAGTATTGATGATTTTCCCATTTTGGGATATTACAATATGTATATGTATTGTGTTGTATTGTACTCTGGGTGTAGGTGTATGTGTTGTATGCCAGTGTAAGCGTATGTATTGCATTTTATTGTACAGCATATTGAGGTTTACGTATTGTATGTTGGTGTAGGCATATGTATGGTGTTGTATTCTACACCGAGTGTAGGTGTATGTGTCGTATGCCAATGTGGGTGCGTGTATTGTATGGTGTTGTATGATGTATGTTGTGTTGTATGCCTTGTGTTATGTACATGATGTGTATGTACGTGATTAAAGAGAAGCAAAGGCACTAGGTGTTTGGCAGGTGTGGCCACTAATCTAGTGTGTGTACAAAAAGAACTGTTAGAAAATTATATATTACAGAGCAATGACACACATAAAATATGTGGAAACACAAACACATAAAACATATAAAACCATAGAGACATGAATATACATGGTTCACCTAGTTTGGGCTACGTCCACCCTGAACAAATAGTCCTTCATTTTTATTATCCAGCAAAATGAAGAGACACAACCTATAGCAGATCCATTGTAATATCCTCTATTCTCTCTCATAGTCTCCCTATCGGTTTCTCACTAAGAGAATACACATACAATACACAGCCACAATTACAATGCCCTAATACAAAAGAAGGCTTGCCTTCTAGGGCATAAAAACCCTAAATTAAACATAACTTCTACCCATGCAATGTTTAATTACGGGTGGCATTGCCACCCCGTTAAGAATAGGGGTCCAACATTGTGATACTAAATAAAGAAGATAATAAGGCTCCACACCCAACAAGAAAAAAGGCAGAAGTAAGGTCTGATGAAGGATAAGTATCAATATTTTATTTCAGTTTTATTATGCATGTGATTTGTGACTTTGACTTATGATGGTTACATATGACTTATGATTATGGTTTGTGATGATTGCATGCGATTCATGATTTTTAACTATGATGGTTGTGCTTTGAGTTAATCGGATGTGATATGTTTATACATGATGATTGATCAAACAATTAGTTTGACTTGTTGTGACAAGAAGTAAACATGATTGCAAGTATACCTTATTGAAGAGCTACCAATGAGATATGATTTGAATTTTTTTTTGAATATAATGGAAATTATGTGTTTCGTATAGAAAACATGAAAATGTTGGTTGGGTGATTGGAACTGAATGCAAGAATTAGAAACAACAAAAAAAGGAATTGAAACAAGCAAAAATATGTTGGTAAAGCACTTCAGGAGCACGGCCATTGTCAGACACTAGTACCCAATAGTGTCCATTAATTTCCATGAGCATGCTATTACCGGTACGATGGTTTTGAGGAAAGTATATTCCTTGGTTGTTTGAACTTCCGATGCAAGGAAGCCTTGCCAAGGGATGGACTTGCCGAGATGGGAGTACCAAAAAAATTTGGAAGGTGTGTGACTACATGGAAGGGGGTGACTGGATTTCCCAAGGGACTGTGTAGCAGAAGGGGAGGGTCATGGATTTTTTTTGGGTCATTATCATTTCTAGATGGAATCAAATGCACATTGGGAGTGTGCCTTGGAAAAATGAGTCGATAAATGTTCACTAAGTGGACAAGTGGCACATGATTGTAGCATTGGACATTGGACGCAACCTTGATTTTGAAAATGGATTCTAGATTTCCTGGGAAGGAGGTGAATCATGGTATCATCTTGAGGGTGGAGGTGTGAGCATATGGATTCCCTTGTTTGGTTATACGGGCATCATATCCTTATATTTGTTGGTTGAGAAAATGTGTATATGTGTATATTATTGTAAATATTGTGTCGAGCTATAATTTAAAAGCTCCATAGACAATATGGTTATTTAGTGGTTGAAGGGATTGTGTATCAGTATATGTGGTTGTTATTGTAAACACCATAATGAGCTATATCATAAAGCTTTAGTACATGGTATGATTTTCATGATGGTTTTTTCTTTTGAGCAAGTTATTCATTGTAAATACTGCAACGAGTTATGTTATAAAGCTCCATAGTTAGTACGCTTTATTTTCAATGGTTTTTGGTTTGTAGATGTCATTGAACACCAAGGATGATGTTCCCTTAAGGGGGGGGTTTCTATAACAACCCTAGTTAAAAATCCATGTGAAAAATATATAATACCATGGTTTACGGGACACGTATTCCAAGTTGAATGGTGGGAAAAACATCCTAACGGGTGTTCAATTTGGTTTATTATGGCTAAGGAAATTAGCAAAGGAAATGGAAAATGAATTTGAAAGGCATGAGGCATTTATTGGCAATTATTTAGGAAAATAATGGAAATTAGGTTAAAAGGAAGGTGAAAGGTCACAAGTTGCATGTGAGGAGAAAAATGAAGGAAATATAGGCCTCATTAATAAAAATGCTTCTGAGGATCAATTGGTAGGTATTTTTTCAGTGCAGTTTTGAAGCTCTCATTATTCTCTCTCTCTCTCTATCTCTCATACTATTGGATACTTAGAGTTTTCTTGGAGCACTCTTGGAGATTGTGGCATACTTGGTGATTTGGAGTAACAAGGAAAAGGAAGAGCAGGAAATCGAAGGAGGACATCGAGGTCGACATCTATAGCAGGTTTTAAGTACATGTATCAAGTTGCATGTATGTTCTCCTCACTAGTTTTGGCATGCATGGTGTATGCATATGGATTTTCCTAGCCTTGCCATTTCCTTGACAACCATGGTATTCTGGGTTTATTTCCATTGATTATTTTCTGGTTGGTTCTCATGATTCCTTTAGTTGTTGGGTTGAGTTATTAGTTCTTAGATCCTTGCTTGGAAAAATGCTCTGGAGCGTGATGGACATTTAGGTTGGTTGATTTACTAATCCTTGAGCCTTGGTTGGGAAAATTCTCTAGAGCCCTAGGTGGGTTGAGTTACTAGTCTCGGAGCCTTGGTTGGACAAACAATTTGGAGCCCAGAAACATCTGGGGTTGAGTTAATACTCCTGGAGCCTTGGTTCGAACAAAAACTCTGGAACCCTAAAGTAGCTTGGGTGGAGGCCAATCTGTGATGGTTAGTGATGTCTGACCAAGAGGTGGAATCACTGGTTTTTGGTTGATATGGTTTGGTCTCTTGAGCCCTGGTTTGGTGTTGATTGATGTGTTTGATAAAGTCCCACATTCATGCTTGGAATATGGAATGGGGGTGATTTACTAAAGTGAGACTTGGGTCAAGTAATATATGGTTAGGTGGAACATGAAAGTCCCATCTCCAGTTGGTTCTTACGTTCATTAATGAAGAGTTCATTCCTATAGTATTCGGTATGAAAATGTACTAGTTTATGTATGGATTTTACTGTTTTTATATCCATTGTATTTCTATTTTTATTGTGTTGGTTATAAGAATGTATTCAATCAATGATGATGTATGGCTCTATCTATGTTTTTACGTGTAAATGAATACAAAATGTATCTATGGTCCAATAGACTGTATTATAGCTTATGATGTATGTGAGAAATTCTTCTTAGCTATTCCTAGATAAGTAAGAGACCCCCATGTTTAAATTTGTTGTTTATACATGTAGAGGAAATGTTTGTGACATGTTTGACGAAATTCCTGTCATGGTCGGGAGGGGTCTAGATGAGTTCCCAATGATGTGATTTCTTCAGTACCTTTGTTCTAATGTTATTTATAATCTCCTAAAGTTTCATGACATTCTGGGTAGTGACCTAGGCTCGATGGTTGAAAAGGTGGTAGAAATCTTGAAGTTGTGGGTACATAAATGAATTTTTGGGGCCCTTGACTCGACCTTGCCTTAGCATGCCTACAACTATAGGCTTCTAGATGCTCCCATGCTCTTACATGCCCATGGATAAGGTTACAAAAGGGTCAAATATCAGTTCCCCCTCAGGGTTTAGGGGTTTGGGAGGTTGGGTTACCTCCTGGAGCTGTTTTTGATGCTCTGTAAGGTTTTTTTATAAGGTTTCTATCGGTTCTACTTCCTTAAGGTCATCTAGGAGGTTGAATCTCATATTGGTATCCTCGCATCACATGTTTACCCTGGTTGGCCGGTTACTTGGGTATATGTGGGAAGAGGGTGTTACAATCAAATTGAATATGATGAGCCTCGATCACTTGAGGAAGTTATTGGGAAAATGAAGGATTGCTATGAATAATCAAAGCGTAAGGCATAATATCAACAAGGATGGAAAGGGAAAGATAAATTTAAAATTAAATGGCAACTGAAAAGAACAAGGCCTCAAAATGCAGAAAGAAAGAGAATGTTGCACCATACAAGAAGTTCGACGTAGCTCAATAGGGACATGGGTGACAATAGAAGAAAAGAGGTGATGGTATAAGATGGTTGGACTGTTGGACATGTGGTAAGGAACATCTTAAGAAGGATTGTCCACAAAATCAGGGTGGTATGCCTTAGATTTATAGTGCAAAGGAGGCAGAGACTATTGGGGATGTTGGGAAGAGAATTCCTTGTATCTATGCAACGCTAGATAATATGCAGGCAAATCACCATGCATCTATCATTGAGATGGATTGTAAGCTTTGTGATAAATTTGTTTTGATTTTGATTGACCCTGGATCTAATTATAGTTATGTTAACCACACCTTGGTGGATAAGTGTGGTTTTAATAAAGAAGTGCGCAAAGAGTATTAGTTAGTGTAGTTGGCTACATGTACAAAGAAAAGAGTTCATCATTGGATAAAAGCTTTTGCATTTGATTTTAATGGTATGCCTACATCAACATATTTTAATCTGTTTCCAATTGGATCCTATAGTATTATTTTGGGTATGGATTGGTTGTACCTTCATAGGACCAAAGTGGATTTTTATGACAAAGTTATTGAATGCTTGGATGACAATGGAGAACAAAGAATATTATAGGGTAAGAAGGAAGAAACATGAGTTATAATGGTGAAAGTTGTGCAGGAAAGTATGTGTGTTATTTTCAATGCACGTTTCTAGTGATAAAGGTAAGGAGGATGTGGATGTGGAGATATTGAGAAGGTACCCAATTTTACAAAAGTTTTAAGATGTATTTGTTGCAGATAATTCAGAGTTACCACCTCACAGGGAAGTGGAATTTTCTATTGAGTTGGTGCCAGGGGCAACACCAACATCAAAGGCACCATAGGAGATGAGCACACTAGAGTTGGTAGAGTTGAAGTTTCAATTGAAGGATATGCTAGACAAGGTATACATTAGGCCAGGTTTGTCACCTTGGGGGGCACTGATATTATTTGTGAAGAATAAATATGGTACCCTCAGGTTATGCATTGATTACAAGAAGTTGAACAAGGTGACGATTAACAACATGTATCCATTGTCGATGATTAATGATTTATTCGATCAGTTGAAAGGAGAAACAATGTTCTCGAAGATTGATTTGAGATCATGATATCATCAAGTACGCATAAAGGAAGAGGACATTTACAAGACAAATTTCTAGACCAGGTATGGGAAGTATGATTTTGTTGTAGTTCAAATTGGTTTGACTAATGCTCCAGCTAACTTTATGTGCTCGATGAATAGTGTGTTGCGTTCATATCTGGACAAGTTTGTTATTATATTCATTGATGACATCTTGATATATTCTAAGAAAGAGGAGGAATATGTCGAAAATTTAACAACAATGTTGAGATTTCTTTGAGAACATCAATTGTATACCAATATTAGAAAATGTATTTTCTTTCAAAAAAAGGTACATTATGTGGGGAATTTAGTATCCAATGAAGGTATAACAATGGATCCATAGAAGATGAGGGCTATCATGGAATGGGTAACTCCTATAAATTTGGATGTGATAAGATCATTTATTGGGATAGCAGGCTATTATAGGAGGTTCATAAAGAACTTATCTTGGATTGCATATCCTATTACGTCATTGTAGAGGAAAGGTAGTAAATTTTAATGGAAAGAGGAATTCACAACCAGATTTTAAAATTTGAAGTATTTGTTGAAAAATTCTCCATTGTTAAAGATTGCAGATCGAGACAAAGAGTTTTTGGTATGTACATACACTTGTAAAAGAGTTTTTGGTGGAGTCCTTATGAAGGAGGGAGAGGTGGTGTGTTATGAATCACAAAAACTAAATGAGCACGAGAAGAATTATCTATCACATGATATTGAGTTGGAAACGATCATTCATGAATTGAATATGTGGAGGAACTATCTTCTTGGAAGGAGATATGTACTGATGAGTGATCACAATGGGTTGAGATACATGTTTGATTAGACGAATATGAATTCTAGGAAAGATAGATGGTTAGACACATTTAGTGAGTTTGAATTTGAGATTAGGGACATCAAGGGCAAAGAGAATAGGGTTGCAGATGCTATTAGTAGGTAGATACATGTGAATCATATAACAATTATGAGTTCTTATGGGATAGACTTACAGGATTAGATCTTACAGACAAGAAAACAAGATGAGAAGTACATGGAACTTATGCACAGGTTACAACAAGGTACAAGTGATAAGGATGTGGACTATCATCTCACAAGAGATGGATTGAGCATATTTAAGGACAAGATATATGTGCCATACAGAAGTGAGATGAAGAAGATTATCTTGAGGGAGTTCCATGTGAAACCTTATTCAGGTCACCCATGATATTAAAAGTCATTGATAGTAGTGAAGAATTTTTATTGGTCGAATCTGAAGAAGGATGTGGTAGATTTTGTGGCTAGATGTTTGGACTATGAGCATGAAAAGGTAGAGTTTAAACATCCAGGTGGATTGCTATAGCCGATTTTGATTCCATAGTGGAAATAGCAGGTCATTTTCATGGATTTCATCACAGGTTTGTCGAGGAGATCTAGACAGCATGATTCCATCATGGTTGTGGTGGACAGGTTGACTAAGGTAGCACACTTCATTATTGTAAAATATATATATTCAGCTAGTGATGTGGCACATGTGTTCATAAAAAATGTGGTAATATTGCATGAAATTCCAAAGAATATTGTATTAGATAGGGATGCTAAGTTCACTTCCAAGTTTTGGAAGGCGTTATTTGCAGGTTTAGTGACAAAGTTGGAATTCAGTTCAACTTATCATCCACAGATAGATGGGAAGACAGAGAGGGTCAACAAGATATTGGAGGACATGTTGAGGATGTATGTGATTCATCAACAGAGGAGATGGGAGGAGTACCTTCTGTTGTTTGAGTTTTCTTACAAGAATGGTTACCAGGATTCACTGAGGATGAGTCTTTTTGAGGCATTGTACAGGCGAAGTTGTAATACTCCCATCAACTGGAGTGACCTAGTGAACAGGGTGTTGATATGACCACATATGTTAGCAGAGATGAAATAGGAAATGCAGTTAATAAAGAAGAATATAAAGGCAAAACATGACAGGTAGAAAAGCTATGCATATCAAAACATGTTGTTTAAGGAGTTTCAGGTTTGGGAGCAAGTGTACTTACGCATCAAGCCCAAGAAGAGCTCCTTGTGATTTGGATCATGGGACAACTGATACCTCAGTTTTGTGGAACTTTCAAGATTCTTAAAAGGATTGGATCAGTAGCCTATCGACTTGCACTGCCTCTGATAGTGAAATTCCATGATGTTTTCCATGTGTCATTACTTAAGAGGTATGTTAAAGATGTTTAGCATGTGATTGTTTGGTTTTATTGCAGGTGGATCCCAAAGGAGAATACCTACAGAAAGTGAAGTTTATTTTGTAGAGGAAGATGCTTGTGCTCTAGAACTGAGCATTCGAGTATGTTAAAGTGCAGTGGAAGCACTTTGGGCCCGATGAAGCTACATCGGAGATGTAAGATCATATGCGGGCTATGTATCCTTCTTTATTCATTGGTTGAGTGAATGTCCTTGATATTTGTTTTGGTATATGATTTGGTATGATTTTTTGGTATATGTACATATGTATATGGATGTAAATACCACCATGACTTGTGTTATAAAGCTCCAATAAGCAGTATGGTGTCATGTAATTTTGGTTTTCATGTTGTTATGTTGTCATGTTGGGTTTCTTCTCAGTAGGTTGATCATTGTAAATATTGCAATGAGCTAAGTTATAAAGCTCCATGGGTAGTATGTTTTTCTTTCAATAGTCTTGTTAGTTTTAGGTTTCATTAAACACTGATGATAGTGTTCCCCCAAAGGGGAGGGTTCTATAACAATCCTTGTAAAAAACCCAAGTAAAACGTTAATAAAGGAAAAATAATAACCATGGTTATGGGACACTTATTCCAAGTTTAATTTTGGGAAAACATCCTAGTGTGGGTGCTCATTTGGTTTATTATGGCTAAGGAAATTGAAAAAGGAAATGGAAAAGGCTTTTGATCCAGGTGGAAATTGGTGGCCACCCACCTATTCCATTTGGACCCACACCATCAGTTCTTTCAGTTTTTCACTTTTAGCACAGCTTACTATTTTTAGCTGGTTGTCAGTTCCTGAACTTTTGGAGCCGTTTGGAGGCCCTAATGAGCCACGTGGCTATTGGTGGCCACCCACCTATTCCATTTGAACCCCTACCATTGGTTTTTTCATTTTTTCAGATTCGGCACAACTTACTATTTTTATCAATTTTTGGGGTCCTGAACTTCTGGAGCCATTTTGAGGCCCTAAACAACGTTTTTTTGGGAAAACCAAGAGCAACATGGGTCCATGGACCATTGTTTCTCAAACCAAAATGTTTACTCTTAGGATAGATCATTCTAACGAGATATGATGTGTAATATTTCCAAATGGGAAAAGCAGGAATATAGTGCAAAATGCTGGAACAATAGTGTAAATCATCATATAAAAGAAAGAGGCCATTATGGAGACCTTTCATATGTTATAAAAGTAGCAAAATATGCATAAATAATGGGCCATAAGATCTACAACAAGAAAGATCAAGCCTATAATGAATAGAATCCCTCAAAATAGGTGTTGCTACTATATATAAGAAGATGGAAGTCTGCTACAGTGTTGTTTAAAAGCCACTGTTACAAAAAATGAATATACAATAGATCTAGGGATGATATGTGCCTCAAAATATATATCCAATACAGATCTGAGCACTATAGAACCTCTAATGAAGAACCCCTTAAAGGTTTTTAGCAAAACACCATATACAAGATGGGGATCTAGGCCCTAGGGCTGAAGATCCACTGTAAAATATAGATCTAGAAAGTGTGGCTGATCATATATGATCAATAGAATAGCCTCCTCCAATAGATCCTCTAAATGAAAGGCATATCACTTTCACTAGAAAACCTTCTCTCCAAATGGTGTGCCAAACCACCCTGCAACTCCTCCTACATAAATAACGCAGATCTGGAAGTAAACTACATTGTAGTGATAAATAAATAGTGGGCTTGATGCTAAGATATGAAAATATTCACAATGGTATTGCTTACTGTCCTCCCAATGGAAAGGAAGCCTTCTCCAATGAAAAACAGATCAGAAATCACCCAGATCTAGTCTCCACTACTGCAACCTACAAAAAAACTCAACCCTCAATAGGATCTATGCTATAGATGAAAGATGAAGCTTGGCCTTAAGCCTGATAGTGGACAATGTAGTACAAGACTCTTCCAAGAGTTTCTCAGTGGAAGAGGTGGGATTCCAGATCAGGAACACCCAGTGCTAAACAACACTCAATCTCAGCTAAAAAACGAGAGAAAGATATATGTCTAAACATAACATATATTCAGAAATATCATATACCAATACATAAAGAATATGGCTACCATACTCTTCCTTAAATAAGATATGAGCTTGAAAACCCTAAGCCCCATCCAATAATAGCACTACTTCCATGAAAAGCATCTCCATCTAAAACTGTGTTGCCTCTCATTGATGACCACTCGTCCATGGCATCATTGTTGATTTGGTCAAAGTTGACCCAGTCAAGGTGTTCCAGGCCCTTTCCACACCTAAGGGTGTTCAATTAAGCTGCCAAGATCTATCTCTTTCACATTGGCATTTATTTATTCATTATTAGAAAGAATTATGGACCTCCATTGTCCTCTTATTCATAAAACAAAGCAACAAAAAAAAATTTAATATTCCAACCAGCTCATGGCTAATTGTGAATATTACAGTCATCCCTTCCCAAATGTTGCTTATCCTCAAGCAACTGAAAAGGTGAGTGTTGAAAATCTCCATCATTGGGGACACCATCATGTGATAAGCTTCCCTCATAAGCTAAGTGTATACCAATCCATCCCTCCATGAATTTCTCCTCCAAAGTTCTTATGAGATGGAAATAATTCATCCCACAAGGAGACAATAGTTCAAATGAGACAAACATGGTTTTCCCAATGTTCTCCCTGAAACATGTAGCATAGTGAACATGGATAATTTCTCTCCTATAGGGCACATACATTTCTCCCATTATCCCTCCAATCATTACCATAAAAGTATAAGTACATCTTCAATGTATGGGATCAAAATTAAGTACATACAAACAATTTTTTTTAAAAATGGAGATGGGTCATAGTCCCACATGTCGAACCAACACCGTAAATCTCCTGACTGCATCAGATAATGATGTGCTAAGTGTTTTCCCCACAAATTACTTGCTTCCCAAGATTTCTCACAATGGTTGAAAGTGTGAGATATGTTTGGTGCTTTTGGAGTGCACCCACAATGATACCATATCCCCCTATGTCCTTCAGGGGAGTGGCCATGTTCAAAAATTTTTGTGGCCCAAAGTTTGCCACGAAGTTTATATGGAATATGTAGAAACTATAAAATATGCATGTATATTACCATATTATCTTGATCTAACAATTTAATCGTTATGTTAAATACAAAATCCTTCTACTTAATTTTTTGCGAAAATTAAATCGCCAATTGCAAACACATGAAGAAAAAATCAATCGCACATAAAAAGATGTTTTTACCAGGAAAGCTTCAAGATAAAAACCCCAAATATCATATATTATGTATATCAATGGATCATGAAACAATCTCATACAAAGCTTAGCTCATAGAGCTCTCAATAAAATATACAATCATCTAACACTGTCTTGTAGAAATTTGCACCTCCATGCACCAATTTCTTGCCTCTTGACAGCCTGCCTCCACTGAGTAATCCCTGCTGAAGAAGAACCCTGAATGAGTTCGACCTTACCTTGCCTTGACTATGCAATACTCATAGGAATCTCCAATGTGTGTGTGGATGTATTGAATGCTCCACTATAGTCACAACTGATATTCCATCACACCCTTTCACCTATCTCTCCACTGGGTCTCCATTGGATCTGACATGTAAGTAGTTAACTATTGTATTTCTTTAGTTTCAAGTAAGACACTACTTGTGAATTAATTAACTAATTCATTCATTCATATTTCACTAGTGTATGTTCAGTTACAACTAGCACAACTGAGTTTAACTAACTGAACTGAGTTAAACTAAATAACAACTCACATAACTACTATTCCAACTTTGTTACAATTGTGTCACAATCAATTATAACTAAGTTCTCCATGCATGAGTCACCAACTACCCTAGCAATTCGAAATTCCTTCAATCAACTGGTTTTCCACATTAGTTAACTCAAATAAAGTGCTCCAAGAGAATAAGTTACTATTTATTGTCTGATTATTATTAAAGGCTAATAATAAGTGACATGCATTCTATTTTTTGATTAGCGATCTATAAATAGACTTCGCCCATCTTCTAAAAATATAAAATCATCTAAAAATGGATTTTTCTCAACCATCTAGAATCAGCCTCTTGCTAATTTTAGATTTTTCTCAACATGTCTACAAAAATACATACACCTAAAAATAGCCTGTGTGGGCCCCACCTAGTTTAGGTGCTTATTTTTCACTAGGTTCAAGGATGATGTTTCTGGATGCCTCCTTCACTATTTTTTGTTTCAATATTCAACACTCACTCTCAACAAGAAAGGATTGTATTTGCATGCGCCCTGCAACTCCATGCATCCACCTTGCAATACTTGCATGCACACTTCCGAAACTAAACAACCTCCAAACAACTCAATCAGTATAATGCATCTATCATCAAAATCATTTGACTTCTTCTTAGCTATTGCACATGTCTTCAGGAACCACTGCACTGTTGAACTCTGCAACCATGCACTCTGAACTTTTTGTCAACTTTGATCCGCGCTCTAGTATCCAACACTATCACTTTGATCTGACTGCATCAATCCAACTGATCATGCTACTGCTATTCTATGGGCTCCTCGTAGCTAGGTTCAATTCATGAGATCCACACCATCTTAGTGAATCCTGCCCAGAAATATCTTCTTAAGATTACTTATGCATGTCATCCCACCTCTTACCTGGTGGTATAGATGCATGCACTCCCTCTACCCATCTGGCACAAAATTTCTCTGCATGAGTGGTTGCTCCCACTCCATGATCCTCATCTTATGGCTACTCCAGATCCTGAGGTTCACTCTTACCTGCATGCAAATCCTGATCCCTCTCAAGCTTCAATTGCATGTCTTTCTCACACGTCCCAACAGTAGGAAACTTCGTATAAATCCCATCTACTTCAAGTTTGTAGAGATTCTTAATTCAAATCCCAACCTTATTGGCTTGCCCTATTGCTTTGTGTCATAGGGAAAATTTTCCTTCACTAAAGACAACATCATAGCCTATATCCTCTAACATTGCGACTGAGATTAAATTCTTCTTTAAACCTGGAACATGCACAACATATTTTAAATGAAAGAGTTTACCTGACACCCTTTCAAAGGTAATGGTACCAATGTTGTTCGCATTGTATCATCCATCGTCACCCAACTCAACATGCATCTGGAGATCTTTCTCCACCAAGTCACTCAACAATTTCTCATCTCCCATCATGTGAAAGGAAGCACCACTATCAAAGTACCACCTCAATCCCAATGCACTAGACACCATGCATGCGATCAATGAGAAGTCAAGCTCAAATTATGAGGCAAGAGCCTCACCAGCTGCAACTCCAGCAACCATCTTGTTCTTCTTCTTATGTGGACAATTTTTGGCAATATGTCCAAACTCGTGATAGTGAAAACACGTCACTTTGGACATGTTGTGCTCCTTGCCATCTTCACCGGCCTTAGATCTAGAATGGAATATCTTCCCCTTCTTCTTCTTCACCTTGGAAACCAAAGCACAATCCTCTTCATCAACATGATTTGATGAAGATCCATCCCTGGTGGTCCTCCTTATCTCCTCCTTCACTAGATCTGACCACAGTCGCTCCCAATCTGGCAGTTTCACCTGTCCATTGACAGAGTCTTCATAACTGTGCCAACTCTTTGAAAGTCCAAGGAGGGAAAATCTCACCAAATCATCATTCGCAACACTGATTCCTACACACCCAAGCTCATCCCTACATTTGAAAAACTTTGTTAAGTATACTGGAATAGTGTCATTCTTCTCCATCTTGATTTTTCCGAGTTTATCCTTCAACGCCAACTTCCTATGGTCGTTGCTGCTTTAGAAAAGATCCGTCAAATCCTTCCAAATTGAAAATGAAGTGGATTTCCCTTGAATTCTTGATACAATATGGTCTTTCACACCTTCCAAAATAATCCTCCTCACCCTTGCTACTTTCTTTTGCCATGCATCAAGTAATGCATCATCCACTGAAGTGGGCTTAGGAACATCACTGTCGATGAATATCTTCAAGCCATTATCTTCAAGCACTGCCTCCTTCCTGTCCTTCCAGGATATGTAGTTAGAGCTACCCTTTAGTGCATACTCCAACTGCAAACCATTGAAATCCATTTCAATGTATACTCAACTGTCGCACCAATAAATTCTTGCAACAATTTCGAATTGTTTCCACCAACACAAAACTCAGCATCGCTTCAAGATTGGAATCTCCAATGATCAACACTGCTCCAATACCATGTAGAAATTCTACAATACGAATTTATATTACCGGATTCTCCTAATCTAAAATTTTAATCCTTATGTTAAATACTTAATCCTTCTACTTAATTCTTTGCGAAAATTAAATTGCCAATTGCAAACACATGAAGAAAAAATCAATCGCACATAAGAAGATGTTTTTACTGGGAAAGCTTAAAGCTAAAAACCCCAAATATCATATATTATATATATCAATGGATCATGATACAATCTCATACAAAGCTCAAGTCATAGAGCTCTCAGTACAATATACAATTGTCTCACACTGTCTTGCAGAAATTTGCACCTCCATGCACCAATTGTTTGCCTCCTAACAACCTGCCTCCACTACGAAATCCCTGCTGAAGAAGAACCCTGAATGAATTCAAACTTACCTTGCATTGATTGCACAATAATCATAGGCATCTCCAATGTGTGTGTGGATGCATTGAATGCTCCACTATAGTCACAACTAATAGTCCATCACACCCTTTCATCTATCTCTCCACTAGGTCTCTACTGGATCTAACATGCAAGTAGTTAACTGTTGTATTTTTTCAGTTGCAAGTAAGACACTACTTGTGAATTAATTGACTAATTAATTCACTCATCTTTCACTGGTGTATGTTCAGTTACAACTAGCACAACTTATTTTAACTCACTGAACTAAGTTAAACTAAATAACAACTCATATAACTACTCTTCTAACTCTATTACAACTGTGTCACAATAAATTATAACTAAGTTCTCCATGCATGAGTCACCAACCACCCTAGGAATTTGAAATTCCTTCAATCAACTGGTTTTCTACATCAGTTAACTGAAATAAAGTGTTCCAAGAGAATAAGTTACTATTTATTGTCTGATTATTATTAAGGGCTAATAATAATTGACATGCATTCTATTATTAGATTAGCGATCTATAAATAGACTTCGCCCATCTTCTAAAAATAGAAACTCAACTAAAAAAGGATTTTTCTCAACCATCTAGAATCAACCTCCTACTAATTTTAGATTTTTCTCAACATGTCTAAAAATAAGCATACACCTAAAAATATTCTGTGTGGGCCCCACCTTGTTTAGGTGCTTATTTTTCACTAGGATCAAGGATGATGTTTCTGGATGCCTCTTTCACTATTTCTTGTTGCAATATTCAACAAAATAAGGCTCCTCCTTGGAGCTATCAACTGCATATACATGGTAAAGGAATGTAAATATTCATCAAATAAAGCATTATGTACATAAGCATGTTCTTTACCAAAATTTATCTTCATTCAAATGCAGTGGCTCATAGATGGATCCCCTCTCATTCCAAAAGAGGAAATATATGGGTGTGATACTCCCTCATTGAGTTATGTCTCTCTTCCAACTCCACATGGATCATGCATATTTGAAAATGCTGATATAATTCCTCTTCAAAGCCTTCCCAAGTGTGGCTCTCCATGATGGTGTTGTAGGCTCTCATGGAAAAAGTATGGCTGAAAAGGAAATCTTCATAAGCCCTTTGTAGCAACTTATCCTTGAGCTTGGAGGCTCTAGATAATAAGATCATACCATGATAGTAGATGACTTCATCTTGGACTGAATAGACCTCTTCATTTAGCTGGTCATCAAGTATCATGCATGTGAAAAGATCCTTGGAATAATCCACCAACAGTTGGGATTTCCAATATGGATCAATCTTCCATAGTGAAAGAGTTGATGATCTATCACAAAGAATATATGTCGTATGGCTACTCTTCTCCTTGACATCTCCCATGCCAAAGGTATATGTTGGAAGGTTTCTATTCCTCCCATGCTTCTCCTCCCACAACGCAGAACTAAAATGAGAGTGGGTAATGATGATGTTGGGAGAATGTCTCCCTCCTCCTTGAGTCTACCAAAGACTCTCATCGTTGTATCTTGGCCTTCTAATGCTCCCATCCCTCCTGGATCTATGTATGGAGCATCATGTTGTGAGACATCTATCAACAAATCTGAATTAGGTGGCCTCACAGGTGGTTTTCCAAAAAATAATAATGTCCCATGAACTAATCTCATAGGAATAATAGATGGGACTGTCAGGTCCTTTCTTCCACTGCGCAAATCCATCTTTGATTTTTGTGTGGAATTTTTATGTGAGGGATATGTGTGCATGGCTTTAATCATTTGGGTCTTGCCACTCTTTCTATCCAAACATTCCATCTGCAAAGTCTCCCAATCTGTGGTGACTTTTCCCAAAGTAATCAACCACTGCACACCCAATATCACATTGGTGTCAAGTATTTCAACCGCAAAGAAGTGATCAGTCAATGTATATGTCCCCATTGTGACTGATAAGGATGGAACATATTGCATGCATTACATAGTTCTATCTCCTGGGACCAAAATAGAAAATCCCTCAAAAACATCAGTGGGTATTGCCCTCCTTTGGACTAGTTGGACATCATTAAAATTGTGGGTAGCCCCCCTGTTAATCGAAAAAGAAACCCTCTGATCTAAGATGGAACCTTGAACCCTCAAGGTCAAGTACTTAGGTAATCCTCTCAATGATGCAATATCCCCTCCAATTGGAGCAAATTCCCTATTCCCATCTCCAGATGGTGTTGGTTCATCTCCTGTTGTCTCAATGCTATGACCTCTTCTTGGTTCATCTTCTTCCTCCTCCTCATCATCTAAGAAGAGATCTATGTAGTGTGCCTTTCCTGCTACACATCTATGTCTGGGTGCCCAAGATTCTTGACATGTGAATCAAAGCTTCCTCCTCCTCAAATCTCTTCGGACATCATCATCAAGAGGTTTTTTATTTTGGCTCTCCTTTGAAAGAGGAACCTTCTCATATTTTCCCTTTAATGGAAAAGAGGGCTTATGCTGAAATGTTGCCTTTTATTTTGGCAAGGCATATTGAAGATCTCTAGCACTTTCAATGGCATATTTTAGGGTAGTGGGATTGGTAGACTTAATCAACCCATGAAGAGGTTCATCTAACCCATCAACGAACATATAGACCCTTCTTACTGCAGATAAATCAGGAACGATAACAGAAAGTCTCAAAAATTCATAAATGTAAGTTTCTGAATTACCTAATTGTTTTAGCTTTTCAAACCCAATGAATGGTCCTTTAGGATATCTTTTATCAAACCTCTCCACCAGCCTCCTTATGAAGTTTGAATATGCAGTCACATTGGAATGACCCAATGTAGACAAGCCATGGAACCACCAATCATGTGCTTCACCCTCAAGGTGTAGCACTGCTATCTTAATGGTCTCCATTTCTGGAAATTTGTTCAACTGGAAGTAGATGTCAAGCTTCTCCACCCATGATTTGGCAGTGAATTTAGATTACCCATCAAAGTTGGGTAAAAATAATCTGCCCATAGTGCGGTGTAGATCATGATTCTGAATGAATACACCACTTCTATTGTGATGCTTGGGTCTCTTATTGTCCTTGATTTGAAAAAATTATTGAAAACTCAAGTGGTCCTTGAATCTCTGAGTTTGAGACTCATACTCCATAAAATAGTCTTCAAGGGATTCTTTCTCTTGAAACCCTTCATTTCCCATATCCAAGAATGTAGGCACTATAGAGCGTTGGGAAACTTGTTGTCTCTACACTGGTTGATCATTCCAGTGATGAGAAATGTCGGAGCCTTCACCATGTTGAAATCCTTTAGGGGATTCCTTGTATCTATCCGTCCTCATCTCCTTGATTTCTCTAGCAATGTCTTGCATGGCTCTAAGAAGGATCTTAGGGAACTCCTTCTCTTCATCTTCTCCTCCAGATAAAGGGGTTTTACCCTTGTATTCTTTGTCATTTGTATAATCAAACTTTCGGTTTCTTCATCTCTGATACCTCTTCTCTCTATCAGTAAGAGGATTGCCTTCTTCAAATGACATATTAGCTTTTCAAGATGCACAGGTTGTGCGAAGATTATGCTCTGATACCACTGTAATATTCCCAAATGGGAAATGCAGGAAAATAGTGCAAAATGCTAGAACAATAGTGTAAATAATCATATAAAAGCAAGAGGTTGTGCCAAGATTATGCTCTAATACCGCTGTAATATTCCCAAATGGGAAAAGTAGGAATATAGTGCAAAATCCTGGAACAATAGTGTAAATAATCATATAAAATCAAGAGGACAATATGGAGACCTTTCATATGTTATAAAAACAGAAAAATATGCATAAATAATGTGCCATAAGTTATACAACAAGAAATATCAAGCCTCCAACGAACAAAATCCATCAAAATAGGTGATGCTACTATATATAAGAAGCTGGAAGTCTGCTACAACGCTATTTAAAAGCCACTACTACAACAAATTAATATATAACAGATCTAGGGATGATATGTGCCTCAAAGATAGATCCAATACGTATCTGAGCACTATACAACCTCCAATGAAGAACCCCTTAAGGTTTTTTAGCTAAAACACCATATACAAGATGGGGATCTAGGCCCTAGGGCTAAAGATCCATTGCAAAATAAAGATATGGAAAGTGTGGTTGATTTGATGTGATCAATAGAATATCCTCCTTCAATAGATCCTCTAAATGGAAGGCAGATCCCTTTCCCTAGAAAACCTTCTCTCCAAATGGTGTTCCAAACCACCCTGCAACTCCTTCTACAGAAATAACACAAATCTAGAAGTAAACTATGCTATAGGGATAAATAAACAGTTGGCTTGATGCCAAGATATGAAAATATACACAAGGTTCTTCCTTACTGTCCTCCCAATGAAAAGGAATCCTTATCTAATGAAAAACAGATCAGAAATCACCCATATCTAGTCTCCTCTCCTGCAACTTGCAAAAAAACTCAACCCTCAACAGGATCGGAGCTTTAGATAGAAGATGAAGCTTGGCCTTAAGCCTAATAGTTGACAATGTAGTACAAGACACCTCCAAGAGATTCTTAATGGAAGAGGTGGGATTCTCGATCAGGAACACCCAGTGCTAAACAACACTCAATCTCAGCTAAACATCAAGAGAAAGATATATGTCTAAACAGACCATATATTCAGAAATATCATATACCAATACATAATTAATATGGCTACCATCCCCTTCCTTAAAAAAGATATGAGCTTGCAAACCCCAAGCCCCATCCAATAATAACACTACTTCCATGCAAAGCATCTCCATCTAAAACTGCGTTGCTTCTCATTGATGACCACTCCATGACATCATTGTTGATTTGGTCAAAGTTGACCCAGTCAAGGTGTTCCAGCCCCTTTCCACACCTAAGGGTGCTCAATTAAGCTGCCAAGATCTATATCTTTCACATTGGCATTGATTTATTCATTATTAAGGAGAATTATGGACTACCATTGTACTCTTATTCATAAAACAAAGTAGCAAAACAAAATTTAATATTCCAAATAGATCATGGATAATTGAGAATATTACATGATGCACATCAAATGAAGATTGTATGCCAAAGTTATTTCCCTGGGAAGTTGAGACACTAATTTACCCAAACGGGGCCCATAGTTTTGGCGCTTCATCTCCTATAGTTATGTTTTTGGATGTTTAGGGTTTTGCATTGTTTCTCAACAATAAATAGGCCTTTGAGCCTCATTGTAACACAGTTCAAAGGCCTGTAGCCACCACATCTCTTCTCAGAGATAAGCTACCAGTGACCTAGCTAGTTTATTTCCATTCTATTTGTAAGCAACTTTCAGTTCTTTGATATGAATAAAATTAGGTGTTATTTCCATTGCATATTTGTATTTATGGTTACATGCGTATTCTATTGCATTCCTGCATAAATTCGGATCAGATTTGGAAAGGAAAAGTGGCATTAATCAAAATTTTATTTATGAAAATAATGGAAAATAGGAGAAAAGGAAGGTGAAAGGCCATAGGTTGCATGTGGGGAGGAAAATGAAGTAAAATAATGGAAAATGAAGATAATAAAGGCTTCATTAATAAAAAGGATTTTAATGATCAATTGGTACCTTTTGTCAGTTTAGTTTCAGAGCTCTCTCTCTATTCTCTTTCTCTCACACTCTTGGACACTTAGAATTTTCTTGGAGAAATTTAGCATTGGATCAAGAAAATAAAATATGGCAAAGAGGAAATAAAAGATCAAGCAAGGAAGAGAAGGATCAAGCAGCTACAACAGGATTACTTACAACTATCGATTTACATGTATAATTTCCTGGCTAGTTTTGACATGCATGGCTATGAATGTGTGTTCTTAGTGCTCTTGTGACAATGTTTCCAAGTGTGACAATGTTCTCCATCCTTGCCTTTCCATTTCCAGATAGCCATGGCATGGTGGGTTCTCATGTATTTGGTAGAGTTGGATTTCCAAATGGAATCAAGTTGAGTGGGGTGGTCCTTTTTCACAAGGCCTAGGAATCCATTGAATGGTGAATGATACGATGCACGGTAAAGGCTAAATGTGAACACCTTGATTGAGCCTAGGAATCCCTTGACCAGTGAATAGCAGGATACAAGGTAAATATCAATGGTGAATACCCTTGATTGGGCATAGGAATCTCTGAATGGGATACATAGTAAAGCCCAGAGGGTGGAGACCTTGTAGGCCTAGGAATCCCTTGACCGGTAATGGCAAGATACATGGTAAAATCGAGAGGTTGACATAGAGAAATTCCTCATGGCCTAGATGGAGATATTCAAAGGCATCTATGCTTTTTTATGGCCTAGTTATTTGGTGAGGATTGTAGTAAAGATTGGTTCTCTTGATGAGGGTGAGGTGGTTTAGCCTTGGGAAGCCCTGGTTGATTTTGTTGGCTTTGAGTCCCACATTCATGCTTAGAATATGGAAAATGGGTGATTGGTTGAAGAGAGATTTGGTTAAGCCAATCTATGGTCAGGTGGAACGTGAAAGTACCAAACCTGGTTGGATTTTGCATTCATTAAAAAGATTTAATTTCCTTGGTATTTTATGTGCAAATGTACTGGTTCATATGTGGAATTTATGGTTGTTGTATCCTTATTATTTATGTTGTTTATATGATGGTTACGAGTATGTTTTATGATAGTGATGATGTATGGCTCTCATCATGTTTTGATTTGTAAATTAATGAGAAAATGAATATATGAACTTTAAATAGATGATGATGTAACTAATGTGATAAGGCATCAATGCTTCTTAGAGATTCTCTTATAAGTATGAGACCCCTATGGTTAGATCTATTATTACGACCTGTAGAATGCATATTCATGACATGTTTGACGAAATGTCTATCATGGACAGTAGGGGTCCAATAAATTCCTTTTTCAAGTATCTGAATTTGTACCATTTTTTCTATGTTACTTTTCATTTCTAGAAGTTTCATGTAGTTTTGGGCAATGGCCTGTATCCTGAACCTGAAAAAGTGGTACAAAATCTGGATTTTTTGGCACATAAATACCTGGAAAAGTCCCTAGTTGGAGGCCTGCTCTTGCCGTGGGAGAAACTCGAGGGTCCTAGTCATATGCATGCCCATGTCATGGGAGTGACTGAGGCTTTAATGTAGTAAAATGTCAAGTTGCATCAGGGGTTGATCACTTGGAAGGGTTGGATGGATTCTAAGTGTTCTATAGTATGTGTATAAGGTCAGATTGGTTGTGTTGTGTTGGTTACACATCCTTAACTATACATGGGGAGTTGAATAAGATCATAGTAGTCTCTCGTCACATGTTTACCACAGCAGACCAGTTATCTTGGGTAAATGTGGGAGGAGGGTGTTACATTAGGTCAATCCCGATTATAAAGGCATTTGTTTTGTTCTCTTTTCCTCTCAATAAATTTATCCTTCTCATGAAGAGATCGGGAATTTGAGTCAAATGCAAAGTATTAATGTTACGTAGGTTTATTTGGCATTGATCGATTCTTTTCAATACATAAATTTTACTTTATTTTATATATATAAAAGAAAACTTAGAATGGTATTCATTCATTCATATGGAGTATAAAAATATTTTTGATTTTTTATGACAAATGATTCAAAAAGAGCCTCAATTTTTTCATTATTCTTCTCTTTTTGCACCTTTACACCTTGTAAGCATATAACCAAGAGTATTTTTATTTCAATATCCTGAGGATAAGGCATGTTGTAACCTTCTACAATATCTAATGTATGGTTTCAAACCTTGTTACACCAGCCAACAACTTATTTAATCCATTCCTTTATGATTGACACATTGTATTTCCTTTGGTTCAACGATTTTTCCATCATTCTCTTGTCAGTTTTGGAAGATTGACTGATGTTGATAATGTTTTATTTCTTCTCTCATAATAAAATTTCCTCAAATTGATTGATTTTACTTCATCCTCCACCATATTTTCAACTTTATAATAAATTTGAAGAAGATAAATTTAAATACCATCAATTTTATAAGTTCTATTATAAAACTTATCTTGAGCCTTCTTTAGCTAGGTATTTACAGTTATAGCATGATTCTTGAAAATATATGTCTATGGTTTCTTCCTTCAACATATCCATTTTTTCAAGATGTGTTTGTTTTAACTCCTCTCTTTGCTTACTAAGTTTGCTTTCAATTTCTAATAACTTTGAAACTAAGCTTCACTATGATATTTTTCCTTCTTATGATTCTCCTTTTATGCTAAACTAATTTTAAAAATTTCCTGTAACTTTTGGGTATTCCATTTTAGTTCTTGACTGTGATTATTCCCAAGGTTTTGTAATTCTTGTTCCAAATAACCGATGCTCATTAAGGGAATTTTGCGGTCTAAAATGGGCCTCATAAGGAAAGTAATAAAATAATAGTTAATATAATAAAATAAGAGTTATGAATATTTAAAGAAAAAGAAAGAAAATTGCTTTGTTTATTGTATTTTTTTACTTATCTCCCTGTAGGTTCACTCAAATTTCAAGAGTAGACACCCATTGGATGTGGAAATAAATTCAACATTCAAGTACCTACTCTTCATACTTCTGCGTAGATACACATCGAAAAAAATGAAAATTCATGGAAAAATAGTTTGCCTCTGATCCAGATTGGATCATTATATTGTTTTTCATTCATCTCGATGCTTTCAGAGTGGAAAAAGTGGAGGAATTATCTCACAAGATCATTTTTACAGGCAGGACCCAGTTTGGAAAAATAGGGTATGAAACTTTCCATGTGCATTTTGAGGCATTAAAAGGCATTTTTTGGGGGTAAAACTTTGATACTTTCACACATCACCTTTTTTAACTATTCTACACCCACAGACCTTTCTGTATGTGAAATTTATGCCACTCAGAAGTTGACCTTCCTCTTTTTACCACCATAATTCAAGAGGATGCCATGTTAGCCCCCATTATTCATGGAAAATGTGCTAGCTACGTGATTATGATGTAGAATACCCTAGAAGAGTCAATATTATAACTCTATTTAAGAGTTGAGGTAGTCAAACCTAACCACTAGTAGGCTATCAGATAATGTTATAACTGGGCCACTAGGAGGAAAAGGGATTCCATTCTTTCAAGTGCACTTTTTCCATAGCTGAGAAAAAATATCCAAGATGGATAGGAGATAGGGAACACAAAGATGAATTACTCACTATAGCAACCCACAGGCCATAGGCTATATTTATTTGTACTTACAACCATATTTCCATTTAGATAAAGAGAGCAGAGTGACCTCACCTTCCAACTAGGTTTTTCTCCGGTAAGGGTTTCCCATAGCATATCTTGTGTAAAATGTGTTTGTGTGAGCTTTTATTTTTATCATTCTCTATTTTATGCATAATTTAAAATTCACATTCATGCACTATTAATAATAAATCTACAGATCCATAAATCTAATAAAAATTCGACCTCGTAACCTCGGTTGAGTCCCTACTAGGCCTCACCATATGAATAGTGAGTCCCTCGACCTCATAACCTCGGTCGAGTCCCTACCGGGCCTCTCCTTTTAGTCGAGCTTGCTTGCGCATGATGGCGGCGATGGAGGCCTTTTAGTTCTTCAAGTTCCTCTATTTTCCCTCCCCCAAAAGAGAGTTGTTCCTCTCCCTCATAACCTCGGTCGAGCCCCCTACCAGGTCCTCACCCATATGAATCGGTGAGTGAACCCGAAGGACTTATAGTTACTTATCTTTGGAGACTTTCGCATACGACTATAACGGCTTAATGTAGAGGGAAAAAATTGCCCACGGGACTCTATTTCACCTGTTCCCAAATTCATTTACCTATTGGTCATGGGTCACTATTCAACCTATCCATATATAGTAGCATTGGAAGTAGCTTTGCAAAAGCCAGTCGTAGGAGAGAAGAAAAGACAGGAGTAGAGGCAAAGGCATCTTACCTCCCCATTTTGGGAGGCTTTTGGTCCCCAAAAGCTTCTACTGAGTGAGGTGAAGAAATTTTTCCTCCACCTTCTCTCTGGTGTACCATTTAGCTTTTCCTCGAAGTTTTCGTTTCAAAAAATCTACCAAAGGTCATGTTGTCCATGTCTTGTAGTTCTGGACCTCTTCTGAAAAACTATATCTTTTGTCAACTTTTCCTGAGCATCTCGTGCCAAAGCCTTCATAGAAGGTAGGACCTATTGCTCTTCCTGATCTCGCATGGAAGGCTCATAGTGTTTCAAATTATCTACATTCACAATTGAGTAAATGCACATATATGGTGATAAATTGAGTCGATAGACATGATTACCCACCTTTTCCAGTATGCTAAAGGGTCCATACCTCAGAGCCTTGATTTTCTTACTAGGCCCTTGTAGTATCTCCTTGTTGAACTGTAGCCATACTCTGTCCCACCTTAAACAATTTCTCTGTCCTATGTTGATCATGGATGGCCTTTTATTTCTCCTGTGACTTCTGCAGTGTCTCTTGCACCTGTATATGGATTTGCTTGATCTGGTGTATAAAATTTTCAACCCTCAAGGCATCTCCTGTAAGATCTTCCCTCACTCCTCGTTTCCGATATGCAATGTCCAAAGGTGAAGGAAAAAAATATAGAAAACATGTTTCAAATGGGGAATTTCCTATAGAAGTGTGGATTGATTTGTTGTAATAATGTTGTAACTATATTTTCATCTCATTTCTTTAAATGTTTCTAGTTGTAATCAAGGTCCACAAAAACCATACCATCCATAGTAAGATCAAACATATTTTATATTTCAAAAATACATGTCATAGGAATTATGTTGGTGTGCTTAAAATATGAACATAAAACTAGGAGCCCCATTTCCATGGTCCTGATGTCTTATATGCTTGAGGTTAAATTTGTTGTCAATGAGTTTTCTTGCTCTCATTGAGATACCAATTTTTTAGTGGCTCTAATAATAAGTTTTTTTTTTTCAATTATCAAAGGTGGATATCATGAAAGCCTATAGAAGACGCTAATTTTGGGCCACGATATTATGTTATATTCTATATAAATCATACTTAAGTGTAAATGTGCACTAGTTGGTATTATGATATTAATTTATTTTTATTCTCTTCAATTTCAGTTTACAATGCTTGTAGAAGCAAGAAGGAAACATTTCCTCATAGTTTCTCAAGATCGAACATGGACCAACTTATGACAAGAAAAATTATATAATCCCATACTTCAACTGTTATAAGATTCTGGAATTAACTATGCTATTTTTGTGATATGTGTATCGAAAGTTCTGGAATAAAAACTAAGGTTAATGAAGACGATGATTTTTTTTTATATATATATGAGAAGAAAAAAAACATACTTCAATAATGGGTGACAAAGAAAATATAAGCCTATGTATTAATGATTTTATGTTTATACTTGTAAAATCCATGCTTAGAACATATATTTCCAATATCTACACACATAAAATGGATATTTTGATAGTAAAAAGTGATTAGTAAAAATTGCAATATCCTCTATGTACTTTGAAATGAGTTACTATTTCTCCTTTGTAGGTAATAATTTTCTATGCATACATGACGTTGCAATATGGGTGTTGGTGTGTCAGTGGGTTTTAGGGTCTAGATTTGAAGTTGGCCTCTAATACCACGTTCAAGGACCTATTTCGGGGTCCTCAAACTATAACATAATTCTGCACTTTCTTCTACAATTTCACATCATATAAAGAAAAAAAACATATTCAACAACTTTATACATGATTTTTTCACAACATATTAAATCATAAATTAATCGACAACAAGAAGAATACCTAGTTGTGATGAATCAGTTGCGATTGTTCCAGACTTATGCAAGAATGCAATAAAATACAAAAATAAACATAAACATAGAGATGCAACAGGAATAACACTTTACTGAAAAATGATTAAAGACAGAGTGGAAAAAAAACTAGCTCAGATGATGGTAGCTTATCTCTGAGAAGAGATGTGGTGGCTACATGCCTCTGAACTGCGTTACAATGAGGCTCAAGGAACTTTTATTATTGAACAATAAGAAAAAACCCTAAACAACCAAAACCCTAACCTGAGGAGATGTAACACCAAGAGTGTGTGGGCCCCGTTGGGGTTAGTTATGTAGCCAACTTTCTTGGGTAGTAACTTGGTCATATTTTCTCCGTTTGGCACATATGATACCTCGTTGGAAAGATATCTTTGAGGACTACAACTACTATTGCGATTTTTTTCAAATCGCTAGAAAAATGATGCCCAAAATATTTCGTTTAGGGCCTAAAAACGGCTTCGTAAGTTCAGGACCCAAAAAAGTGCGATAAATAGTAAATAAGAAAACTAGTGAAGCTGACTAGGTGGAATAGGTGGGTGGAAACCAATATCCACTTGGATCAGCGGTGCTATTGTTGGGACCACTCGACTGAATATGCCACTTTTCCAACAATGAAAGTCTATATGTCTTCCTGGCTTAGGGTAACTCCATAGGTTCTCTATCCCTCGAAGCCCAAGTGTAATACACAATCATAATGTGTCCAATATCCTCATTCCAACAATAATATCCACCTTTTAGTGACAATCCAAACCTTTTCACTTTCAAGTGCCAAACCCAAGTCCCTCCAAAGGAAATCTCCTCACTCCCCCCTCCAATTTGTTCACAAGAACCCATAAGAATCACCTCTCCCAAGTTTCTTGCACTTATCGACGTGGACTTTGATACTATGTGCGAGGATCGATTTCGAGGTCTTCAAACTATAACATACTTCTACAATTTGACGACATATTTAACAACTCTATACATATTACAAGAAGAATACTTGGTTGTGGTGCTCCTTTAGGACCACCTGACTGAATATGCCACCTTGCCAACTAGGAAAGTCTATTCGACTTCCCAACCCAGGAAACATCCACATGTTCCCTAGCCCTCCAGGCCCAAGTCCAAACTGTAGCATAGTGTATCCAAGATCCTCTTGCTAACACCTATATCCACCTATTAGTGATAGCCCAAACCTCTGCACTCCCAAGTCCTTGAAAAATAAATCTCCTCACTCCCCCCTCCAACTTTTCCCCGAGACATAGCCCCTCATAAGAATTCCCTCTTTCCCAAGCTTCTCACACTTATCCTCCCCGAGTTAATGCCACCAACCCACCATTAATGTCACCAACATTCATTCCTTCTCTTGAGCCACCCCCACATATCCTTTTATCCAAGATTAAATTTAAGGAAGATAAGCATGCTAAGATAAGCATGCTAAGGCATAGAAATGATAAATAATAAAATAATATTAACATCCTTTTAATATGAATCAACCCTACATATTCACAAGAATCCTATTAATTTAAATATTAAATAATTATGTTAAAATATAATTTATTAATTATTAGAGAGAATAAAGAATTAATTAATCACTAATGAAACTTAATATTAGCCATAACTTTGGTCATTAATCAAACTTAAAATTAATCATCCTTAATAAAACTTAACCTTTAATGAATTTTCTAAACATAATAGACTATATAACACTATCTTATTTATATGAAATGTTAATAGGTAGATAGAATGCACATATTTGATATTTATACTAATAATTTAGTATAAGAATCAAACACCAAAGAGTATATAACACTATCTTATTTATATGAAATGTGAATAGGTAGATAGAATGCACATATTTTATATTTATACTAATAATTTAGTATAAGAATCAATCACCCAAGTTATTAATTCAACATATAGGTTAAGAATCTAATATAAATTAATAAGACCATGAAGTACGCATTACATCATTAAACATACAAATTAAGAATGCGATGGATTTGGATAAAAAAATCAACATACTATAATGATTATATGATTTGTTTTTTAAGAAATTCATTACAACTAAAGTAAAAATAACAATAAAATGAAAAAAACATGGATTGTAAGTCAATAAAGGTGGACGCGTCTGCTATGGGGGTGAACCGTGATCTCGGGGGTTCAAAGAAATGTCTACCTGAATAAAAGTCCAAAGTGGCACTCGGTTTCTAGAAGTGTCTCATATATTCAAAGTCCATCCAATACACAGTGTAACTCTTGTTTGGACTCGATAGACTTCAAACCTCCCAATATTCAATATCAACTTCAATTCAATTGAAGAAGCGAGTGCGTCACAATTTCTAACTTTCTCACACACTTGTGTTTACAGGGACAAGAAAGTCTATTTTCAATTTTGAATAGAAAATTGTGCTTTCTCAACATTTGTCCTGTACGACAGAGTGTGAAATTTGGGTATCGCAAGGATGCTATTTGGTACAACATTCGGATGCGGGATGTAAAGCATATCCTTGATTTTGTGGTGGTTCTTTAATATATATAGGTAAAATTTTGTATTTTTTTTTTAATTTTTTAATTTTGTATTTTTTTCAAAAAAATAAAAAGAAAAAACTAAATGTTTTAGAATGGTTATTAGGAAAAAGGGATTAAGAAAAGTGGTCCAAATTAGTTGTTGCGACATGAATTAGTTCTTTATTGCTGTTTGGTGTGCCACTAACAAGGGGAGGGATGCCAAGGTGCTTCTCAATGCACTTTGGTCACTGATCCAAGTCCCTTATATGTTGATGTAAATGCTCCATGAGAGGAGGAGGCCCTCTCTATGCATATGTCAATCCAAGAAAACCTGGCATAAGAGGAATTTCGTATGCCAGTACAAGTCCCCTGTATGCATCAATGATTGAATCACCCAAGTATGTGCCCAATATTTGGCACCTAATCAACAAGTTCACCCTGCACCTCAATATCCATGAGATGGTGTCACTGGGAGCTTCCTACCTACTTAGCATGAGTGAGCTCTTCTTGAATGGGCCTCGAATCAGCTCTCGAAATTGAGCTGTTGTTTCCATCAAACTGTGATGAGTTTGTATGATGGCCCATTCTTGATAATATGTTTCACCCCTACATACCTGGGATCGCTGGCATGGTATGGTGGTTGCACAAGTATGGAGAGAAGGCTAAGGAACACATGGGAGTGTGTTAGGAAGCAAACATAGGCACACAATCATAAGTGCTAGGAGAGTGGGACAAAGCCACATATGCAACCTAGATAAAGGATTGAGGTCAACAACAAGCTACATAAACTAAGGGAGGACCAACAAAGGAAATTTCCAGCCTAGGGGAGCACAACAAGGTTTTAAGAGCCATGAGGGGGAGGGAATACCCCAATGATACATAGAGGTCAAAGTCAACAAGAGTGAATATACCAAATAACTGTGAGGAGTGATAGACTAGGGAAGGACACCATGAGAAGAAAGATGAAGAAAAAACCAGGAGGGGGAAGGATAAACTTGTGCAAGAGAGAAGTTATCTAACATATGCAAAGGTGTTTTATGGTGGTGGGTTGCTCCGTCTAGAATTAGGATTTACAACAAACCTTCTTGCATACATCCCTATTCTTGAGAGAAATGGGGTGCCCGACGAGATTTAGATGAAAATATGCTAGTTTTGTGGAGTAAAGCTCTCTAGAAAGATTGCATTACTTTTTCCAATACTGCTTGGATATTTAGAGGTGAGTAAATTCCATGAGCTTGGATCTTGGGATTGAACTAGTATCAATTTATCTTCACTAATTGAGCTCTCATATTGTAGAGGGAATTGAACTGGAAAAACAATCAGGATGTTTTTTGTAATTGTCGTCGTCATGATATACCCATTGATCTGTTGCCCCTAGTGGTTGGTAGTGTTATAACTCTAGAGTGCCATGATCCAAGCAGTAAATACCATGCTTAGTGATTGCAAAGAATGATGAGTCACACAGGGGAGACTTAGGCAAATAGGTTGGGAGATTATGATGGAGTCGAGGCAGAGGTGACAAGAGTGAAGGCTATGAAGGTGGTTTTTAATGAGAATGGCGCCTAATTACGGAATGACAATGCATTTGGTGCTGAGCTAAGCCTTAATTACCAACTAATAAGGTATGTTACCACGTCCCCAATTGCATGCCTAGATAAAATGACAACAACTCATCCCCACCCTCTCACATGTAAAACACCCCATCTAGAAAAATACATAATACATATTTGTTATTGAAAAGTGCCATTCATGATTTTTCTCACTCCATATGGCACTAGATCATAGGCTAATTTTCGAGTGTATCAAATATTATTTTTAATTGAATATTTAAATTAAAATTATATGGAATATTTGGCTGAATTTATTGGGGAAACTAAAAGTGTTCCAAGTCAAAATATTAAAGGACTCACATGGTTCTTTATTTAGAGAATGCGAACGTGTTGGAAATATTGAGAGGGGGGTTGAATCAGTATTCCTTTCAATTAGAGCATTAGTTAACCTTCAATTATTATCAGTATTTGTAAAATGATAGCAATAAACAAAAGGAACACAAATGCACACAGTTTTAAAGGTGGAAACCCACTCCGGGACAAAAACCACCTAATGCTTTTCTAATAATTCTTTAATATTCAACTCCAATTGAAAATAAAGCTCCAACTTCCTAGAATCTAGAAAAACATTCTTCTCTAGCTCCCACTGGATGGATGCTCCAACTCCTGAGATTCTTCAGTGGTCAACTGAATGGATGCCCCAACACCCAATGAGCTACAACTCACCCTAGCACCACCCTACGACCCTATAGAAGAATAAAAGAAGAATAGAATTCTGTACCAGGGAAAATGGTCCACTTTACAATGATATAGATTGATGTAGAAGAAGAAGATACACTAGACCATAACCCCAACTTTGACACAACCACCTAATGATGATCCTAGACAACTCGACATTGCCTCTTCAACTCTTGGTAGATAGACACTAGTACAATTTGTACAATAATGTATTTACAATGACTAAGTACAATGATACCTTTACAATGATTGTATGCAGTGCTGCCCACTTGAAGACTTCATGTGATGAAATTCTTGCTACTGTTCCACACCTTGCTTGCTGCTCTTGTCATGCTACCCTCTGTTGCACCTTGTTTTGCTTTGCTGCCCTAGAAAGTCTAGTCCTTTGCAGCCCTTGACAACACATGATCTAGCTTTTTCTTGACTTCTAGGAGCTCGATATTGAATCTGGTGTATCTCTATTATTTCAAAACTTCAATATCTAATTTTTGGTCCTGTAGTAGTCCTCTGAGTTGTCTTTCCAATGCCATAGATCTAACCCAATTTTGATTCTTCAAGCGAGAGTTATACCCAATCTCTCACAATGACCTAATTATGGACTGTTTCAGTAGAGTGAACTTGTACGATGTGCCACATGTCATTTTTTCTTCATTCAGCTCTGAAATTGATAGAGTGAAAACTATAGTTTGTCCACTATCTGCCACTTTTTACAAAATTCCAATCCGATACTCAGAGAGAGAGTTATGAAGATTTTCCCAAGGTCACTTCTTTGAGATGAATTTCAGGAGCCTTCAAAAACACTGACTTCCACAGATCATATCTCCAAAAATATTGTGCACCTTGATCTGAAATTTTCGCAGCAGCTTCCTCAAGATTTTGGCTTTGCCTCATAAAAATTTCAGCTTCTAAAACTTCATAGATAAAAAGTTAGAGTGAAAATTCCATGATGACCTGTTTTAGATGGCGAAATCCCTTGCATGAGGAGGATATGAGAATCACAATTTATATAAATTCTTAGGTTGAGAGGGGCTTCAACAAGTGAACGTGGGAGGGATTTTAGGAGCTGAAAAAATATTAATTATTTCTTTTCAATGAACCATGCCACAACCCCATGGGGTTTTAGCCCACTATCTGGGGGTACAAACTTCAAACATGAATATCTCTCAAACCGTGAAGAATTACGTGGCGTGCCATATATCAACGGAAACATCTCAACAAGTAGAAACCATAAGAAATAAATTTTCAACTAGAATGTAGTAATTTGGTAGGTCAAAATTCCCATGCAATATTGGGTTAGCCCCTGGTGTTTCTTGGGTTGACATCAATGACAACCGCTGATCAACAATCTCCCCCTTTGGCATTGATTGTAACACAAGTACTCCCCCTGTGATCATGACACTTGTTCCTACAACATTCTCTCCCCCTTTGACATCAATGGAAAAGGGTAACTCACCTTGAAACACAACTATCCTGCGGACCTGTACACGCTTTCACTCCCCCTGACACACAACCGTCCTGTAGACCTGCAATCTAATGAGAACTTGGGAGAATCCCAAGCTTCCAACGAAGATATTCAAATGCTTCATGAGGTAAAGTTTTAGGGAAGATATCAGCAATTTGTTCTTTTGTACAAACATACTCAAGTTTGATATTATTTTCAGTGACTTTTTCTCTAACAAAATGATATTCGATCGGAATGTATTTTGTTTTTGAATGCATGATAGGATTCATGGGGATGCTGATGGCACTAGTGTTGTCATAGAATATGGAAATAGGCTCACTAAATTGTACTTGAAGATCTTGAAAAGTTTGTTTCATCCAAAGGACTTGAGTACAACATGATGCTGCTGCAATGTATTCTGCTTCCGCTGTAGATAACGAGTTTGAGGTTTGCTTTTTGCTCAACCATGATATGGGACAACCACCTAGATAGAATGCTGCTCCACTAGTACTCTTACGATCATCAACGTTTCCTGCCCAATCTGCATCTGTAAAGGCTTGAATAATGAGATTGTTACCCTTGGGATACCACAAGCCATATTCTTCTGTGCCATTTAGATATCGAAGAATTCTTTTGACGACAATAATATGTGATTCTTTTGGTGCTGCTTGGAATCTTGCTACATGTTCAACTGCTTGCATAACATCTGGCTGAGAGGCTGTTACATATAGAAGACTATCAATCATAGATCTGTACAACCTCTGATCCACATCCTTAGATGAGTCATCTATGCTCAATTTGCAACCTGTTACCATCAGAGTAAGGATGGGTTTTCAATCTTCCATTTTGAATTTCTTGAGAATTTCCTTGATGTACTTGGCTTGACATATAAATATTCCTTTCTCTTGCTGAGATATTTGAAGCCCTAAAAAGTATGTCAGCTCACCAAGTAAATACATCTCGAACTCATTTTTCATCTTTGTAGAAAAGTTCTTACTTAGTCTATCATCATTGCTACCAAATATTATATCATCCACATATACCTCAACGATTGTTAAATTATCTTTATCTATTTGTACACAAAGATTGCTATCAACAGTAGCTTTCTTGAACCCTTGTTGACGTAGATATCCATCAAGACGAGCATACCATGCTCTGGGATCCTGCTTGAGACCATATAGAGCCTTCTTTAACCTGAAAACATAATCTTCTTTTTTTGATAGTATAAAACCTCCAGGTTGTTCGATGTAAACTTCTTCTTCTAATTATCCATTCAGAAATGCTGACTTAACATCCATTTGGTAGACTTTGATTTTTCTTGAACATGCATAGGCGAAAAACATTCGAATGGCTTCCATTCTGGAAACTAGTGTAAATGTTTTGTTGAAATCAATTCCTTCCACTTGTGCATAGCCTTTGCAAACCAATATTGCTTTGTTTCTGGTAACCTACCCATCTTCATTCAATTTGTTCCTGAACACCCATTTAGTCCCAATGACATTTTTATCTTTTGGTTGTGGAACTAATTCCCAGGTGTTATTCTTCTCGATTTGATCCAATTCTTCATTCATAGTTGCTACCCAATGTTCATTCTGGCTGGCTTCCTCAAAACTACTAGGCTCAAAGGTTGCTAGAAAAGCAATGTGAGCTTGTTGTGATGAACGAAGCTGTCGACTTTCATTTATGTCACCAATGATTTGATTTGATGGATGGTTCTTTTGAATCCATTCTTTTGTTCTCCTTGGAGGAGCTTGTTGTTGTTGTTCTGGTATATCTTGATGATCATTATTTACTTCTTCCTCGTTGATAGTTTCTTCTTGTTTTACAATTTTATCTATGTTTTTCTTGAGTTTCAAAGATTCTAGATCTTCATCATTATTCGCTAGAACACCATCTTCATCAAATGTAACATTTTATGCTCTCCACTATTTGTTTTCGTCTTAGATTATAAAATTTATAGGCCTTTATTTTGCGTGAGTAACCAACAAAGATACCTTCATCAACACATGATTCAAACTTACCCAAATTTTGATCTTCTCTTTTGATATAACATTTTCTTTCGAAGATTCTAAAATATTTTACATTAGCTGGTTTTCCTTTCCATAATTCATATGGAGTCTTCTTGCAATTATTTCTGAGAAGACTTCGGTTGATAATGAAGACTGTCATATCAATTGCTTGAACCAAGAATTTTTCATCCAATTTTGAGTCCTTCAAGATTGTTCTACCCATTTCTTGTACGGTTCTGTTCTTTCTTTCAACAACATTTTGCTGAGGTGCTCGTACTGTTGAAAATTGTCTTTTTATTCCATTTTCGTCACAGTATTGCTGAAATAATTTGGAAGTGAATTCTCCACCATTATCTGATCTTAGACACTTTATTTTCAAATCAATTTCATTTTCAACCAACTCCTTGTAGATCTTAAAGCACTCAAACGCTTCATATTTTTTCTTTAGGAAACTGACGGCTGTCATCCTGGTATAGTCATCTATCATTCACATGAAATATAATTCTCCATCTAAGCCTTTTGTTCTCACAGGACCACATAGATCAGTATGTATAAATTCCAATGGATGTGATGCAAAGTGTTCTTTTGTTTTAAATTGGAATTTTGTCTACTTGTAATGTCGACAAGCCTCACATAGTGTGTTGGAAGGTTTTGAGATTTTCAGCATTTCTTGTACTGCTTCCTTTTTTATTATCCTGACAAGATTGTCAAAGTTTATGTGACCCATTCATTTGTGCCATAACCAGCTTTCATCTTCTTTAGCTAGTAGACATGCTTTAGTTGCTTCATCCATCGTTTGGAGCTCGACTTGCTGTAGCCACAATTTTACCATATCTACCTTTCCTGATTTCACATTTTGTGGAGTTGAATAGTATTGTGTGTCCTTGATCACACATTTTTCCAACACTGAGCAGATTGTGATTCATGTTTTCAACCAATGGAACATTCTTGGCTATAACATATTTTCTTCTGAGAGTGACGGTAACTGATCCTATAACATTTGAAGATCCATCATTTCCAAAGGATAAAGTTCCATCCTTCTTCTCTTTCAGAGATACAAATCTCCTTCTATCTCTAGTCATATGCATTGAACAACCGTTGTTAACATACCACACAACTTTGTTGTTTTGAGCCTTGAGAGAGAGAGCACAATTATCAGTCTTCTTCTTCTTCCATGTTCATTCATTCTGTGGCTTCGAAGATTCTTCTGGAGGATTTTCAAGTTTGTAGTCTCTGGCTATGTGTCCAAAGTTCTGACATTTGTAACATTCCATATTATTTCTTAAATTTTAAAATCTATTGATGTTTCGTTGAGCCCTGGGAGGTTCATGTTTGAAGGATCTCCTAGAATTGTATTGGTTCCTAGGGTACGTGCGACATTCTATAGCTTTATGACCAAATTTTCCACAAGGAATAACAATAGCCATGAAAAATATGTTGGTACCTGGATGGAAATATTCATCGAGGAATCATCTTCCAAGGATGTGCTTGCAAATCTTGTCCAGTGAAGTTTACATGTATGTCAGATCTCATAGGTTCATTGTATTTTGTTGTAGAAGGTCCTGCTTCTTCTTCTTTGTAACCGAGGCCAGTTCTGTCATTGTAAGATCGTTGATTGTTGATGAGTTCTTCCAATACCCTTGAGCTGTTGGCATAGTTTTGGATAGTTTTTCCCTTCTTCACTTCCCTACGCAATGAGACTACTTCAGCTTCTAATGCTTCCCTTTCTTGGTTTCTTTCATCCAACTTCTTTTGAAGTGACTCTTCAATACATTTGTGTTCTTCAACTTCAATTTTGAGACCTTGAACTTGTTCTTCAAGAGTATTGGAATAGATCTTCTGAGCATTGAGCTCTTTTTATAAGCTTGATTGCCTCCTCATAAAATTCTTCTATGGTAAACCCTTCTTCTTCATTGGTTGATACTTCTTGTTTATTGTGCTTGGCCATAAACAATACTTACTCATTGGCTTCTTCTTTAATGTCACTTTCTTCATCGGGTGATGAGCTATCTTCTTTAGAGAGAAAGTTCCTTTTGGATCCTTTCTTTTTGCATTGCTTGTTGAATTTCTTAAATCCTTTCTTTCCTTTTGAGTTGCCATCACTTTTGTTCGGACATTTTGCTGCGAAATTCCCAACCTCACCACAACCGAAACATATCAATGGAAGTTTAACTTTGAATTTTCCCTTACCAGTTTTTAGTTTTCTCGTAAAGTAAGCATATTCTTTATTTGAAATACCTTATCCATCATCTCCCTTTCCTTCACACCTACAGGTGCATGTCATTTCAATTGAAGATTGTTTGTCCTTATTGGTTTTCTTAGATGCGACAAACGTAGTTTCTAGATTTGAAATACCCTCTTCTTCATCAAGTCTCATTTCATATGCTATGAGAACTCCATGTAATTCCTCTTTGCTAAGTTTGTCTAGATTTGCACTGTGTTCTAAGACCGATACCTTTGGGTTTAATCTCCCTGGTAACATTCTAAGAATCTTCCGTATAATATTATTCTCGTCGACTGGCTCTCCCAATCCTTCTAGAGTATTGGTTGTTTCATCAACGTATTGGAAATATGCAGCAATGTTGCAATCTTCTTTCATTCTTAGTTGCTCAATTTTTTTTCTTTAGATTTGATGCTTTTCTTCTTTGACTTTTGAGTCACCTGCATATATATTCTCAAGCTTGTCCCATACATTTTTGTCGGTTTTACAACCCAACACCTTCTGATAAGCAGATTCAATAAGTCCACTGATAATAATATTATTTTATTTTGCATCATTTACCAAATTCTTCTTACCTTGTTCATCCGAGGTTGATGTAAATCCATTTTGAACAGTGTCCCATACTTTGTAACCTTGCACCAAGAGATAGACCTTCGTTCTTCCTTTCCATAGTGCATAATTATTTTCAATGAAATGAGGTACACCATTCTTGGTATGCTCCATGACCTCCTTCCAGCTGTTAAACTGCTATTGAAGGAACCAAGCTCCGAAACCAATTGTTGGAAATACTAAGAGGGGGGGGTGAATCAATATTCCTATCAATTAGAGCATTAGGTAATCTTCAATTATTATCAGTGTTTGTACAATGATAGCAGTAAACAAAAGGAACACAAATGCACACAAATTTTAAGGTGGAAACCCACTCCAGGACAAAAATCACCTAATGCTTTTCTAATAATTCTTTAATATTCAACTCCAATTGAAAATAAAGCTCCAAATTCCTAGAATCTAGAAAAGCATTCTTCTCCACTCCCACTGGATGGATGCTCCAACGCCCGAGATTCTTCAGTAGTCAACTGATTGAATTCCCCAACACCCAATGAGCTACAACTCACCATAGCACCACCCTACCACCCTATAGAAGAATAAAAGAAGAATGGACTCCCGTACGAGGGAAAATGGTCCACTTTACAATGATGTAGAATGATGTAGAAGAAGAAGATACACTAGACCATAACCCCAACTTTGACACAAACACCTAATGACGATCCTACACAACCCGACACTGCCTCTTCAACTCTTGGCAGATAGACACTAGTACAATTTGTACAAATATGTATTTACAATGAATAAGTACAATGATACCTTTACAATGATTGTATGCAGTGCTACCCACTTGACAACTTCATGTGATGAAATTCTTGCTGCTGTTATGCACCTTGGTTGCTGCTCTTGTCATGCTACCCTCTGGTACACCTTGCTTTGCTTTGCTACCCTAGAAATTCTGGTCCTTTGCAGCAATTGACAACACATGATCTAGCTTTTTCTTGACTTCTAGGAGCTCGATATTGAATCTGGTGTATCTATGTTATTTCAGATCCCCAATATCTGATTTTTGGTCCTGTAGTAGTCCTCTGAGTCGTATTTCCAATGCCATAGGTTTGACCCAATTTCGATTCTTCAAGGGAGAGTTATACCCAATCTCTCACAATGCCCTAATTATGGATTGTTTCAGCAGAGTGAACTTGTACGGCATGCCATGTGTCACTGTTTCTTCATTCGGCTCTGCAATTGATAGAGTGAAAACTACAGTCTGTGCACTATCTGCCATTTAAAAAAATTCCAATCCGATACTCAGAGAGAGAGTTATGATTATTTTCCCAGGGTCACTTTGAGATGAATTTCAGGAGCCTGCAAAAACACTGACTTCCACATATCATATCTCCGAAAATATTGCGCACCTTGATCTGAAATTTTCACAGCAGCTTCCTCAGGATTTTGGCTTCGCCTCATAAAAATTTCAGCTTCTGAACCTTCATAGGAAAAATTTAGAGAGAAAATGCCACGATGACCTATTTCAGATTGCGAAATCCCTTGCATGAGGAGGATTTGAGAATCACAATTTATATAAATGCTAAGGTTGAGAGGGGCTTCAACAAATGAACGTGGGAGGGATTTTAGGAGCTTAAAAAATATTAATTATGACTTTTCAATGACCCATGCCACAACCCCATGGGGTTTTAGCCCACTAACTGGGGGTACAAACTTCAAACATGAATATCTCTCCAACCGTGAAGAATTAAGTGGTGTGCCATATATCAGCGGAAACATCTCGACAAGTAGAAACCATCAAAATCATTCTTGAACTAGAATATGGTAATTTGGTAGGTCAAAATTCCCATGCAATATTGGGTTAGCCCCTGGTGCTGCTTGGGTTAACATCAATGACAACCGCTGATCAACAGCGTGTCGATATTATGTTCTCTAAAAAGGTTTTTAATGGTCCTCGTTTTTAATTATTAAAATATTTAAGTAAAAAAAAGTATAATTTAAGTGCATAAGTCTTATAATTGGTTATAATATTATTTAATTATTTAATAATTGCATTTTTAAATAATTTATTTAAAAAATAAAATAATATTTTCATTTAATTATATATAAAAAATTAATAATAAAATAATTTTTTTAGTTATTAAATATTTAAATTATGGGTTGTAGCAGATAGTGAGGTCACACATTTAAAATTTTGTGGGCAAAAATGAAGCCATGCTAAGGATTGGTGTGGCGTAGGCTGGGTTTGAACCACAAGTGGTTTTATCGCTTAGATGCCCTTGGGTCGAGGCTACTCAAACCACAGGTTAAGCATGCTAGTCATTTCAAGACTCAAATAACCTAACAAAAGAAAAAAAATATTAAATATTTAAATTAATGATTCACGATAACAAAACTGCATATCACCAATTCAGTAATACATTTTTAGGAATGTATTATTTTATTATTATTTATAAGAATGTACAAAGTATGACTTCACTTATGATTACATATTTGGATACATTTCCATTAACGATTTTATAAATAAACAAGTGCTACATAGTAGCTAGTACCTGTGGCTTAGTTTAAATATAGCTAAATTGCACAGAGAGGCGCTCTACAACCTAGTATGGGGGTATATCTCATGAAAAAATGTAAACGTAAAAGCAAACATAAACGTAAACGTAAGCGTAAACACTAAAACATTTAACATGTAATGTTTAACCTTTAACATTTTTAATTTAATGTTGATCCTATTTAAAATTCAATCTAGTTATTATTATGTATAACCAAAATATAAATTTAAAATATGAAGAGGTTTACGAAAACTAAAAAAAGAGGTATGGTAAACAAATAAAACCTCTTTTTATAGTTACTACAGAGGTATGGTAAATAAATAAAACTAGTAATTTCACTAGATGTTGCAAAAGAAACATCATAAGACATAAATTTGAGAAGCATTCTAACATATAAAAAATCATTGAAGATAAAAATTAGTAAACAAATGTTATTCAAAGGTAGAATATAAAGAGAAATCATTGACATTATGGCAATGACATTTGTCCTTGTTTTAAGTGCATCAACCAGGTTGTTGGATATAAAGCTTGAATTTGAATCTATCCTAGCCATGGAGTGATATCCGTTAATTAAAAATTTTTTCTTTAATACACAACCCAAACCAAAGATTTTAGAAGCATGGATTATTACTAAACATGATTACGTATCTTGATTTATATGCCTACGATGCTTTTTCTAGACCATTTACCAATTCGAATTTGTGGCCTGCTCAGATTCTTGCCCACTGGAAGAAGGGAATTGTGAGGAAAAACCTACTTGAAACTTATATGGAGCCTCTGCAAAAATTTGTTAGAAATATTTAGCCATTGGAGGATTTCGAGGATGAGCAATAGGTTGCAAAGAATATACTTTTTTGGAAGTAGACAAACTGTCTGGAAGAATTGAATCAATCCGACATGATTTCTGTGAATGTGAATACTTGAATCTTATTAAAGATTTATTAATGGAAAATAAAATGCAACTTTGAGAAGTTATAGTATTATCACATGCTTCATCAAGGAATTATTTATCATATAAACTCAACAACGCACTCATCTCAGATGAATTTGCACATTGAATAAGCTTTTGATTTCTGAAACAATTTACATCTCTATTGCCTCCATGTCTGAGCATGAGAGAAACACATGCAAGATGGTTATTCTTCACAACATAATGTAAAGGGGTTTCTCTTTTTCCTCTGAGTATAATATTTTTACATTCCCCATGATTCTTTTTTATTAATAGGAGTGCCTCAAGGTGGCCATGAACTAAAATTGTGTGAATAGACTAGTTGGTCCTTTATTGTTTGCAGATGTTACAGTAGCACCAACATCTAAAAGTTTTTCTACAACCAAACAATTTTAATTACATCCAATGAGAGGAGTGTCTTGTTTCAAAGCCCATTGCAGAGCTTTGTTGCCATATTGATGTGTCATTGACAAGAGAACCAAATGCTAACAAAACATCTAGAAGTGCATCATCATTTGCTTAGTTAACTCGAATGAAAGGAGGAAAATATTTTTTTTGAATGATCATTTGAGTTTTGGACAAACCAGAGAATACGTTCTATGTGACTTGTCACTGATATAAAATTACATTACAGTAACAATGAGCCTGAGGTGTCCTAAACCCAAGGGCGGCATGGGTTATCCTAAAAAGATGCATTATAAACCATAATATGACAGACGATGAATCTTCCCAATTGCGCTTGGGAATTCTGCTGATCCTAGGTAATCTATCACAACATGGATAAATATGGAAAGTGAGGAAGATCAAGCATAACCAAAATAATTGTGTGGAATAAGTGGGGTTAGGGCATCATTTATTTGTTTCTATTTATTCCCTTTCCTATATTATTTCTATCAGAAATAGACGTACAATAGATATTGGCATGAAAACTTGGTATACATTTGTCAATATTGGCTTGAAAATACTCGATCATCTATTGTCATTTATTCCTTGTTTTAGTTTTTAAAGTTAGTGTGCATTGTACTCCTACGGTCTCCTAAGGTATTTCCTGTACCGTACCCACTATCCATAAGGTATGAATCCACATTCGTTCTTTTTATTTCCAGAAGTAAAACAAACATATGGTTGGGGTGGCACATATGCGTATGCCATCTATCTTGGGACGTTGGGATGATGATACAAGGAAATAGAAAGGGAAGTTGATATCCTTCTCTCCTCATCATTTAGAGAAGTAAGAAGTGACAGATTGTTTTGGAGCTTACAAACCCTGGATATGTGCATTCTCACTTTGTTTTCATTCCTATGTGGTATCACTTTGAAGGTTCAAGAAGGTCTCTCTCAATATTTGTTCAACCCATAACACAAAGAAAAGAGAAGTTGAATGGGATTTGTGAGGAAGACTCTCCCTGGAACTTTTGTAGAGCCTCTAAAACAATTTGTGAGAAATATTTAGTCATTGGAGTATTTCCACGATGAGTAACAACTTGCAAAGAAGATACTTGTTTGGAAGTAGATAAAAATTCCTGGAAGCATTGAATCAGTCCCACATAATTTCTCGGAATGTGAACACTGAAGATGTAGTTGAAGGTTAAGTTCCAAGTCTTGCACATGGTAGAAGACTTGACGAAGGTAATAAAGGCCTAAGATCTTTGTGTCCATCAGAAAAATTGCACTTCAACCCTTTTGGAAGGTTCCATTTTTCTCATAATGCATGGACAACTTGATTTTATAATTCTTTACCCCATCAGAAATGTTGGAACTTATTTCACTACCACGAAATGTTTCTACTTTCTAACCAAAATTAGCCAATACTTGTTGACCCTTCCGAAGTTATTCATATGAGTGAGAAAAGTGACAATCAATTCTCCACTCATACTTCTCGTTAGTCTCATAAAAACAGAAAATAACATATTTGTATGGAGGAAATGTAACTATCTTAGTAACAGGTATCACCTTCACATTGGAAGCTGAATCTAAACTATAGAAACATATAAGGTGGAAAAATTCCAGAGAAAATTAGAGAATTCACATTCAAAGCTGAATCTGAAATATTTATATGCTTGCGGGACTTCTTCTGTATCATTTCCCAAGTCAAATTTTTGGTCTACTCATATTCTTGTCCACTAGAAGAAGGGATTTGTGAGGAAGATTCTACTTGGAACTTCTGTGGAGCCTCAACAAAAGTCTCGCCTCCTACTAAAGTTCCCCTGTAAACTGATCTGAAGCTTCTCGCTACTAGTAGATTCCAAAGGCTGAAATTTTCTGTTTCTCTGAGTTATTCTCTTGAGATTCTCAAATGAGATATCAAGTGTACGAGACTCGATGTTGGGTTAGATAAGGTCTTGAATGGTGCTTTTTTGAAAATCCAAAATAGAATCCCAATGCAAAACACCACACAGATACCCACTTCACAGGAAATCAATATTACTAATTTACTATTATCCTCCTCTTATTCTTGTTTGTAGAATTGGGCTTTTTCATCGAGAAATTTGGTAAGCCAAAAAATTTCCCACACAGTCCAAGATTGCCTATGAATGTCATATTGTTCATTTTATTTAATGCACCTGAATATGGAACCGATCCCGATAAATCATTATAGGAGAGATTCAAGATCCAAAGAATTCTGATCTTGTCTATGGAATCGGGAACCTTCCATGTTGTATTGTTGTAAGGCAGATATATGACCTGAACGAGTGATTTTTTCACCCTGATCAATGCAGGAACAGAGCTAGTGAGATGATTAAAAGAGAGATTGAGGTACAACACGTCGACCCAATACATCATTTGGGGAGGAATTTTATCAGATGTCTTGTTATTGGAAATATCTATGAGCTTAGCCATTTGCATTCCTCCCACTTCTGGAGGCACAAGCTCTGTCAGTACATTGGCTGATAGATCAAAATCAATATGCAGGTTTTGAATATTTGCAACTTTTGAAGGCATGATGCTAGAGAGCTTGTTCTATGAGAGATCGAGAAGCTCTGGATACTTGAATTTCTTGATTTGCAGCAATATCCTCCCCTGAAATATGTTCATGCTTAAGTTGATATCTCTGAGATTTTTTAGCGTGCCAATGATTTCAAGAATTGATCGAGATAACTTGTTAGAAAAGAGATACAGATATGTGAGGGTTTGGTTCATTTGTTGGAATTCCCTCTGAATTTTTCTTTGTAATCTATTGTTGTTCAGATTGAGAGCTTGAAAAGTAAGGAGGTTTTTTATTGAATAAGGAATGGTACCAACCAGGGATTTTCTACCCATGTCTAATATTGTCAGGGTAGAGATATTTCCAATACCTTGGGGTATGGTGCCATCAATGGCGTTTTTCTCTACATTAAATAATGCAAAATTTTGAGAAATTTGGATGATGGCGAGAGGCAGAGTACCTTGAAGATGATTGTTGGACAAATATAGCTCCTTTAATTTGGTACAGTTGGAAAGGGCTCCAAATATAGAGATTCTCCTAGTGATGAAGCTAGTGGTGGACATTATGAGGATCCTGAGCTAAACCAACCTGCCCAGTTCTTGAGGTATAACTCCAATGAGCTCTCTGAATCTGACTTCAAGATGCTAGAGATGAGATCATTTCATCAGTGATGCCAGAATTCGACCTTGAAGATTAGTGCCAAAAAAAAGAAATTCATCTAGTTTCGTTAGCCTAAATCCTATTTCTGACGGAATCATCCTAGAGATCCCATTGTAGGTCAACGACAGTCACTTGAGCTCCGTGTAGTTGAGAAGAGACGATAAGATGGCGAGATAGTGCCGCTGAGATATTTTTGGAAGAGATTAAGAAACCAGAGGCCGATTTTGGAAGGAATAATTCTCATGAACTGATTTAAAGGTAAATCAATATTTCTTATCACTGAACAGTTTCGAAGTGTCCCAAGAATTTAACCTGTGTCAGCATTCCCGCAAGAGGCCAGCAATTGCAAGTTCTTTAAGTCGCCCAGCTGGTGCATAATTTTCCCTGTCTGAGCATTTTCAGAGAGGTAAAGCTCCCTAAGTTGTCGCATCCATCCTAAAGACATAGGTATGTGACCTATAAATATTTTATAGGAGAGATCGAGATTATGGAGTGATAAACTCTCCAGAGGAGAAGGGATGGTGAGATTCAGGCTCGCAAAATATACCTGCAAGGGATGAATCCATGGCTTTCTATTGTTATTATGGTCCTTGATGTTGTATATCATATTTTTATGAAATTTATTTAACTAATTAATATTGAATAAAAAACCAGAAAGAAAGTTCCCTCAATTGAACAATGGAGCATATTCTTATTTAAAAATAGATTGAAAAATGATGACATGGGATTTCATAGGATGCGAACCCCCCTTATATACTGGGGGGAAAAGCTCTATCCATTAGGGAAAAGAAATATCCTTAAATAGAATAGGACATATACATCTATAATCTGTCTCCTTGTCCTCTGATATGATCGATTGGATAAGAAATTTGTTACTGGCACCCATCAATAAGATATATAGGTCACATTGAAAAAATAATATTTGATATCTCAGTGACTATCTTGACTGAAAGTTTAGATTTTTGATGGATATGGCAAAGAATAATGCGAAGATAATGCTCCATCCTACTGTCACAACTAGAACAGGTCCCACGAAGCTGTGTTTTAATCCAAATTAACATTTGATAAAGTGTTTCAATGGATATTGACTGTCGTCTGTTCTAGTCATGAGAGTTTCATAATGCCCAAAATTTTATGCTATCAAACCGTAAAAATTCCATGCAATAGGGCATTCCCAATAGCACCATCTCCATTGTACTGAAATTTTCTGCATCAAGTTTATAAAGTATTGTTAGATGTATGAACTGAATTGAATCTTGACCAAAAAACGTAATATAATGGAGCATAAGAAATATGTGTCCAATTATGTTTTTTTTATGGTTGTAATGTTCATATATACATAGTTGAATGAGCAAGTATTGCATGAACTTTGCACAGTTGGATGGGAAAAAAGGTTGCAACTGATGGAATTTGTAAAAGTAAAATTTTGATGTTTTTTGAGGTATTAGGAAAAAAACAGTTACATCTCACAAACAAGTTACTCCAATTTTTTTAAGAATTACCCAACAAAAAACTATTAATCAATCATTGTATAATTTGGAATTATTGTTGGATTTGTAGTGATTAAAACCATGAATTCTTACTGGACAAGGGATTATGAAACCACAAAAAAACATCCAGATGGAATAGAAATCCAAGGAGAAAATTTCAGCTATGTTAACATTAGGAGTCATAATGACTATCATATTTCCATAGTATGTGTAGTAAAAAATGTGAAGAACATGAAGAAGAAAAACCCGAAGAAATTTTCTGCCTTCCATTAGAAGTCAATCATCGCGTACAAAATCACTCCATACACTGCTGCTTGAAAAATAAATATGACACTTCGATCAATATCTGCATGACATCATCAAAAAATTAGGGATGAGAAGAATTGAGAAATATTTTAGGCATTAATGGGAGCGATGAAATGAATTGGGGGTTTACTTGTGCAAAGGCATAAGGCAGAGCAGAGTACATTTCAGTTTCCTTTTCTCTATAAAACATTGTCCTTTCAACATCCACTATAGGCTGGACTAAAGAAGCATTGTTCACACCTATGAATAGTAGAGCTGCGAACAATGATCCCATAACATTAAAAAATTTTGTTGCTCCTATTTGCAATCATGCATTCATATCACAAATTAAAAATATGAGATTGCATATTCTAATGATAACAAGAATCCAAATGTTGTAAAGGCTGCGAGATATAATTTCTTACATATTTTGATCCATTCTCCAAAATATGGTACCAAAAATGACAACAGTAACCAAAGTGAAAAAGAGACGGACAACATTGTACTCAAGGTTTCTCCAGTATAACTAGTGCTTCTTCCATAGGTAGGCCCAAGATTGAATTATAAAAGGTTGTGAAAATTGAGATTCGAAATGTAAATCTCTAATTCTCAGAGCTGAGACGCTCAATTCCTTTATTAGAGCTTCATTTTGTCTGTGTAAAAAAAAAATATTTTGTTAAGTCATGTGAAGTCTGTGTCACATGGTAGTGAAAAAAATAGAGAGGATAAATATAAATATAATAGAAGACAAGAAATTTGCAGATGAAAACATAATTATACTACAAGTAATCACATTTTTAAACAAATGAGAAAAAAATAGTTATTATAATTTTCAAAAGCTTGTACTGATAATGACTTACTCGTGGAGGGATGAATTCTTGTATGTTTCTGCAAAATCCATTACAAGACACAATTCTACACCCACAGATGACACTTCAAGCATCCACGTCGCAGGATTGTACCCCTTTATTATTTTGGGAATGCCTCAAATGGCCTCGAAATAGTCGATCAGTGTTTGGGAATGGAAAGAAAGGTGACCAACATATATCATCTTCCCTCCTCGCTTTATTAATAGAAGCTACAAATTTTCCAAATGCATTCTTCATATTACCACTTTAGCACTAAGTATCATAAGCATAAGGAATTGTTTCCTTATTTTGTAAGGAAATTTTTTTTTAAAATTATTTATAAAAGAGGGAAGTTCATTTGTGTCTGAAGATTCTGAATACTTGTATAGTTTAATTTACCAATCAAAAAAAGAAATTTAAGATGTATAAAGACACCCAAATATTTAACATTTTATTGTGGATTTAAATATAAAATTTGGTTGTAATAATGATCCATATATTTGAGAGAGTGTATTTTTAGAACATACCTCATTGAAAGCTTTAAAGATGTCAATGCTGGGTTGATGAATTGTACAAAAAACTGTTCATCCTATGTCCACAATGTTCCAGACAATGCTCATCACAATAGCAACAACTCATGCATCCAGTCCCGATGTTGCCTCATCTATGAAAATTATTGAAGGATTTGCAATTAATTCTACTGATATTGTCAATCTATTATGTTGTTCATTGGCAAGTCATTCACCCAGGAAGGTTCACCAGAGCTTGTCTCAGATTATTCAGTTCCACAAGGTCCATAACTTCATCCAAAAATGTTTTTTTTTTTTTTTTATGTTCAAATACAATACCCATGAGTTAAATTGAACTCCATTTCGACATAAACACATTTGATAATGTTTTTAATTTTACGAGACTAGAGAAAAGAGATTACCTTTCTTAATGTAGTATTGAACTCAGATGGAAGAAAAATCCATGTAGAGTACACCAGTGACTCATAAACAATAACGAAAAGAGAGTGGATATCATTTTGTTCGCAGTAACCAGAGATACGAGAACATTAGGGGAATTTTGAGGTCTAAAATGGGCCTCCTAAGAAAAATGTACAAAAAAATAAACTTTATAAGAACCAATAGGATTCAAGATGATGATGTCAACCATGGGGGATGATTCACCATTTTTTAAATAAAAGGGTAAAAAGATTAAAAAATAATAAGATAATAAAACTACTTTTTCAACTCGTATTTTCAACTTATCTCCCAATTTTTTTACTCAAATTTTGAGTGGGAGTACTCATTGGATGCAAAATTTAATTCCTCATCCAAGGATTACCCATGTTGCATACTTTCGATGAACCCTACTACACAAAAAATGAAAAATACATAAAAAACGTTATTAGAATCATGTTTTTCATGTATTTATCATGTTTCATGTTGTAGGACCCATCAGAAGTATCCAACATGGGTACTCCTTGGATGAGGAATTAAATTTTTCATCCAACGAGTACTCATGCTCGAAATTTGAGTAAAAATTTTCGGAGATAAGTTGAAAATATGAGTTGAAAAAATAGTTTTTTATTTTTTCCCTCTAGAATTTGATGATGTCATGGAATCTTATTTTATTATTTCCAATATTATTTTATAATTTCCTTAGGAGGCCCATTTTAGACCTCAAAATTCCCCTAATGAAGGTTTCTTTTTTCTTGGGATAACCAGAGATGGTGATGGACCCTTCAATGTATCCACCAGTTTTCCTTCTAGCAAGAACATCCATTAGTGTTGTTTTTCCAGCTCCACTCACACCCATTAAACAAGTGAGCACACAAGGCTTCAGTGTTCCCCTAACCCCACGCAATAATTGGATTCTATTTTCTTCAATTCCTTGTTGCCTTATTTCCTGCAATATGTACAACAGTAAAAATTACTGACGAGCTTAAAAATAAAATTATTAACAACCATTACAATGGAAAAAAGAAATGTTTTGCAATATTTTATTATAGTAATTATTTCAAAGGGATGGGAAGCTTAACGTACTAGGGGCATTTCTACAAAGTAATCGACATTGTCAAAAGCCATCACCATAGGTTGTGTTGTATCTTAAGAAACAATCCCTTGGCTGTGGTAAGGAATCAATTATCAAGACATCTATATATATATATATATATTTCACAGAAGTATTATGCCAAATGGTCTTTGCTTAATCACCTTCATCAATTTTTTATTAAATCCTCAAGGATCAAATGCAATGAATGCCTCACAATGCCATTATCTTTTGATATAAAATGGAATGATAAGAACAACATGAAAGAAGGAAGCCCAAATTGATATGCTAATAAACAAAATCTATCACTTCATACTTCAGGAGAATTTTAAGACAATGGAATAGTTAAAATGAAGGAGCACATATTAAGGAATTTTAACTCTTATTCACATATGTAAAAAGAGACATGCAGCTTCATTACTCCATTTTATTCATAGAAATAAAGTACAGAATGGAAACTGGAAAAAATATCAATACCAACAAGTACAAGAATCTTGACTTCATTCATTGATCATTTGAAAATTAAGTACAAAATTTACAGTAGTCTGAAGGTCCAAAACTCAGAACTTTTTTCTCTCAAGTCTCTTTCTTTAAATGCAATCTAAAGCAGTTTGTAACCATTGAAACTACTCCTAACTGCTCAAACTACTTGAAACTTCGTAAACTACCTATTACATGTCATCAAAATGTCTTATTACAATTACATTCTCTTAACAGAGATCAAATAAAAACTTAAATCCTAATCTATTTGCTGAATATGAACTGGTCCTGCTTCTGATGCATTCTCTTGATTTGTTGACTTGTCTTCTTGGTGAGGCTGGAACATTTTTCTCATCTACCAATTGTAGTGAGAAACTAGGTTGAGCACTTGCTAAGTCTTCATAGAGATTTGTTCTCTTTTCAACTCTCTACTCTTCATCTTCTGAATCAATAACTTCTTTTTTACTCTTCTTGTTAGATTTCTTAAATATGATAGGAGTTTGTATATTTGAGCCAACAGAACCTGAAGAACCTTTATTTGCTAGCTTCTCTATGTCAGGTCTACTTTCATGAACAAATGTTGAATATCCATTTTAATTTCTCCTATTTGAAATCACTTTATGGGGGTCATAAGCCCACTTATCTCCTAACAACAAGTGAATTCCATATAACATCATTGTGACTTCATCAGCTGCCTATCTCATATTGACTATAATGGACCCACAAACATAGGTAGCTTAAACATATGACCCTTTTTCATAGGCACAAAATGTATTTGGTCAAAATTTAAACTTCGCCTAATGAACTCCAAAGAAAATAATATCATAGGCTTAAATATAGTAAGTCTATATGGTTCTACCCTGTTAGACTCCTATACCAATAGGTGTCATTTTTCATGATTGACTTGATGAACTATGCAATATGTTCAAACCTTTTTCTTGTTGCAAAGGTGTTCCATATTTTCAAAAAAATTAAAAAATCAAAAAATTTAAAAATTGTAAAGAGGGTATACCCTAAAAAAAAAATCAAAGGTTGAAAAAATAAAAATGGCCAAAAAAGTGAAAGAAAATGAACCCCAAACAAGAAAAGGCCAAGGAAAGTGTGCAAGTATAAATGCCACTACTTTTTGCTCTGATGTAATAAACAAAATTGTGTGCAGTTTGTCAAATTTTTGCCACAATTTATGAAGAGTCAAACTGTTTAAACTTGACTCATTCATTTTCCAATTTCATGTTGTAAAATAGAGAGTAAATATCTGGCCAAACAGTTTAATCTTGGCATATAAGTACATAAGTAGAGTGAATAAAAGGAGCTCAACAGTTTAAACTGAGCCCTTGGATGTAATAAGTGTAGACTTAGATAGGTTTGCCATGTAAAAGAAAAAAAGAAGATTGATAAGGGTTTGCCAGTCTAAGTGCACCCTAATAAAGAAGAAAAAATGGTAGAGTAAAGTAGGTAGGGTAGGTAGATGTTGTTGCAGAATTACATGTGATGAATGATGGTTCTAAGTGTGTTCAATTTTACTTTCATCACAAGTAAAAAGGCAAATACTACATTGGAAAAGTTCACAGCAAAGCAAAGTCAAGATTATTAACTTCCCCTTCATTTTTCCCTAAAGATTTCACTAATTTCCCCTAAGTGCAAGGTATTTGAAGATTAGAGGGGCTCAAGGCATTTCCTTGACTTTTGGAGGGACCGGACCCTCGGCCCAATAATTGAAAAAACCTAAGTACTTGAAATCATCCATTATCACATTCATTCACCTCTTAAAAACCTTTTCCTAAGTAAAATCTCATTTTTACTTAGGAAAATCCTTCAATATTTCATGAAAAGCCCTCAAAATCGCTTTTATTCTAAGTCTAAGTGATGAAAGTATAATAATGCCATTTACTTTTGAATCTTCACTTTCTTGGTTATATTTAAGTATTTTGAGTTTACATTGTCCCTTTGTCATATTAACTCTAATTTATATATTAACTCCTTATGAAAATCACCTTTTCCTATTATATATAAATCCTTTTATAGTAATATCCCCAAAACCCTTATATTATGACTTTTTAGCCAAAAGTATTTAACTCCTATTTATTCAAATCAAAAACCCACAATATACCTCCTTTTGGCTAAAATATAACATTAATTCTATTCCCGCCCCCTATGGTAAGAAAATCACATTGATTTAATTATCATATAATAAAATATATGAAAACGTTTAAACATATGTATATATGTTTAAAACAAAAAATAAACCCAAAGTTTAATTAAAACCAAACCTTGAAAATAATCCATCCCCACGCATTTTTCATCTCCGGCCATACAAAAGAGATTAATTAATCCTCACGATTAATTAATGAATTCAACCCGCCAATCAGATCCCGCCCGATGATTTTATTTAAAGAATAATTACAATGGGCCCACGTCATTAAAACTCCGCCATCTCCCTGTCCCGTCGACCGTTCGATCGACCCATCAAAGATCAATGACTGTTATCAATTTCACTGGCCATCCGCGTACGAACGATAACGCGCGATGGCCAAGCGGTTTTCAAACAGTGTCATGCTACGTGTCAATTGCTGTATCGCATCGCTACCCATCCGCCCAAAACAACCTTTCCCCAAAAGCGGTGCGATGAAAACTGCTTACTGCCTACCCTCCTATGACTCATCTCCCATACATGCTGATGTCATCCCATAAATTAATAAAAAATTCCGCCACCCATTGACTTTATGAATAAAAAAAAATAAGCCCGCGTTTTTCAAATTTTCATTCGCAGAGAACAACTACACCTCCATGCACAGAAATTAAAATCTTCACTGCTGAAGTCCGTCAACCTTTGTCTCATCGAAGAAAATTGTAGTCAAGCTTCCCAGAAGCTCGTCCGCCATAACCAGTACCCGTTCAAATCACTGTTCATTCAAAGCTTACCTGCCAATATCAATCATTTACCCGTTTAAACAAAAACACACCAGTGTTGCTCATTTTCACCTGACTGTGTAGTAAAACCCTTTGTAACCCAGCTACGCCACCTGAAGCCTCTGTTAACCAATTCGAGCATGGTTTACCTCTAAAAAATCATTCTAGATTCACTCCACAGACCTCTCAAAATCAAATGAAACCTTGTCGACCTCCCCTACAAACCAATGCTTTCTTTACAATTTTTTTTGTTTTACAGGTGATCAGAATACTACATCCTTGGATAAACAGTCTTAATACTAGTCATAAGACTTGTTTACTCCAAGAGTGTTATCAAATCTATTCAAACAGAGATGGAAGATAAAACATACAGTTGAAAGACAAGCAAAGGAAACAGGATATTAAACGATTTATTGTTGAAACAGACAGTAAAAACCTAAACTACACATTGAAGGTAAAAGGACACAGTAAAGAACGATTAGAGAGCATAACAGTTAAAGAGTATCAATGGTTAAAGTGTATCAGGTAAAAGTCAGAGTGAAAGTTAAAATGAAGTTATAGAGCAGTCAAAGGTAAAACAGTAAAAGTAATTACAGAGGCAGTAAAATGGTAAAAAGAGATGAAAATACTTTCACCAACATTGAATTTTATCTAAAGTGAAAGTAAAACAGTTAAAAGAACAAAAAAGTGAAAAGATGAAAAACACAACAAGAAGGAACATTTTGTAGAAATTTAATGTTTTAGTCATTGTTTTGCAGAAACTATTGTGATCGATCCAAGATGAATTTTACAAAACTGAAGGAGGTTTATGTTCTTAAAAGGACCATATAAAAAAACCTCTCTGAATTTTCTAACAGCTATTATGGTTTTGGAAATATTAAACAATGACAGAAAGCACTTTTTGCAGAAAATACCAGTTAAGTCATCATTTTGCAGAGAATATTGTGGTAAATAAAAAATATATCATAGAAAACTGAAGGAGGTTTTTGTTCCTAAGAGAAATATCTACAAAAACCTATCTCACTTTTTTCACGGTGATTTCATAATGAGAGATACATGCACATATTTACAGGCTATATTTTAGACTCTGTAAAACTCTGTTTTACACATATTTTTACAGAGCCTTTTGTGCACAGCTGGAGAGGAAGTTGGGGAAATGGAAAGAGGTTTATCTCACCAACATATTAATCTACAATAACCTCTTTCACTTTTTACATATCTATTACGTATTGAGAAAACAAAAGGTCTCATTGGACCCAAAATTTGTAGAATTGTTGGAGCAGAATTGCACAAAGAAAGGAAGCAGTTAGTGACTTGGATGCCTCATCATCAACTAAGAGTTGGATAAAATTTGAATTCTCCTCTTTGTAATCACCTATCCATAAAAAATAGTGCCAAATAGATTCATTAGTTTTAGTTTCCTTTACTTAAGTTCTATTTATGTAAAATAGTTGGAGAGATTTGTGAGCTAATCTTGATATTTTTTCAAGATATTTTAGTTTACAATTTGTATAAATACTTCACTCTTGGAAGTATTGATGGTGGATTCTTATACTTTGCTGTAACATTGAATTTTGGAATAAAGTGCTTTGGAGAGATTACTTTGTGGCTTGTTGGATGATGAATTCATGTGTCAGACTACAGTTCAATAAGTCATTTCTATCCTGTGTTTTAAGTTTTATATATGTTTACTATATCACTGTGTTCCATTTCTGAATAATTGACAAAAAAGAATAAATCAGAAATTGCTTAAGTGTACTATGATTTCAATTGTGATTATTCTAAATGTTTTCTTCTAAAACTTGTTATAAACAACGAATTCTTAATTGCTCTTGTTTCGCTGGTTTAAACATTTTGATTACTATAGTAAAGAATTCTTAACTGCTCTTTATTTGTAATCATTCACTTTCTTTCTTTGAACATGTTGAAAGATTCTTAATTGCCTTTCATCCCTTCAAAATCCATTCCATTCACTTTAATATCTAAAATTGTTCTCTATTTGGCTATCTTGCCCTGCAAAGCCATCTTTGGTGTAAAAAACTTAATCCAGTAAAGCCATCTTTTCAATTCCATAGCCCAATGGCCTGAAATATTCAATCGTGCCCTTAGTTGGCAGATTCCACCATTTAAATTCAAACAAAACTCTTGGACTCATAACTAGCCTAATATTTTCTAAGAACAAAACTAAATTTTAAAGAGAGAGCCCTCTCTGGATACAGATTGGCTAGATTCTGTATCTGAAGGTTGGTTTGTGGTTACCTCGGATTTACTTTCCTTTTCCACAACTTCAAGGAAAATCTGAGTGATAACATATCCCAGGCCCATAAATTCTAATTTCTGAATAGTCTTAAAAAACATACCGATCACCAAATTTACAATTTGTTCCCAGCTCCAATAACTCTTGAGCCTTTGGTAGGAAGCATAGGGGAGAAACCCCATTCAAAATTTTATATGGAGTAGACATAAAATGATTTGAAAAATCAAAAAGACCTTCTTCATTTTGTTCTTTTCTTACTATGTCAGTCCAAAACAGTACTGACTGCCTCTTTTTATTTACATCCATGATATTTAACCCCAGATGCACTAATTCTTCTATATTTTGATATAAAAAGAGGTAAATAATAAGAGAGGGGAACCTGAATAACCTAGTCAGTGATAAGCTCATGAGATGAGTATTGACAACTTCTTGCCAATATGAAGGAATCTCCAGCACTACCCTTGGCTTCGTCATCAAAGAAAACATTCCCAGAACTAATTTTTCAATTGTGTTGTCGTCTTCTTTTCCAAATATCTTTTAAATGCACTTCAACACCAATCGGAATTTTGCGTCGAAAACTTGCATGGAGAATTATTTGCTGTTAGGTACAAACTGCTTCGTATCTGGGTTTAGAAAAAAGACAAACTGATTGAATTCTTGGCCTGCAAGACTATCATAATGTGATATCAATGAATCATCAGTTAATTGGACATAGGATTTTGACTCAGGGTAACACAGAGCTTGACGAATTAATAGGGTTGAGACTTGCAAGACATTTTATCCTTGACAATTCATTACAAAACACTTGCCAGGGTACATGACAGACACTAGCCAATACAAAAACTCAGGAAAAAGGTGCGTTCTTGAAATGCATGCAGACAGTACAAATGTTTTGACCATGACGGTGAAAATTGGAGAGGCTTTGTCATTCAGACAGACCTGTTGATAGAATTGGAGATGATCTAAATAACAGATAGTGTCTTGAATATCCCTCTCAGTGTCCATGACATGAATATGACTAGATGAACCTTTTGCAGATAGGGACAAATTTTAAATAGGTGCCGCAAGGCTTGTGAATTAAATGTTGAGTTGACACACCAAAAGACCGTTAAACAGTACCATGATGCGGCAGATAGCTTTCATCAACTAGCAGCTTATGTCATTGCAGAGGCCTCTAATGTATGGGGAGCTCGTCAGGGTCATGCCTCTGTAGTTAATCCTGGCCGCAGATTTTGATCAGCCCCACAATCAACGAGTTCAACTGTGGAGGCACCCTTCTCGTTAACTCACGTGATAAATGTGCCCGCAGGTTGCTACTTTGATCTTCTACTGATCAAATATTTGGATCCCGCTCATGAAGTTGCTCGTTTATTAAGTAAGCCCTCAGACCCACCTTCATGAACCCTTTAAAGCTCTAAACTTTAAACTTATAAAAATATTACGTCTCTATGATAAATTATAATAAACATGTAATTTAACACGTATTTTTATATTTTTCCATTTTTTTGTATTTTTGAAAAATTAAAGCAAAGGATATTGAGAATGAGCCATAACATCTGGCTCCACCTAGGGATAGTATTTTTTGCCACGAAACACTAAGAACTGTAGATTAATACCTTCACTTTGGGCATGGAGTCAAAATCTATTTGATGAAATATGAATAATGAGCAAACCGAATATGTAAAATGGTGAACCATAAAATCTTAATGCTGGAAATAAAGTTTCAAATACTACCCATTCACAGACAGCTCCACTATTTCTCCATCAAGATTCTACAGCATGAATGTGTTATTTGATCTATAGCCTCAACAATTTTGTATGGGCCATACCAGAGTGGATAAAAATTACCATGCTTTCCCTTCTCTTCTCTTCTGGTATCCCATCTTAACACCAAATCTCCAATTTGAAAAAAAATCTCTTTTGCTTTTCTATCAAAAATGTACTTCATCTTTTCTTGGTAGGTGATAAAATTTTCTCTAACTTTGTTCCTACTCTCACTTGATTCTATAACCTTGTTCAACCTTCTCACCAATGCATTAGGTTCTTCTTGTGATTCTTGAAGAAAATAAATCACTAGTCTAGCCAATTGAGTAGGAAATAAAGCTTGATTACCATAAAACAGTTCATAAGGAGACTTACCTATAGGTCTTCTAGTAGTCACTCTTACTACCCAAAGAGAAAATGTCAATTTTGAATCCTAATTTTCTGATTTTCACTAATTGTCTTCTTCAAGATCTTAACCAATGTCTTGTTGGAAGATTCAGCTAGCCCATTCCCTTGAGGATGATATGCTATAGAATGAGATATAATGACATTATATGTTTGATAAAAATTAATGAATCTGACTGAATTTAATACCTGGGCATTGTCAGTTACAATATTGATTGGACACCCAAACCTACTGAAGATGTTTTCCTCCAGAAACTTCATTACTACCTGATCATTCGCCTTTCTGGTAGGTATTTCATCCACCCACTTTGTGAACTAACCAGTGGCAATCAAAATCCATTTGAATTGCCCACTTGATGGTGGATTTATTTCTCCAATAAAATCTAATCCCCATTGTCTAAAGGGTTCTTCAACAAACACATGGAGAAGAGGTAGAGGAGCTAACCATTTCTTTTCTGCAAACAATTGACATTTTTGGAAGCTTCTAACCAATCTGTATACATCATCAAACAAGGAGGGTCAGTAAAAACATGATTTGAGGATTTTATGAGCAGTAGTCGTGCAACTATAATGGCCTCCACATATATTTTCATGATATTCTTTTATAATTTCCATTGATTCCCCTTTTGTCAGACACAACAACAAAATGCCACCAGGATCTTTCCAATACAACTTAGCATCAATTATAACATAAGGCTAATATTTGAGCTTAAGAGCTATGTATTTTGTTATGTTTAGTGTAGTTGAGCAAGAGAAAAAACGTAAGTAATGAGAAATATCCTTATACCAATTAGAACATAGGAACTTGTATTTAATTGCTGTCTTTGTACTACTCTGATTGCTTTCATCTGTAGCTTCATCTCAAGGTGCGAGAAAATTAATTCCCAAGGCTTGAAAATTATACTCTGTCACTAAATTTGCTAATCCTTGTCCTTTGACCAATTTGGTAGGTTTGATATCTAAGTCATATTCTTGAATCTTAGCTATCCATTTTCCTCCTTTTCCCTTCACATCGCTTTGAATCAATACATCCTTCACGACAGAGTTAGGAACATAAGCAACTATCTAAGACTATAACACATAAGTCCTGAATGCTTTTAATGATTTAACTAAAGAATACACTTGTTTATCCAAAATTTTATATTTAAGTTCAACATCCCTGAGAACTTTGCTGAAAAATGCCACAGGTTGTTCTTTTCCCTCCTCATTCTTTTGCAACATTACAACAACAATAGTAGAAGGTGATACAAATGAAAATATTTGAAAAGGATTTTGATAATCTAGACTGATGAAAATAGGAGCTTCCTGAAGAGCTTCTTTAATCCTGGCAAAGGATTCTCTTGCATCCTTGTCCCATTTTACTTCAACATTTTTCTTTAGCATATCTATTATGTTCCTGACAATTTCATCATAATTTGGGACAAATCTTCTCAGGAAATTAATTTTTCCTAGAAACCTCTAAATATCCTTTTTACTCCTAGGCAAAGGATTTGTCTGTATAGCTTCAAATATTGCTGGATCAATCTTCACCCCTTGTTTTGAAACTATATGCCCTAACAACTTTCCTTCCTCCAAGGAAAACAAGGTTTTTTTTATATTCAAAGACAACCCAAACTTTCTGCATTTCAAGAAAGCCTTCTCCAAATGCTCCAAGTGTTCATCATCAGAACCTGAAAAAATAGTCACATCATCCAAATGTATGACTACAAACTTATCACCCACAAACACTATGTCCATTTCCCTTTGAAAAGTGGCACCTGCGTTGATAAGACCGAATGGCATCCTGGCATACATGAACGCTCCCCAAGGTGTGGTAAAAGCTATTTTGTTCTGATCTTCCTTTTCAACAACTATTTGGTTGTACCCATAGAAACCATCAACCATAGACAATCTATATTCTCCTGTCAGTTTCTGTAAAACGTAGTCCATCTTAGGCAAATGATAATTGTCTTTAAGTGATGCTATGTTTAAATTCCTGAAATCAACACATAGCCTTATCTCTCCATTATTTTTCCTCACAAGAACTAAGTTAGAAATCCAGTCTGAATATTTGAGTGGTACTATAATTTTAGCTTACAACAATTTCTTCACTTCCTTTTCTATTGGAGCAAGGAGAAATGGATTGATTTGCCTAAGTTTCTGTCTGTGAGGCTTGACCCCATCCTTCAATGGTATCTTGTGTTGAATAATATCCAGATCATATGTTTTCAAATCCTCATAGGACCATGCAAATACATCCATATATTTTTTGAAAAGATCAATTTACCTTTCTCTATAATTCATAGGGACTCCTTTGAATAACTTGACAACCTTGGGCTCCTGCTGATTTCCCAGATTACAATCTTCCATCTCACCCTTTTGAGGTACCTTATTTTGATCCAGTGCTACATAATTTGAATCAAACAATATTTCAAGAGGAACTAATCCTTTGGGTAATATATTGTCTTTCAACTGGATTATCTTTTGATCACCTATTGATTGCTTAAGATTTTTCAAATCTTCATTCTGATGAGTCTATTCACTTTCTTGATCTATTTCACTATCTTCAAAGTTTTCAATCATTTTTAGGAAATGATTTATCTGCTCATCATCTTCAAATACCTTCCACTGTTTAGCATTGTCAAGGATTGAGGGTTTATGCCCCAACTCAATCTCATACCTCAGTTTCGGATTAATATGTGGCTTGAAAGTACTGGTTGCAACTGCCAATGAATCTGCCATTCTATTTTCTTTTCTTGGAATGAATTAAAGATTCAAAGCTTCAAAATAAATCTCAATTAGGTTCCATACTTCATTCCTATATGATCTCAGCCTTGGATGCTTGGTTTGAAAAATATTTTCAATATTTCTTATAGTCAACTCATAATCACCAAAAATAGAAATAAAATGGATTCCCATTTGTTTAGCAGTTTGAAGACTCAAAATTAATGCTTCATACTTAGCTACATTATTTTTTGATTCAAATTCAAGTTTAACAGAAAAAGGAAAAAGATTAACTTCCGGAGACATCAGTAAAAATCCAGCTCCTGTGCCATTTTTGAATAGGCACCATCAAAATAACACTTCCAAATTTTGTTTGAACCAAAATTATTATGTACAATTGTTGAAGAAAGCTGCTTGTCTGAGTCTTCAGCAAACTATGCATCTTCATGCAGCATAAAACAAGAAATATCTTCCTTCTCTTGACCATAGATAGGGGAGTTTCCTACATCTTTCTTTGTGGTAGTTTTAACAAATCTTGTTTCTTTGTATAACCTCCTTTCTTCCCCATTGAATACAGGAATAATAGCATATGTGAAGTCCAATTTTAAAAAACCTCCAAGCTTCACTCCCCATGATTTGGACAAAATCATACCAAATCTACTTGGAATATCTACAACCACTACATCCATCATGATACTTTTGGCCGGAATTTGGGCTAGGGATACCACCATGTCTTTGATAAGCCCAACACAGTTCACCCTGTTTGAATCAAATGAATATAGGTCTCTATAGGGCTTATTAATTTGTAAATTCAATTCTTTCATTACAGATAATGGCATGAGATTATGTGATGCACCAGAATCCAACATACAATTATGAAGAATAAAGTCATGAAGAAGCGGTGATATATAAAATGGGGGAACAGATAAATCTACCTCCTCTACATGTGGACCAAAAGTGACCACTAGTTTTTCCTCTTGAAAATTCACAGTATCACCAATATCATTAGATTGAGAAAGATTAATGAATTATTCAATCTCCTTTTTTTAACCTGGTGTCTTAGCTAGCTCAAGACGGGGTACTTGGATTTTGACTTTTTCTAGCTCTCTGGATAGACTAAAAGCTTGATTTTGTTTGAAAATATTCTCAGGTTCTTCTTGATTTCTTCTAGGATTAGCAATCTATTCAGGCACAGTAATGACCTTCTCCAAATTATGAGTATCAATAGACTTACTTTGGGAGGTCTCAGTCTGTTGTTTTTCAATTCCACCTACTGGATTTATAGGTTGTTTCCCCTTACCTGATGATTTTACTGAGTTCTTTGGTTGTGGAGTTGCCATTGAAGAAGGCACTAACTATGGCTCTTTCTCTTCATCATCCTGAGTCCTTGATCTTAAATCATACTTCTTATGTAGCTCTGCTTGCATAAAATCTGTGAATTTCTTACAATACTCATCCATCTCTTCTTGGTCAAATGACACCTCAACTTCTGTGCATTCTTCTTCACATTCTTCTTCTTCCTCATCATCTTCCATATAAACAACAAATATCTGATCTTCAACTTCTTTTTGATCATCTTCAACAGATTGTGAAGGTGATGCCTCTATATACGATGATGCCTGAACTTGGTCCTAATCTCTTCTCTCCCTCTGCAAAATTTGCAGGGGCTGCTTTCTAAATTGAGGATTGAAAAATCCTCTATTGTGTTGTGCAGGATTTTTACTATCTGGTTCCATCTTCACTAATTTATTTGAAAAATTATTCATAACCTTTGTTATGTCGTCAATCCTTTGATCCTGTAATGATTCCTCTTTGGCCTTACCTTTCTCTTGAACCGACTACTTTTCTTATGTCTTCCCAGCAGCAGTAATGTTTGATTTGATCTCCAAAGCATAAATTTGGATTTGTTCAAGAGTAGGAGATCTCCTTTCTCTTAAAGTGAAACTAAAATCTCACTCAAAATCTCCAACAAAAAGAACCCTTGCTCCAACATGAGGAGGTTTCATTTATGTGGGTAAACTATTGTATAATTTATTGAATCTTTTAATAAATTCATTCATGTTTTCATTAGGATTTTTCTTGATTTAATTAAAATTAGTTAATGAATAACCATGATATCCTTTTTCACCCCATATTTGGGTGAACTGTGTCTCTAATTATTCCCAATTATTAATTGAGCCATTAGGCAAACCTTTAAACCATTTTATTTCTTCTCCATTTAGAGACTGTACAAAAGGTCTCATCAGTACATCAAGATGTTCAACATTTAGATTCTCAACAAAAGTGAAAAACAATGGCAAGTGTTGTTCTGCAATCACTTCATCTTCACCAGTAAAACGAGGAAGTAAATTGAGTTATTCTTGGGGTATGGCATTCATAGGTTGTGGAAGATTTAATGGTGCATACTTGTTCATCAAGAAAGCAGGGGCTGCCATGTTTATGCCTTGATTAGCTGCTCCTTGAGTAGGTGGTGATTGTGAACCAATTGAAGATGTGTATGAATGAGGTGAAACAACTGATATAGGAAGGGGTTGATGAAGAATGGCAGAAGAACCAACAACTGTATTTGGTTGAGATTTTGTAAACGTGAATGAAACAGACTCAAAATATTGTTATGCTAACTTTGGTTCTTGAAAATGAACTGGTGGGGAAAAGGATTCTTTTTCTGAGAAAATGAGTTTTCGGTAAATATACTTGGATGAGGGGTTACATGAACTGCTACTAGGTGCAGGCAGTGTATCATCTAGTGTAGAAAACTTCTTTGGCTTCTGAGCTTCTCTAGAAATGAATTTATTAGGGTTTGACAGAATTGGTTTTTTCTATTGCGAGGTATCCGACATTGTATGTGGCATTTTATATGCCAGAATTATGGAGTTAAACAAAAATTGATATTTCCTCATCTCTAAACAACCAGATGAAATATGATAAAAACCTAGGGAATGAACTTTGCTTCTTCATCCCTGGCAACGATGCCAAAAAATGTTGTACCTTAAGAAACAATCCCTTGGCTGTGGTAAGGAATCAGTGCTCAAGACATATATATATATATATATATATATATATATATATATATATATATATATATATATATATATATATATATATATATCTGTGTGTGTGTGTGTGTGTGTCACAAAAATATTATGCCAAATGGTCTTTGCTTAATCACCTTAAGAGATTTTTTATTAAACCCTTAAGAATAAAATGCAATGAATGCCTCACAATGCCATTATCTGCTGATATAAAATCGAATGATTAGAAGAACATGAAGGAAGGAAACCCAGACTGATATGCTGATAAACAAAATCTATCACTTCAAACTTCAGAAGAATTTTAAGAAAGTGGAATAGTTAAAAAGAAGGAGCGCCGATTAAGGATTTTTAACTCTTATTCACATATGTAAAAAGAGACATGCAACTTCATTACTTCATTTTATTCATAGAAAGAAAGTACAAAATGGAAACTGGAATACATATCAATACCAATAGATGCAAGAATCTTGATATTCATTCATTAATCATTTGAAAATTAAGTACAAAATTTACAGTAGTCTGAAGGTCCAAAACTTGGAACCTTTTTCTCTCAAGTCTCTTTCTTTAAATACAATCTAAAGCAGTTTGTAACTATTGAAACTAATCCTAACTGCTCAAACTAATTGAAACTTCATAAACTACCTATTACATGTCATCGAAATGTATTATTACAATTACATTCTCTTAACAAAGTTAAAATAAAAACTGAAATCCTAATCTATTTGTTGAATATGATCTGGCCCTGGTGCCACTATATTCTCTTGATTTGTTGACTTGTATTCTTTGTGAGGCTGGGACATTTTTCTCATCTCCCAATTTTAGTGTGAAACAAGGTTGAGCACCTGCTAAGTCTTCATTGAGCTTTGTTCTCTTTTCAGCTCTCTGCTCTTCATCTTTTGAATCAATCACTGCTTCTTTACTCCTCTTGTTAGATTTCTCAGATATGACATGAGTTTGTATATTTGAGCCAACATAACCTGCAAAACCATTATTTGCTAGCTTCTCTATGTCAGGTCTACTTTCATGAAGAAATGTTGAATAGCCATTTTCAATTCTCCTATATGAAATCACTTTATGGGGGTCATAAGCCCACTTATCTCCTAATAGCAAGTGCATTCCATCTAACATCATTGTGACTTCATCAGCTGTCTGTCTCATATTGACTATAAACAGACCCACAGACATAGGTAGATTAAACATATGATCCTTTTTCATAGGCACAAAATTTATTTGATCAACCTTTAAACTCTGCCTAATGAAATCCAAAGCAAATAATATCATAGGCACAAATATAGGAAGTCTATACAGCTCTACCCCGGCCCCATAAAGTCTAATTTCCGAATAGTATTCAACAACATACCAATCACCAAACTTACAATTTGTTCCCAGCTGCAAGAACTCTTGAGCCTTTGGAAGGAAGCATGGGGGAGAAACCCCATTTAGAATTTTATATGAAGTAGAGATAAAATGATTTGAAAAATCAAAAAGACCTTATTCATTCTGTTATTTTCTTACTATGTTAGTCCAAAACACTACCGACTGCCTCTTTTTATTTACATCCATGATATTTAACCCCAGATGCAATAATTATTCTACATTTTGATATAAAAAGAGGTAAATAATAAGAGAGGGGAAATTGAATGAACGAGTCAGTGATAAGCTCATGAGTTGAGTATTGACAACTTCTTGCCAATATGAAGGAATATCCATCATTACCCCTGGCTTCATCATCAAAGAAAACATTCCCAAAACTGATTTGTTAATTGTGTTGTGATCTTATTTTCCCAATATCTTTGAAATGCACTTCATCACCGGTCGAACTTCTGCGTCGAAAACTTCCATGGGGAATTATTTGATGTCAGGTACAAGCTGCTTCGTATCTGGCTTCAGAAAAAAGACAAACTGATTGAATTCTTGACCTCCAAGACTATCATAATGTGCTATCAATCAATCATCAGTGAATTAGATATAGGAATCTAACTCAGGGTAACACAAATCTTGGTGAATTAATAGGGCTGAGACTTGCAAGACATTTTCTCCTTGACAATTCATTACAAAACACTTGCCAGGGTACATGACAGACACTAGCCAATACACAAACTCAGGAAAAAGGTGCGTTCTTGGAATGCATGCAGACAATACACCTGTTTTGACCATGGAGGTGAAAATTAGAGAGGCTTTGTCATTCAGACAGACCTGTTGATAGAATTGGAGATGATCTAAGGAACAGCTAGTGTCTTGAATATCCCTCTCAGTGTTCATGAGAGGAATATGACTAGATTAACCTTGTGAAAATAAGGAAAAATTTTAAATAGGTGGCGCGGGGCTTGTGAATTAAATGCTGAGTTTACGTGCAAAAAGACCATTAAACAGTACCATGACACAGCGGATAGTTGTTTTCAACCAGCGGCTTATGTCATTGCGGAGGCCTCAAATGTACGAAGAGCTCATCGGGGTCATGTCCCTACAGTTAATCCTGGCTACAGATTTTGATCGGCCCCACAATCAATGAGGTCAACTGCGAAGGCACCCTTCTCATTAACTCACGTGCTAAATATGCCCATGGGTTGTTGCTTTTATTTTCTTTCGATCAAATCTTTGGATCCCGCTCATGAAGTTGCTTGTTTATTAAGTGAGTGCTCAGACCCACCTTCATGAATCCTTTAAATCTATGAAATTTAAACTTATAAAAATATTACATCTCTATGCTAAAGTATAATAAACATGTACTTTAACATATATTTTTATATTTTTCCATTTTTTTGTATTTTTGAAAAATTAAAACAAAGGATATTGCAAATGAGCCACAACAGGTTGAAAAGGTAAAACCATTCCTTTCTTTCCAGATTCTTGTGTAGAATTTGAAGGATCAGTTTTCATACCAGAAGCTTGAATCTCTTGACGGTTTTCACTTGCTATCATCTGCATTTCATTTATATTGTTTCTTTTCACAACCCCGGTTTGAGCTCACAGCTTTGTTTTTCCAACCATCTTCGAAAATTAATGGGTGAGGCTTTCCTAGAGCTAGAAAAAGGAAACATAACATCATTAATTTTGTTTTCTACATATGAATTCCAACAAAGATGCAAAGTATAAACTGAAATCAATTGAAATCACGTGCAGAAGTTAAAAATGACTTATGACCTAGAAAATTCAATGCCAATGTGTAGAGGATGTTAAATAAAATATTGAACCCCATGAGGGTTTTAATTGAAATCCAATACCAGTAGCTATCCTGAGAAAGGTTGTGAGATTTCATTAATTTGATGCCAACGTTTTCATTTAGGTGAAACATGTTAGATAAACAAATTATTAGTTCCTTCTATCAAAAGACCAAGATCGATTTTCAATTGTAGACACCATCTACTCTATAATTTACTTACCTTTTTCCATCGAGTTGTCGTAAACTCATTTACTGCAGTTCCATTTTGAGCATACATGAGAGGAGAAACTGATTAACCCCATATCCGCAATCATTTAATATCATTTGCAATCAGAAACCAAAAACACCAAACATTAGTTCATATAGTTATTAACTGGCTTGCACAAATTTTATATTCAATTTGAGTTTGAGAGCTTTTATACTTCTAGATATGATGAATCCTACGAGAACGAATATGATCAAGAGGGAAAATGAGCCGAAATTTTTAGCCACTTTCCGATTGCATACCATTAGAGATATAAAAAGAAAGATTCCTAAATACATCTGATGGACTATAAAGAGTAACAGAAACTGTCATAAAAAACTGCAAGGGAAGATAATACCAAGGAAATTTGACATTATATTTGAGCATAAAAAGCCACAACCAAAATAGAGGAAGGTGGGGCTTCAAGGTCATCCAACTATACATCTGAGGATTTGAGGGAAAACCTGTGGTATAATATGTGATAATTATCCATAAAATAGACTCAAACAAGGACATATGAATTCTCATAACCCATGTTGGATGTGAATAAGCCTAGGATGGGTAGAACTTGAAATCTCTATACTTGTAAAACACTGGGAGCTTATTAATTGTCATCGACAATTATGCCATGCCATTGGACATCGCCACCACATCACCAAGGAAAAGTACCCCAAATTAAAAATTATGAGGATCCTCAGGTGAACCAACTTGCCTAGTTCTTGAGTTATAACTTGAGTGAGCTCTCTAGATATGACTGCAATACGATAGAGACGAGAGCAGTTCATCAGTGATGCAAAAATCCAACCTTGAAGATTGCTGCTGAACATAAGTAATTACTCTAATTTTGTCAGCCTGTATCCTATTTCTGACAGAATCGGCCCAGAGATCCCATTGTAGGTCATTAACAGTCACTCAAGCTCTGTGCAGTTGAGAAGAGATGGAGGGATGGCACCATGAAGATAGTTTTCCAAGAGATTAAGAAACCAGAGGTTGATTTCGAAAGAACTAATTCCCGTCAATTGTTTTAAAGATAAGTAAATATTTCTCAGCATTGAATAGTTTTTGTGGGTCCTACGAATTTAACCAGTGTGGGCATTCACTGTTATCGAACCTACTCCAAAAATAGAAGAAAAGAGAGATCAATACCTTAGAAATAAGCCACTTCGAGGGGGTAACCTCCTTAAATGAACAACTCTTGGATGATACAAATAACAAAACCTCATTCTATATATAGGAGTCCATGGGGTCACAATATAATCCTAGTCGACTTAAAAATAATAATGTAAAGGCACAATAATACAAAAATTGGTGTTACAGGGGTACAGCAATAACAATAAGGGGGCTACACTAACAACAATAGGGGACTACACTAGTAATATAGGGACCTAACATGCCCCTCTCCTTCAAAAAAGTGTTGTCCTCAACGTTTGAGTAGCTCTGGCTACTTCTGTATAAAATTTTCATCCTCCCATGTAGAATCTTCAGTGGGTAAGTTCTTCCAATTGATGAGATACTCTGAAATTGATCGATTTCATAGTTGTCGAGTTCTTGTTTCCGTGACTGCTTCACGTTCCAATATTATTTTTCCTTCCTCATCAATTTTTGGCAATATTGTTTGAACTAGAAGTTTTTCACCTATAACCCTCTTCAAGCATGAAACATGGAAGACTGTATGCACTCGCGAAGAAGAAGGAAGCTCCAATTTGTATGCCATAGTACTAATATTTTGCAACACCTTGTAAGGACCATAGTACTTTGGCGATAATTTATTATCCTTCTTCGCTTGTTAAGGGACATTTGTTTATATGGTTGTAGCCATAAAAATACCCAGTCTCCCACATAAAAACTTCTCTCAATGCGATGTTGATCTAAATGTTATTTCATTTGATTTTGTGCCAAATTTAGGTTATCCTATAAGGGTTGGAGAAATTCTTGTTGATGCTCAATGTGATCTTCCACTACTTGACCCTTAGAATTTTCTCTTAAAGATGATGTAATGGATGGTGGAAAATATCAAGAAAGTGCCATAAATTTGGTCATTTCTGTTGCATTATGGAAGGAAGTGTTATACCACCATTCAATGATTGGTAACCACTTGACCCATTGTTTTTGTTTATCAGATACAAAACAACAAAGATATCCTTCCAAACATTTATTCACTATCTCAGTTTGACCATCAGATTGAGGATGACAAGATGAGCTATGAGCTAGTTGAGTACCCAAACAAGAAAATAATTCCGTCCAAAAATTTCCAGTAAAAATGGGATCTCTGCTACTTACAATAATATTTGGGTTTCCATGTAGCTTTTGAATTGTTTCCATAAATGTAGTAGCAAATTTACTTGCTTTAAATGGATGAGATAATGTACAAAAGTGTGCATACTTGGTAATTCTATCAACTACCACAATGATGACACTCTTTCCTTCGGAATTAGGTAAACCTATGATAAAATCAATTGAAATATCCTCCCAATGTTGACTTGGAATGGATAAAGGCTCTAGAAGACTCGAGGTCTTAATTGTCTAAAATTTATTTTTCTGGAAAACCAAACATTCTGCCACAAAATTTTGAATATCATATTTAAGGCCATCCCCAAAAAATTGTTTCTTCACCCTATGGTAAGTTTTAAAAAATCTCGAGTGTCCTCCCAAAGGAGAAGTGTGCAAGTCCAAAAGAATCTTTTGTTTTGGTTGGGAATTCTTACAAAGATATAAGTGATCTTTGTACCATAAGGAATAATTTTTCCAACTAAATGTATCAGATGTACTAGGATCTTGCTGCAACTTTTGAATGAGTGTCCACACTTCTTCATCCTTCTTCCATTTATCCCTTGCTTCGATTATCCAATCTGGTTGGATAATAGAAATGGCACAAAGAAATGCTTCCACCTCGTCATTATTTCTTGAGAGTGCATCTGCAACAACATTTAACTTCCATTTTTTGTAGATGATTTCAAAGTCATAACCCAACATCTTTGTGACCCATTTTTCCTACTCTTTTGAAGATAGACTTTGTTCCAAAAAGCGTTTAAGACTATCATGATCAGTTCTTACCTTGAAGTGTCTTCCCATTAGGTAAGGTCGCCATTTCTTGAGTGCAAGTAGTATTGCTAACATTTACTTCTCATAAATATATCTTTATATAATTTCCTTTGATTGGATGAATTTCATAAGAAATGGGTCTTCCTTCTTGCATTAAAACAACACCAATTCCATTTCTCGAGGCATCACATTCCACAATAAAGGTTTTTGTTAAGTCTGGCATAGCTAAGACCAGTGCTAGGCACATTTCCTCTTTAAGATGTTCAAAGGCCCTAGTTGCTTCAGAAGTCCATCAAAATGCATCTTTCTTCAATTATGTTGTTAGAGGTGGTGCTATTCTCCTATAATTATTGAAAAACTTGTGATAATACCCTGTTAACCCGTGAAATCCTTGCAACTGCTTTATGGTTGTGGGGACTTTCCATTCCTTAATGGATTTAATTTTGTTAGTGTCTACTTTAACACCCTCGTGAGATACAATATGACCTAGATATTCCACCTCTTGTACTCCAAAGAAACATTTGGATGTTTTTGCATATAATTGTTTCTCCTCCCATGGTTTGAGAACCTTGTTAACATGTTGAACATGATCCTTCCAAGACCTTCTGTAGATTAGTATATCATCAAAAAAATACTAGCACAAATTTTCTAAGGAAGGGTTTGAAAATGGAATTCATCAGCCCTTGAAATGTAGAAGGCGCATTGGTAATGCCAAAAGGCATGACCAAAAATTCATAATTACCCTCATGCGTTCAAAATGTTGTTTTCGGAATATCTTCAGTCTTCATTATAATTTGATGAAATCCTCAATGAAGATCCATTTTGGTAAAATAAATTTCTCCATGTAAGTCATCCACTAATTCATCAATCACAGGAATGGGAAATTTATCTTTAATAGTGAGCTTATTGAGCTTCCTATAATATGGATACATGCACCATGATCAATCCTCTTGTGCACCAATGTTACTGGAGCAGAGAAAAAACTTTGACTAGGTTGAATTATATGAGCCTCTAACATTTCTACAATCATATGTTCTATTTCACTCTTTTGGACATAAGGATATAAATATGGCTTGATGTTTGGAGGAACACTTCCTGGAATCAAATTAATAGCATGATCATGATCATGAATAGGTGGGAGTCCTTTGGGAGTTTCAAACACCTTGGAATGATTGTCCAATAATTTTTGGAGATCTGGAGAAATAGATGATTTTGATGTTGGAAATTCTGGTGAGCATAATTGTGTAATTACGCTTCGTTTTTATTTCTTTAGAACCTTTTTCATGACATTAGAGCTTATTATTTTCCCAGTTTCCCTTCGATACCCCGTAATTTGACTTCCTTTCCTTCCAAATAAAATTTCAAGAAAAATTCTTGAAAATTAAAAGCTACCATCCCCAAAGATTATAACCATTGTACTCCTAGTACAACATCAAAACCTACCATTGGAATAGAAATATTGGACTATTCAATACATATTCCCCCATGGTTTTCTTGATATTATGTAATTTTCTAGAGCAATTTATAGTTCCTCCATTTGCAACCATCACTTGACATTTTGGTGTTGGGTATAGGAAATAATTCAATTCCTTGGCTACCTTACAATGAATTAAATTATTGGTACTACCTGAATCAATCAACACTATTACCTTTTTCTTCTTGATATGACATTCTATCTTGAGATTTTGAGGAGTGGTAATTCTTGCCAATGCATTACACGATATTTTCACACTCATTTATTCTTATTCTAGGGTTGGTTCCTGGTGTATATCCTCTTCTTTTTAAGTTTCTTGTTCATTTTATTCCTCCTCCTCAAAATATATGTAAAATAATTTCTTTTCAGCACACTTATGACCTTTAGTGTATTTTCTATCACAACTGTAGCAAAGCCCTTTTTCTCTTTTTTCTTCCAATTTTTGTGGTGTCAACCTTGTAGGTTATGGAAGTCTAGGAGTAGCACCACTTACATATTTATAGATGTGAGTGGCACGCTTCCTTTTTGCCATAATTTTACATTCATTTTTTCTTGCCAACCTGAATACCTTCTCTAATGAATTGGGTTCCCAAACACGAAACTCATGTTGGATGTTATCCTTTAAAGTCCCTATGAATACATCAATCCCATGCTCCTCTTGAATATCATTTACCCTTATATTAAATTTTTATAAGTCCTCAATGTGATCCCCCCACTGAACCCTTTTGTTTGAGATTTATCAATTGGATAAAAAAGGTGTTTCTCTTTGTATCCTTATAATGTGCTATCATTTCCTTCATAAAAATTGACCAAGTGAATTTTTTTTTAATGGGAGAAAAGTCATCGATACCATAAAATATATTTTGTTCTAAATATAAAGTTACAATGTGTACCTTTTGTGTGTTTTTCACATTATTGAGATCAAAATATTGCTCCATCCGTAGTATCCATGTTACAAGATCCTTGCCATCAAAATTCCTCATATCGATCTTTAGAATATGGTGGGTATTCCATCCAACATTAAAGCTTATGAAATCATGATTAACATTTATTTTTTTCTCATCACGAGTTTCCTCTACTATTTTGTCGCCATTAGGAAACGTTTCTTGTATGAACTTTGTCAAACCTTCCATGTCTTCTTCTAAATCATTTTTCATGTTTTCGATCTTAGCTTCCATGTCATCCATCTTAAATTCCATGCCAGTTTACATGCCATTCATCTTAGCTTCCATGCCATTATTCAAACCATCCATCTTAGCTTCTATGCCTTTCTTCAAACCATCCATCTTAGCTTCCATGCCTTTCCTCAAAAATTCCATTTCATTTTTTGTTGCACTTTGCGAGAGCGAAACTTGGTGCACTTGCTCTTGTAATTTTTGATATCTCATGTCTTCATCGTCTTCCTGATTCATAGTAGAGCCTTATCAAGGCTTAATGGGTGTTGAATTATTTTTAGGGAGCATTTTATAACTGAATACTAAAATCTATTCTACAATATGACCTTGGAATCAATTCAAACTGATTTTTCAAACAAGACTTATGCAATTTGGAAAAAATACACACCTTTTATTGCTTTTGAGGATATTGATATTCAAACTGAATTATATCTGCTATTTAGGAGACTAAATATATAAAATTTAGTACTGGAGTAGCCCTTTGAATCTTCTTTCGAATGCCACAAGTATTACCTAATTTTTATTCTTCAACAAAAAGTTATGTCCAATCTCGCATAATGACCTAATTATGGACTAGTTCAGTAGATAGAACTTGTACAACATGCCAGGTGTCACTTTTTCCTCTTTCGTCTCTGAAATTGATACAAAGGAAACTATAGTTCATTTAATCTCTACCAATTTCAACATAATTCCAATCTGATGGTCAGAGAGAGAGAGTTATGACGATTTTCCCACAGTCATCTCTTTGAGATGAAATTCAGGAGCCTGAAAAAACCCTAACTTCCATAGCTCATGTCTTTGAAAATATTACGAACCAAGATCTGAAATTTTTATATGAAGTTCCTTAGGGTTTCGGCTTCATGTGATAGAAAAATTCATCTTCTGAACCTTCGTATAAAAAAATTTATAGCGCAAATTCCACGATGACCTGTTTGGAGCAGCGAAACCTTAGAATTTAAATCTCTAATAACAAATGTTATGAAACTAGCTCTAAAAATAGAAGAAAAGAGAGATCAACTCCATAGAAATAAGCCACTTCGAGGGGGAAAACTACTTTACATTACATAAATTAACAATTCTTGGATGATACAAATAACAAAACCTCCTTCTATATATAGGAGTCCATGGGGTCACAATAGAATCCTAGTCGACCTAACAATAATAATGTAAGGGCACAATAATAACAAAATTGGGGTTACAGGGGTACAAAAATAACAATAAGGGGGCTACACTAACAACAATAAGGGACTACACTAGTAATATAAGGACCTAACATTCACCTAAGAGGCCAAAAATTGCAATATCATTAATTCACCCTGTTATCCATGTTTCCCCCTCATTTAAATTTTTGGCCAAAAACCCTCATATTCTATCTACCGTTATCTTTCCTGCTCACAAAAATACATCATTCAAAGCTTAAACCCGCGATTAAAATTTATATCAGGCCTAGCCCTTAGGGTCTCAGCCCCCTTTGTTTTGATCCCCATGTGACTCGTGTGCAAAACCGTGAGCTAAACTGGACGGGGCACATTGCTTTATGTTTTCAGGCCCAACCGTAGCCGCGTGATCCAAAGTAAATCAACGGCCCGTATTTTAATTTTTCATGGTAGCCCCCATGCCTGAAAACTAGCGGTTTATTCCACACCGCCCACTCGGGGCAAGAGGTATTTCCCTTGGAGCCAGTGATTCCATAGATCGCACGACAAGTGTCCTCATGTATGACCTCCAAACCGCCCATTTCGCACGTTAAAGGTCCGACCAAAGACGGGCAGCGAAATTCATCAGCGCCGTTGGATCTATCAGCCTTCATCCAATGGTGGCTGTCCTCCAAAGTCACACGATATTCAACACAAGTTACATAACACTTGGGTCCACCATTCCACCGCCGTACAATGCATTTTCAACCGTTGATTTCATTTTTGATCGCGTGGCCCTAAATTATTGTCACACCCCTCTGACCAACCAAGTCTGTTTCCATGTCACCCCCTCCGCTTGACCTTTCGTATGACCACGTGGCATTGGCATTACCCTCCACAATTCATGTACTCCACTTAGGTGTCATATTTCAATGTTTGAGTTACGGGTTTCCGCTAGGTCCATTTATCGTGTTCCTCTGCATCCTCCTTCGCCACCCTGCATCATCTCACCATTTTGATCAGCCTGTGTCATCATTGCCATGGCCGCCATAGAATTCACCACCCATGTGTCCCATTTTTTAATATGTTTGTGTGTTTTTGCAGGTTGCAGCAACAAGAACCCTCCATTAATCTCCTCCTTCACCACATAAGTCGAGGACGCATCCAAAATCGGCCTGCAAAGGAAGAGTTATGAAGGAAAGCTCGGGGTAGTAGTTGTGATATGACCTCATTAATGGAAATAGAAAGAAAATCCATCACACCTCTCAGAGCAGTACAAAAGGTAGGTTCTAGTAGCTGAAGACATTAATTTCGCAACATAAAAATATCAGTGAAAGGCCGAGAGATACAACATCCTGCATTTAAGGTCTTGGATTTAAATCAAAATGTCGGAAGGTACAGTGCTCAGAAAGCAATGTTATCAAGGTGATATTTCAGTCGAGTTCCCTTTAGGAACGTACAGAATGTTCACGAAGAATTACCCTCATGCCTTGTTCCTGAAGAGATTTTCTTTCAGTACATTTATTTCTAGAGGTAGATTGCAAAGCACAAATAATTATATTCAGTCATTCATAGTATCGGCGCGAATGTTTTCTGCCACTTTGTTTCAAGTCAGATCATTAAATGTGTATCACCTACCTCATTATCTGGGGCTTTCTATCTCTTCTATAAAAACCCAGATGAAAGACATTGTAAGGGTTCCGGATTTCTATCAGCAAACTATGCAGTGAGAAGCTCGTGCATACATATTGTAAAACTTCTTTATGAAGGCTCAGAGCCTGTAGGGTCTCAGTGAGGAGGATTTATATCTGTAATGAGGATTCTGGTCTTTGGTATCCCACAGTATGTAGTTTTCCCTCATGTGTTAATATAACATCTCATTTCATTTCATTTATCCTCTTGTGTCATGTTATTGGAATGCGGGTGGCTCACTGATTTGGTAAGGATTCATCTTAGTTGATGCCCATATTTAGATCAGTCAAGTGCCTTAAATATGGCTCAGGCATGACATACTGTACCATGTTCATTTCATCCATTTTTCTGCTATATTAGTTTCTTTGGGAAGGTGCTTTTAAAACGCCATTGTCATGTATGGATTCTTAGATTGGTAAGCCCATGCATGGTTCTGTTGTATATCTGGGTATCAGTCCAAAGTTAATTAATATCTTCTTATACTTCTTTCATTGCATACACTTTCTGATATTTGATTTCTATGGTATACTAATTGAATCGGCCCTCTTTACAGTAAGTTGTCTCTGAATTGTCTGTTCCTTTATACTGGATTTTTGCATGCTGTTCCTACACTAATCTTATCCCTGTATCAGCTTTTGAGAGAGTTTGGTTCCATTCAAAAATCATTTTCCTTGTTTTACAAAGTGATAGCAGGAGAGTTTTGGATTGACAACCCAAGTTACATTATACACTCCTTGCTATGTTAAGATGTCCTAGGCACTGGTCTATAGCAACTCTAAGCTGTCTCTAGGGTAGACAATAATTGTTGAAAACATCTTTCTAGCGCCATTGCCGGGGATCGAATTTGAGAATATCAGTTTCCTTGGGCCTTGACAAATTGTATTCACTCTCTAATCAGGTGAGCACAGAGAGTTGAATAGTTGCATATCTCTCACCTTGGCGACTCCACTGGTATTTATGTGATTAATTTATTGGAAGTCCTAGCTCCTCGAAAGCCACATTTGAGGTCAGATACGTCTAAGCTGAAAGCATCCTCTACTTCTGACTCTAAGAAAATTATTCATAGAATAAGTTGGAAAGAAAGGCAATCAGCCCGTGCTGCCATTCCTGAAATTTCTGAAGAATTTTATCCACCCTCTTCTTCTCAAGAAGTTCAAGTATAAAATCCCAACTCCACTGAGGAAAATCTTGAATACTGCTCAGATAGTCCACCCAGGGGAAGTACTAGAACCAAAGATAACTTTTTCCCTACCCCTGAGGCTAAGGAAGTTAAAGAAGTTACTGAAGTAGCCCCGGTTAATCATGAATTGTTTCCATCTACACCTCAGGCTGATGTACAGTACATCCCTGTCGTTATTCATACTCCACTCCCACCCCCGCCTCTTCCTCCATTTGTACATCAGATTGTTGCACAACCTCCACCTCCTCCAATGGCTAATGTTCCTGCCTTTTTGTTGAATAAATATGCTCCCCTGGAATTACCTCAAGTGATGAATGATATGCCACAGGATTATCTGAAGGTACTGCCCAGTTTCACTGGAGAAAATGAAATTGATGCTCAGAAACATCTTGAGACATTCTGCTCTTTTGCAGAGAACTTTAATGTTGAACATTTGGATGTAGTCTTAAGACTATTTGTGTAGTCTCTAGATGGTGAAGCCAGAAAATGGTTCAAGACATTAGGAAACCGTTCAGTAACCACTTGGGATGACATGGAGAATACTTTCCTCAGAAAATGGGGAGAAAAGAAAGATCATGGTCAGTGTCTTACAGAATTCAATACTTTGAAGAAGAAACATAACGAAGGGGTGTCAGAGTTTATTAAGAGATTCAATAAGTTATATTTGAGCCTGCCTCCTGAGATGAAGCCTCACCAAAATGCTGCTAAGGTAGTCTTCATAGCAGCCTTTGATTCAGATTTTGGCTTCTCCCTGAGGGAAAGGAAACCTGCCACTCTAGATGATGCTCAATCAGATGCCCTCGAATTAGAAGAAAACTTTGCCTCCACTGGAAAATTAAAAGGGAAGGCTGAACATGATGTTAGAAGGAGGGGAAAAGAAGAAGTATCCACTTCCAACCAGGATAAGGATTTAGATAAAATGGAAGAAATAAGCAAAATGATTAAGAAGATGGTCAAGCTCGAATTAGAGGCAAAGAACCCAGCCTCCAAGAATTATTATAATGCTCCAAACAGAGGATACAATCCTCAGTACAAGAGACCACCCCTGCAGATATTGTCAAGGGATCCAAAAGAACAACACGATTAGGTGCCACATCCTCTGTATTTGGATGGCCCAGAATATGACTCCACTGAAAATGCTGCCTATGAGGTAGAATGTCCGTTGCAAGAAGATGAAGAATTTGAAGACACGGAAGAAGCAGAGATTGATCATTGTTGTAAACAGTTTGAGGACTTCATGTTGGCACAATTCAATAGGAAATATGATCTCAGATCTTCACGGAAGAGGGCCCGAACTCAAGATCAAGAAGAAGAGCCACCTCAGAAAGAAGCACCTGCTCAAAAAGAGATGACAATGCAGAAAGCTACAGAAAAAGGTAAGAGTCCTCTAAATACTCCTCTGCAGTCTAATAATCAAGGTCCTTCTTCTTCCTGTACAGTTAGTCCTCCTAATGTTGAGTCTGTGTCCAAAGAAGTTAAATCCTCAGCTGAAAATAGAGAGTCAAAAGATGTTGTAATAAAGAAGTCCCCTCCTGCTTTTAGTCTACACAAAGAGCTTGAAAATTTTAAAATTTCAGTCCCCTTGATTGAATTATTGAAACATCCTGTATATCAGTCTCAAGTCACTTCTTTCATATTCCCTCCTGAAACGCCAGCTATTCCAGATAGCCTGAATCTCCAAGAAGAAAGACCCATGGTTGTATTTGGCCCTCATGTTGAGGAGATAGATCCCTCTACTCCTCCTTTTTATGTTTCTCTAGTAATCCATGATCTACTGTTACACAATTGTATGCTAGATTCTGGGGCTTCCCATAATCTTATGCCTTTTTCAGTCATGGAACAACTAGGGCTCCAAATCACACGTCCATACAAAGACCTCTATTCATTTGATTCCAAAATAGTTAAGTGTCTAGGGATGATCAAAGATTTAGTGGTCAACTTGGCCCAAATTCTAGCAAAAAGTGTGGTCATGGACATTATAGTGGCTGATATCCCAGCCCACTTTGGCATGTTGCTGTCAAGGTCCTGGGGTACAAAGATTGGTGGGTCAATCAAGTTAGATTTAACATATGCTACTATCCCAGTTTTTGGTGGTCAGGAGAGGAGGTTATACAGAGAAACTAAATTTGTCAAGGTGGTTACTAAGGCTGATAACTCTGAAAATTCACCAGTCTATAGTAAAGAAGGAGATTTTTTATGCTTTATGCTAGAAGAAGATCAGAATTATGTGCATGAGCCCTCCTTCCAAATTAAGGATGAAAATCCTTTAGAAAATTATGAAGCTGGAATCTGGACTTTACATTTTGATGGGGCAAAATCAAGAGAAGGCAATGGAGCTGGGGTGTTATTAATTTCTCCTACAGGAAAATGGGTCCCACTATCCTTCAAATTGGAGTATGAGGCTACCAATAACGTAGCCGAATATGAATAACTTTTGTTGGGATTGTAGACAGCTAGAAACATGGGCATCCAAAGTTTAAAAGTCATGGGAGACTCTGAGCTGGTGGTAAGACAGGTCCGAAATCAATGCCAAACCAAGCATCCTCGGTTGAGGGCATATAGAAATGAAGTTTGGGACATGGTGGAGAACTTCTTTTCAGCCTTTAATATACAGTTCATGCCCCGTGAGCGGAATAGAATGGCAGATTCTCTTGATGTGGCTACTAGCACATTTCATCCTCCTCAGAACCCACTCTTGAGGTATGAAATCGAGGTACGTTATAGGCCATCAATCCCAGATAATATTAAGCACTGGCAGGTATTTGAAGATGAGGAACAGATGAAGAGATTCCTGGAGATTGTGGGTGAGTTTTCAAGTATGGAGATTGATGATAATGAAGAAGAGGAAGTTGACAATGTCGCAAGAAATAAATGGGAGGAGAAGGTAGCAGGTAGTAAAGTGCTGCAGCTGAAAGGAAACGTTATACCTAGAGGGCTGGTGCCCCTATAAATATTATTTGATAAAAATTATGTTCCATTGCAGCATAATAAAATAACAGAAGAAAATCAAGTAGAAGACTTGAATTTGGGCACTGATGCTGAGCCCAAAATTGTAAAATTATCTAAGAAAGTTTCAGAGGAATACAAAAGAAAACATCTGAAGTTATTTCAATCCTATAAAGATGTATTCGCATGGTCCTATCAGGACCTTAAAACTTTTGATATTAATATAATGCAACACAAAATTCCTTTGAGGGAAGATGCCAAAACTTATAAGCAGAAGCTTAGGCAGATAAATCCTCTGCTGCTTCCCTCCATTGAAAAAGAAATCAAGAAGCTGCTACAGGCCAAAATATTTGTGCCACTAAGGTAATCTGAATGGATAGCAAACCTTGTTCCTGTTTGAAAGAAAAATGGAGACATAAGGCTGTGTGTGGATTTCAGAAATTTAAATAGAGCCTCATTAAAGGATAATTATCCATTGCTAAAGATGGACCACATGCTGCAAAAAGTAGTAGGAGCCTCAAGAATGTCAATGATGGATGGTTTTTCCGGATATAACCAGGTGGCTGTAGTTCCAGAGGATCAGAAGAAAACTGCATTCACCACCCCATGGGGAACATTTATGTATGCCAGAATGCCATTTGGGCTGATTAACGCAGGGGCCACATTTCAGAGGGCTATGGACATAGCCTTTGTTGGGGAACAAGATAAATTTTTGGTGGTATATCTTGATGATATTACAGTGTTTTCAAAAGACGATGCTAAACACATTGACCATTTACGTAGGACTTTTGAAAAATGCAGAAGGTATGGCCTCTCCCTCAATCCTCAAAAGTCTTTATTTGCATTAGATGAGGGAAAAATCTTAAGGCACATTGTAACTAAAGATGGTGTAAAAATAGACCCTAAAAGAGTGGAAGTCATAAATGGTATTCCTTTGCCCAGGAATAAAAAAGAAGTGCAGGTGTTTCTAGGCCGTATTAATTTTCTAAGAAGATTTATCCCTAACTATGCTGAGATAGTTAGGCACATAACTAATATGCTGAAGAAGAACAGTGAAGCAAAATGGTCTCAGGAATCTAGAGAGGCATTCTCCAGAATAAAACAGGAATTTGTTGAAGCTCCTGTGCTGGCTGGACCAGATTATGCAAAACCATTTATGATGTTTTCATTTGCTTCACCTCATACAATAGCTGGAGTGCTATTGCAGAAAAATGAAGATGGATATGAACAGCCTATTGCTTTCTTCAGTCAAGTGCTTCATGATGCTGAATTGAAATATAATATATTGGAGAGGCAGGTATATGCTCTGGTGGAGTCCCTCAAAGCCTTTAGAATGTATGTTTTGCAGTCTCATATTACTGCATATGTCCCTACAGCAGCTGTCAAAGACATTCTCATTCAGGGAGATAGTGAAGGAAAAAGAGGAAGATGGATTGCAAAAATACAAGAATATGATTTGGACATCAGACCCACTAAGCTGATTAAAGGACAGGGACTTGCTAAAATGTTATTTGAATCAAATCATCAAGCCCTGGGCATTAATTTATCCATAATTGCAAATGAAGAACCTAAGGAGGAAAAAGAGCAGCAGGGGCTGGAGATGGCCACTCAGAAAGCACATATAAAATACCTCACTAGTCCATTGTACAAATATATAGTTGAATATCTTTTGACACTTAGCTGTCCTCCCAGCTGTGACAAATCAAAATATAGGGCTTTAAGGCTGAAATCACAAAAGTATATAGTTTCCAATGGTCAGTTATATTGGAGAGATCCTTCAGGCATATTTTTATTGTGCCTCACAGAGAATGAAGTGGAAAGTATAATGATAGAATTTCATGAAGGGATCTGTGGAGGACATTACAGCTGGAGAGCCACAGCTCATAAAATACTGAGAGCTGGTTTTTATTAGCCTAAGTTATTTGGGGATGTCTTTACTTGGGTCAGAGCATGTGATAAGTGTCAAAAATTTGCTAAGAAACAAAAGCTGCCAGCTCTACCTTTAATCCTTGTCCATGTGAATGAACCATTTCAACAATGGGGATTAGATTTTATAGGAGAAATACATCCCCCTTCAAGTGGCCAAAATAAATGGATATTGACCGCAACGGATTACTTTACAAAATGGGTGGAAGCCATACCTGCAAGGAATGCTACTGACACTGTGATCATCAAGTTCATGGAGGAAAACATCATTTCCAGGTTTGGCTGCCCTGCTAAGATAGTGACTGACAATGCACAGGCCTTTAAATCTGCTAAATTTGTAAATTTTTGCCAGCAGTATAATATTTCATTGAATCATTCTACAGCCTACTATCCACAGGGGAATGGCCTGGCAGAATCTTCCAACAAAACTCTGGTGAGGGCCTTGAAGAAAACTATTAATGAAAACCAGAAAAATTGGGATTCCCAATTAAAGTTTGCTCTATGGGCTAATAGAATCACAAGTAAGAGAGCAATAGGGAAATCTCCTTATGAATTGGTATATGGATGAGCAGCAGTGTTTCCTGTGCAGTTGGCCTTACCAATGGCACGTTTCATGCAAGAATGTCAGGAAGAACCTGATGGTATGGTCAGAAGAATTAATTAATTGGGTCGAATTAGAGGAAACACAGAACCAAGTGAATCAGAGATTAACAGAATATCAGGAGAAAATGAAAAATGTATTTGATCAACATGCAAAGTATAGGAAATTCCGGATTGGTGACCTGGTTCTCAGATGGGATGTCTGTAGGGCCGAAAAAGGAAAGCATGCCAAGTTTGATCCCCTCTGGTTTGGCCCCTTCAGAATTGTAAACAAGGGAGGTAATAACACTTTTATATTGGAAAACTTACAGGGTGATTTGCTCGACACCCCTGTAAATGGCCAATTTCTCAAACCATATTTCCAATTTTGATTCAGGCAGAGCAAGCCTGAGGTACCATACTGTATATAAGTTTTTCTTAAGTTTTTTTTGATAGGAATGCTCATGAATTATAGAGTAAATTGCAGAGGGGCTAAGTAGCAGAGCCATCCAAAAGAGTATCTGAAGGTCTGCGGAGTTCTCGGCGCGTCCAGGAATGAACGCACCATCCCCAGTAGGAGCCGATATTATCCATGTTTCCCCCTCATTTAAATTTTTGGCCAAAAACCCTCATATTCTATCTACCGTTATATTTCCTGCTCACAAAAATACATCATTCAAAGCTTAAACCCGCGATTAAAATTTATATCAGGCCTAGCCCTTGGGGTCTTAGCCCCTTTTGTTTTGATCCCCATGTGACTCGTGTGCAAAACCGTGAGCTAAATTGGACAAGGCTAATTGCTTTATGTTTTCAGGCCCAACCGTAGTCGCGTGATCCAAAGTAAATCAACGGCTCGTATTTTAATTTGTCATGGTAGCCCCCATGGCAAAAAACCGGCGGTTTATTCTGCACCACCCACTCAAGGCAAGCGATATTTCCCTTGGAGCCAACGATTCCATAGATCGCATGACAAGTGTCCTCATGTACGACCTCCAAACCGCCCGTTTCGCCCGTTAAAGGTCTGACCAAAGACGGGCAGCGGAATTCATCAGCGCCGTTGGATCTGTCAGCCTTCATCCAACGGTGGCCATCCTCCAAAGTCGCACGAGATTTAACACAAGTTACATAACGCTCGGGTCCACCATTCCGCCGTCGTACAATTCATTTTCAACCGTTGATTTCATTTTTGATCGCGTGGCCCTAAATTATTGTCACACCCCTCTGACCAACCAAGTCTATTTCCACGTCACCCCCTCCGCTTGACCTTTCGTACGACCACGTGGCATTGGCATTACCCTCCACCATTCATGTACTCCACTTAGGTGTCATATTTCAGTGTTTGAGTTATGGGTTTCCTCCAGGTCCATTTATCGTGTTCCTCTGCATCCTCCTTCGCCACCCTGCATCATCTCACCATTTTGCTCAGCCTGTGTCATCATTTCCATGGCCACCATAGCATTCACCACCCCTGTGTCCCGTTTTTTAATATGTTTGTGTGTTTTTGCAGGTTGCGGCGACAGGAACCCTCCATTAATCTCCTCCTTCATCACAGAAGTCGAGGACGCATCCAAAATCGGCCTGCAAAGGAAGAGTTATGAAGGAAAGCTCGGGGTAGTAGTTGTGATATGACCTCATTAATGGAAATAGAAATAAAATCCATCGCACCTCTCAGAGCAGTACAAAAGGTAGGTTCTGGTAGCTGAAGACATTAATTTCACAACATAAAAATATTAGTGAAAGGCCGAGAGATACAACATCCTGCATTTAAGGTCTTGGATTTAAATCCAAATGTCGGAAGGTACAGTGCTCAGAAAGCAATGTTATCAAGGTGATATTTCAGTCAAGTTCCCTTCAAGAATGTACAGAATTTTCACGAAGAATTACCCTCATGCCTTGTTCCTGAAGAGATTTTCTTTCAGTACATTTATTTCTAGAGGTAGATTGCAAAGCACAAATAATTATATTCAGTCATTCATAGTATGGGCGCGAATGTTTTCCGCCACTTTGTTTCAAGTCAGATCATTAAATGTGTATCACCTACCTCATTATCTGTGGCTTTCTATCTCTTCTATAAAAACCCAGATGAAAGACATTGTAAGGGTTCCGGATTTCTATCAGCAAACTATGCAATGAGAAGCTCGTGTATACATATTGTAAAACTTCTGTATGAAGGCTCAGAGCCCGTAGGGTCTCAGTGAGGAGGAGTTATATTTGTAATGAGGATTCTGGTCTTTGGCATCCCACAGTATGTAGTTTTCCCTCATGTGTTAATATAACATCTCATTTCATTTCATTTATCCTCTCATGTCATGTTATTGGAATGCGGGTGGCTCACTGATTTGGTAAGGATTCATCTTAGTTGATGCCCACATTTAGATCAGTCAAGCGCCTTAAATATGGCTCAGGCATGACATACTGTCCCATGTTCATTTCATCCATTTTTCTGCTATATTAGTTTCTTTGGGAAGGTGCTTTTAAAACGCCATTGTCATGTATGGATTCTTAGATTGGTAAGCCCATGCATGGTTCTGTTGTGTATCTGGGTATCAGTCCAAAGTTAATTAATATCTTCTTATACTTCTTTCATTGCATACACTTTCTGATATTTGATTTCTATGGTATACTAGTTGAATCGGCCCTCTTTACAGTAAGCTGTCTCTGAATTGTCTGTTCCTTTATACTAGATTTTTGCATGCTATTCCTACACTATTCTTATCCCTGTATCAGCTTCTGAGAGAGTTTGGTTCCATTCAAAAATCATTTTCCTTGTTTTACAAAGTGATAGCAGGAGAGTTTTAGATTGAAAACCCAAGTTACATTATACACTCCTTGCTATGTTAAGATGTCCTAGGCATTGGTCTATAGCAACTCTAAGCTGTCTCTAGGGTAGACAATAATTGTTGACAACACACCCAACTGGTGCAGAATTGTCCATGTCAGAGCATTTGCATAGACGTAAAGCTCCCTGAGTTTTCGCACCCGTCTGAAAGCCCCAGGTATGTGACCTGTAAATCCATTATGGGAGACATCGAGAGTCTTGAGGAGTAATAAATTTCCAAGTGGGAAGGGATGGTGCCATTCAGGCTCACAACAAAGACTTGCAAGGGATGAATCCATGGATTATGGTCCTCGAGGTTGTATATCATATCGAGGTGGAGGAGATATTCATATTGAGGTGGAAGAGAGATTCATAGGGATGAGATATTTAGTCAGGTAGTTAGCTTTAAATGAAGGAGGGGTGGATCGACTGGATTAAAACATTTTAATCATCTAATATTTAATCCAATGGTGCAAACATGTACACAGTGGCAGCTGGGGGAATTTTTTTAAAAGAGGGATGCCTTACAATGTAAATATAAATAAACTAGAGGCATGATAAATAAATAAAACCTGTTTTTATGATTACTCCACAAACCTCTTTATTTTTAGAAAACTCAAAAAATAAGTTTTATTTAGGTGAAGCCTATGGGCCAAATACCATGGGATAAATTATTATTAATACCATGGGCCAAATACCATATTTATAAAAGAGGTATGGTAAATAAATAAATATAAAAGAGGTATAAAGAGGTATGGTAAATAGATAAAAATATATAAAATAGGAGTATAAATCAACATCTAATTATATACCAAGCCTATGGGCTGAATACCATGGTAAACAAAAGAGGTATGGTAAATAAATAAAACCTCTTTTTATATTTACTTCATAAACCTCTTTATATTTACGAACACTTAAAAAAAGATTTTTCTTAGTTGAAGCCTATGGGCCAAATACCATGGACCAAATTATTATTAATACCATGCAAAAAAACATTATTAACCCTAATATTAATATTATTAAATTTAATAACTTTGGATTAATACAATATTAAATTTGTTATAGTATAATATATATTAATATATCACGATATATATATATATATATATATATATATATATATATATATATATATATATATATATATATATATATATAATTCCAGCTTTAGACATATATGGTTATGGAAGGCAAATAGAGTGATAAAGGTGGAGAGATAGGGGGCCAAGGGAGAGATGGAGATAAACTGAAGGAAAGGGGAGAGGAGGAATGAAGAGAGAGAGAGGATTGGAGGTCAGAGAGAGAGAGAGAGGGAGGTAGGAGAGAAAGGGAGAGAGAGGAGGAGAGAGGGAGGGATAGAGATATGGAGTTGGAGAGGGAGAGAGGGAGGGAATAAGAAAGACATAGAGTGTGAGAAGTGGAGAGAGAGGGAGTGACAAGGGAGATATGGAGAGAGTGTGTGTATGTTTAGGGGTAAGATAAAGAGAAAAAGAAGGAGATATGGAGACAAGGGGGGAGATAAGGAGAGAGAAGGAGAAAGGGAGGGGTATATTAACATAGTTGGAGAGAGAGAGAGATTGATGAGGTAAGAGAGAGGATTGGAGGAGAGAGAGAGAGAGAGAGAGAGAGAGAGAGAGGAGGAGAGAGGGAGGGATAGAGAGATGGATTTAGAGGGGGAGAGAGGGAGGGAAGAAGAAAGACATAGGGAGTGATAAGTGGAGAGAGAGAGGGAATGACAAGTGAGAGATGGAGAGAGAGTGTGTATGTTTAGTGGTGAGATAAAGAGAAAAAGAAGAATAGATGGAGACAAGGGGGAGATAAGGAGAGAGAAGGAGAAAGTGAGGGATATAGTAACATACTTGGAGAGAGAGAGAGAGAGAGAGATTAATGGGGGAAGAGAGGAGCATTAGGGGAATTTTGAGGTCTAAAATGGGCCTCCTAAAGAAATTATAAAATAATAGTGGAAAAAATCAAATAAGATTTGATGACATCATCAAATTTTAGAGGGAAAAATGAAAAAACTACTTTTTCAACTCATATTTTCAACTTATCTCCCAAATTTTTTACTCAAATTTCGAGTGGAGTACTCGTTGGATGCAAAATTTAATTCCCCATCCAAGGAGTACCCATGTTTCATACTTTCGATGGGTCCTACTACACGAAAAATGAGAAATACATAAAAAAATGTGATTACTATCACGTTTTTAATGTATTTCTCATTTTTCGTGTAGTAGAGTTCATCGAAAGTATGCAACATGGGTACTCCTTGGATGAGGAGTTAAATTTTTCATCCAACGAGTACTCCCACTCAAAATTTGAATAAAAATTTTGGGAGATAAGTTGAAAATACGAGTTGAAAAAGTAGTTTTATTATTTTATTTTATTTTAATATTTTTACCCTTTTATTTAAAAAATGGTAAATTATCCCCCATGGTTGACATCATCATCTTGAATCCTATTGGTTGTTATAAAGTTTATTTTTGTTGTACATTTTTCTTAGGAGGCCCATTTTAGACCTCAAAATCCCCCTAATGGATTGGAGGGAAAAGAGAGAGAGAGAGAGAGAGAGAGAGAGAGAGAGAGAGTTGGGGGAAAAGAGAGGGAGGTAGGAGAGAAAGGGAGAGAGAGGAAGAATGAGAGAGAGGAATTGAGAGACAAGAGGAGAGAGGGAGGGATAAAGAGATGGAGTTGGAGGGGGGAAGAGGGAGGGAAGCAGAAATAAAGAAAGAGTGATAAGTGGAGAGAGAGAGGGAGTGACAAGGGAGAGATGGAGAGAGAGTGTGTGTGTTTGGGGGTGATATAATGAGACAAATAAGGAGATATGGAGAGAAGGGGGGAGAGAAGGAGAGAGAGAGGCATATAGTAATAGATTCATAGGGTGAAGAGAGAGAGAGAGAGGGAGAGAAAGAGAGAGAGAGAGAGAGAGGTGGGAGAGAAATGGGGAGAGAGGAAGGAAGAGAGAGAGGATGTGAGAGAGTGGAGAGAGGAAAGGAAAGAGAGATGAAGATGGAGGGGGAGAGAGATGGAGGAAAGAATAAATACATAAAGAGATAAAGGTGGAGCAAGAGAGAGGGAGTGATAACGAAGATGGAGAGAGAGGGAGAGAGGACAACAATAGGGAAGAGAGGTAGAAGTGGGGGAGAGGGAGAGAAGGGGAAGAGAGAGAGAGAGAGGTCGAGGAGGAGGGAGTGATAGATAGATATATTTCATAACGAGTGTATGTTTTGGGGGTGACATAGAGATACAAAGGGTGTTGGAACTATGAGGCATGTGTTGCTCGTGATGGCAACCCACTTGTAAAAGACCAAGTATATGGTTTCTGGATAAGATCAGAGGTGACAAAGTGATGGAATAGAATGGAATAATGTTTGGTTAGAGGTTTTGCAGATCAAAATTAGAAGACGGATAAAGATACATAATTGAAGAATTATATGGGAGTTAGTAAAGGAAAAGTCACGTATACACGCGGGTACGAAGAAGAAAATTCGTGCATGTGCTAGCGCACTTATTTTGTAATACCAATGGTCTTTACCATGGTATTAGCCTACACTATTGAGTGTAGTAATGGTTATTTTATCCTATCCAAGAATACCATCAACACTTGTGTGGTTTTTGCTAAGGCTCAAACTATATAAGGAGCTGAATATCAGAGTGTTGAGCATGCATGAGTATGTGAATTGAATGAGTACCTCAATCTAAAGTATATCTCCATGGAATGGGCTATAATCACTAGATAAATATGATATAATGATGCACTCATGAATACAATAATGGATCAAGATCTCTAGATCTGAAATGAGTATGTATTTGCATGATATATTTATGATTTGTTTATATCTGTGGTCTATTGCATGTTTTATGTAGTGAAGGGTATGATCTGAGTAAGTTTGCAGTTATAAAGTGTTGCGCAGTTTTGAATTATTTACAGATATATACATGGGTTTAACTCAAGGAAGGCACGTATACATGCGGGTTTGGTTCTGCAGAAGTGCGTATATATTCAGTAACATATTGAGATCTATACGCAAGATGGTTATGGGATAAGAGCATATATATGCCGATATGCCTTCTGGAAGGCGCGTATATAAGCTAGGTTTTTGTTGAAGAACGTTGAAGAAAATTTCTGATCAGTTTTGTTGTGTTTCTACTATCTGTCAATGATGTCTTCATATAGATCTGGGTTGGTTGAGTATTAATTATGTTGCTAGTTGATTGTGATTAAAGATCAGTGATTGGTTGATTGAAAAATGATTGATGCTGCTAACTATATGAGGGATTTGTAAAACTAAAAAAATATGTCAGAATATCTCTGATAAAATCCGAGTTCGAGTCAAAATTATAAAGTTAATATATTGAGATCTATACGTAGGTTTCTCCACAGAAAAGCATGTATACACACGAGTTTCCGTAAGTAAAGTAGCGTATACATTTTGTCTTATAAATGATCAGGGCTGCATTTGATTCAGTGTGTTGATGTAAAAGTATGGGTTGAATTCTGTGTTCAGGTTACAATGATCTCACTTTTATATTTAAATTTGGTTGATGTTTACTTCAGTTGATCTGCAAGTTGTGACATGTTAAAGCTATTCGATCGAGTGTGAAAATTTATGAAATGTGGTCCGCCATGGTGCTGATGGTTGGAGCCTTTAGTGAGGAAGTCGAAGCTTCCCGCCAGTAGGAGCTGGTGATCAGATCAGGGGGTTGTAGGTCCCTTCCAGTGGTGGCTGGTAAATGAGATAAGGGGGTTGGAGCTCCTTTTCTAGTAGTAGATGGAGAATGAGTCAAGGTTGCAGGCTTCTGTAGGTGGGTGCCTGCGTGCTAGTATGAGTCTGCACCAATACAAGATTTTAAGAAGTTTTTAAATCTGTGGGATTTCTCCTGAGAAAAACATGCCCTTACACATGAGTTTAAGCCAAGTAAACATCTACATTTTGTCTAAATGATGTTTATTTGATTGAATATGTTGATGTAAATACCAGGTTCAGATTACGTATTCGGAGTTACAATGATCTCACTTTTATATTTAAATTTGGTTGATGTTTACTTCAGTTGATCTGCAAGTTGTGACATGTTAAAGCTATTCGATCGAGTGTGAAAATTTATGAAATGTGGTCCGCCATGGTGCTGATGGTTGGAGCCTTTAGTGAGGAAGTCGAAGCTTCCCGCCAGTAGGAGCTGGTGATCAGATCAGGGGGTTGTAGGTCCCTTCCAGTGGTGGCTGGTAAATGAGATAAGGGGGTTGGAGCTCCTTTTCTAGTAGTAGATGGAGAATGAGTCAAGGTTGCAGGCTTCTGTAGGTGGGTGCCTGCGTGCTAGTATGAGTCTGCACCAATACAAGATTTTAAGAAGTTTTCGATATAATAAATATTGAAGATAGAGATGACAATGACATTGGTTTTCTCCCACATTGGGTTTCCACTTTAAATACTGGTGCTCATGTGTGTTTCTTATGTGTGATGATTTATTATTTTATTACTTCACATGTTTGCTTCTTACTATATTTCTGATGAATTATTAATGCAATGGTCTAAGTAAATTTCTAAATATTTATCTGAATTATAAGTTGACAAGTCATACACTAGTTTCCAGAATGAAAATTGCATATATATGATGGTTGGCTTAAGTACAATCACGTATAGAATTCATTAAAGAAAAGAAAGTGATTGTGTGAGTTTTAAATACCAATTCACCCCCCTCTTAGTATTTTTCCAACAATTGGAATCAAAGCAAGTCCTTTTGAAGAAGCTTGATCGCTTGAAGGAAGATCTACCAAGATAAGAAATAAATATGGAACAACATCTATCTGACCACCACTCTTCAACATAATTAAATTAATCTTCTGGAAGACAAGAACAAGATCCTATCTTCAGTCTCTTGGAGTAGATGTTTGGGCAATTGTTGAAGGAGGTTACCACTATCTAGCTGCAGTTCCCATAGATTCCGCAGAAAAAAAGACCTATGAAACCAATGCAAAAGCTATCAATGCATTATTGGGAAGCCTGAACGAATCAGAATTTATCAAAGTTATGGAGTTCGATACAACAAAGGAAATATGGGACAAAATAATTCTAAGCTATGAAGGCGATGCCAAGGTAAAAAGTGCTAACTCCAAACTCTCGGAGTTCAATATGAAAATCTCAGAATGCATAATGATGAAAGTATTGCTAGTTTATTTTTTCATTTAGATGAGATCATAAATCGTATGAGAAATTTGGGTGAAGACATAAAAGACACAACTTTAGTAGATAAAATATGAAGATCTCTAACTCCGAAATTCGAGTCAAAAGTGTTTGCCATTGAAGAGAAGCAAGATCTGTAGACTCTTACTGTTGTTCAACTTCATGGGATCCTGACTACTTTTGAAATGAGAAAATGTGGTCCATCTAAATTCAGAGAAGCCACATTTAAAGCTACTGCAAAAGGAAAGGAAAAGGATGAACAAAAATAATCGGGGTATGTATTAGAAGAAGATGAGGTAAATTTTGTAAAGAAACTTCAACTTGGAACCGAAAGGTTCAGAGGTAAGCTTCCTTTCAAATGATTTTCTTGTGAAAGAGTGGGTCATTATGCTACTAAATGTCCTCATAATCATGACAAGGGAAAGGATATAGAAAAAGGTTAAATTGGAGTATGTTCCCTCCAAAGAACAAGTTGCTGACATATTTACTAAACCTATTCCAAGAAAAGAATTTGAATATATCAGACAGAAACTGGGAGTTGTCTCTTCCTCATTATGTCGTTAAACTTATCTGCTCTATTTTCAGATTACTTTCAGAAGGATGATTTCGGTACGCAGGTTTCTTGAAGCATAGTCGTGTATATAGGTGAGTCTCTTTTTAGAGAGTTGCGTATGGATCTCTCTGACATGAAATCAATGGGTCAACCTCTAGAATATACTTTTTCATGTTGCTGGCAGTTATGATTTGTTATACTGATTAGGTGTTGATGGGTACAATCTGCTGATATGGTTTTTAAGTTACGTTTTCCTCTTTGATATTTATCTACTTGATGAAGATGCTTTGATGAATGGGTTGTTGAAAATTTTCAAGTAGCACAAGTTCAGGGCGAGCATTAGCCATCAATATATAATGCATTGTTGGCATTATGTGTATCATGGTTGCTAAATTTTTATTCACTGATATCTCTCTATTGATGATCTTTGGTCTTGGTTATAAAATTCATATCTATAATTTGATATAAAATTCGTTTTGAAACCTATGATGTAATAATTGTCATATTCGGTCACGTATGGACCTTGAGGTCATCCCACTTGGTTGGGTAGCTATGTCAAATATGTAATCCCACTTGGTTGGGTGGCTGTGTCTCAAATGTAACCCCACTTGGTTGGGCGATTGATGTAAGTATGAGTCATTGGTAGGAAAGGTCATACTTAGTTGAGTTATAGTGCCATGTACTTCATTTAAAATCTATCTGAAGATTCAGCATGTGCTTAGGGGGAGCATGGTCAGTATGGTGCATATCAGAGAGAAACCTTGTTTCAACATTGGTCCTCCCTTTTCCCTTGAAGTCAAATGGGGAGAGTAATTTTGTGTTTGAATTATTCTTATGTTGACGTGTCTAACATGTATCTGCAAGTTGTGGTTATCAAACACATGGTTGCCATCAAGTCCAAAGGGGAATATTGTTGGCATTATGATGCATGTGTTGTCCTTGATGGAAACCCACTTGTAAAAGACCAAGTATATGGTTTCTGGATAAGCTTAGAGGTGACAAAGTGATGGAACATAATTCCATAATTTTGGGACAGATATTTTGCAGATCAAAATCAGAAGATGGATAAAGATACATAATTAAAGAACTATACAGGAGTTAGTAAAGGAAAAGTTGCGTATACACACGGGTACGAAGAAGAAAATTTTCGTATGTGCTAGTGCACTAATTTTATAATATCAGGGGTCTTTACCATGGTATTAGCACACAATATTGATTTCAGTAATGATTATTTGATCCCGTCCAAGAATACCATCAACATTTGTGGGGTTTTAGCTCATGGTATTGGCTAATTCTCAAACTATATAAGGAGGTGAAGACAGTAGTCTTAAGCATGCATGAGTATGTGAATTGAATGAACATTTCAATATGAAGCATATATGCATGGAATGGGCTATAATCAATATAATCAATAGATAGATTTGATATAATGATGCACTCGTGAATACAATCATGGATCAAGATCTCTAGACTTGGAAGGACTATGTATTTTGCATGATCTGTTTATGATTTATTTAGATTTGTGGTCTAGCGCATGTTTTCTGTAGTGAAGGGTATGATTTGAGTAAGTTTTCACTTCTGAAATGTTGCGCAATCCTGAATTATTTATAGATCTATACACAGGTTTTACTCAAGGAATGAACGTATACATGCAGGTTCATGTCTACAGAGGCGCGTCTATATTTAGTAACATATTAAGATCTATACATTAGTTGGTTACAAGATAAGTGAGTACATACACAGATATGCCTTCTGGAAGGCACTTATGTAAGCTAAGGTTTTGCAGAAGAATGTTGAAGAAAATGTCTAATCAGTTTTTTTGTGTTTCTGCTATTTGTCAATGATGTCTTCATATAGATCTAGGTTGTTTGAGTATTGATTATGTTGCTAGTTGACCATGATTAATGATCAGTGATTGGTTGATTGAAAAATGATTGATACTGCTAACTATATGAGGGCTTTGTAAAACTGAAAAAATATGTCAGAATATCTCTGATCCATTCTAAGTCCGAGTTAGAATTATAAACTTAATATACTGAGATCTATACACAAGTTTCTCCACAGAAAAGCCTGTATACATGCGGGTTGTCGTAAGTAAAGTAGCGTATACATTTTTTCTTATGAGTGATCATGGTTTCAGTTGATTCAGTGTTTTGATGCAAAACTCTAGGTTCAGTTCTGTGATCTGGTTCTAGTGATCTCACTGTTCTATTCAAATTGGGTTGATGTTTAATCTAGTTGATCTACAAGTTGTGTCGTGTTAAATCTATTGGATCCAATGTGAAAATTTATGAAACGTGGTCCACAGTCATGCTGAAGGTTGGAGCCTTCAGTGAGGAAGTTGAAGCTTCTTGCGAGTAGGAGATGGTGATCAGATCAGGGGGTTGTATCTCCCTTCTAGTGGCAGCTGGTAAACAAGATCAGGGGGTTGGAGCTCCCTTCAAGTAGTAGCTGGAAAATAAGTGAAGGTTGTAGCCTTCTGCAGGTGGGTGCCTATGTACTAGTATGAGTCTGCGTCAGTACAATATTGTAAGCAATTTTCTATATAATAAATATCAGAAGATAGAGATGACAACAATGGTGGTTTTATTCAACATTATATTTCCACATTAAATCTTGGTGTTCATGTGTGTTTCTTATGTGTGATGATTTATTTTGTTCTTGCAACACATGTTTACTGCTTACTAAATTTCTGATGAATCATTAATGTACTCGTCTAAGCATATTTCTGAATATTTATCTGAATTATAAGTTGACAGGTCATACACTAGTTTTCTGAATGAAAGTCATGTAAATACGCTATTTGGATTAACTATAGTCACGTATAGACTTTAGTAAAGAAAAGAAAACTTTTGTGTGAGTTTTAAATACTGATTCACTCCTCCCCCCTCCCCCCTCACCCTCCCCCTCTTAGTATTTTTCCCAACAGAGGGAGATATGGATATACATGGAAGCTGACTAGAGGGAAGAAGAGAGAGATGGAGACAGAGAGGGAGGGACAAAGAGATTGATAGATATGGAGTGAGAGAGCATGTGAGTTTGGGTTGTGGGGGGGGGGTGTGAGATAGAGTGACAAATAAGGTGTAATATTCCTAAATTATCTTACTGCTAATTGGAATATTAAAGTTCTATTTTGTCACTTAGATAGGTGAATAAATGGGTATGGAAACCCATAAATCTCTTTATGAAGAATAAAACCACATTTGATGTGAAAGTGGATCATCTTTCTAGCTCAATAAAGCACCCTAAGGTGTGAACAAGGGCTAGAACATGTGGAATATGTCAACTTTGAACAAATCAACAACGTTGTCATGGAGGAATGGACATTAATGGAGGGACACCGTAGTTTTAGATGGAGACACATTGCATGGAAGTAGTGTCATTAAAGAATGGGGCTTAGGGTTTGGAAGCTCATATCTTATAAAAGGAAGATTATGGAAACCATATTATTCATCTTGGTATATTTGATATTTTTATATATGGTTTGTTTAGACATATAACTTTCTTCAGTTGTTTAGCTAAGTTTGCATGTGTTGTTTAGCACAAGGTGTTCTTGATTGGGAATCCCACCTCTTCCATTGAGAAGCTCTTAGGGGATTTTACACTATACTTCCACAATCAGGAATTTGGTCAAGATTCAGTATCATGTACAATGTAGTTCTATTTAGAGTTGGTTGTGTTGCAGGGGTGTAGCAATGGAGGAGAGAAATCTCCATTTTTTGAGCTAGTTTTCCATTGGAGGGATCATCCTTTCATCCAGGGGCTTGTGAGGAAGAATTCAGGGCTTCATTACTTATCTTGGCACCAGAACAAGTATCATTCATCAGCTACAACACAATTTCCTACAAGGACTGCATTATTTTGGAGAGCATCTGTAGCAGTGGGTTTATTTCCCTATTTGGAGTGTTTGGGTTTCCTGTGTGGGGATCAACCCTTGATTTAGGAGATTTGTTGGAGGAGGATAAACCATATTTTATATCATATCATCCATATCCCATCAGTGATTTATTTGCAGATATTATTCATCCCTAGGGCCAAATCTGCTATATTTTGTATAGTGTGTATTTTCGGAAACCTTTTCTGTGTTGTCCTGGAATTCTGTTTTGGAGCATGGATCTCTAGCCTTAGAATTTTTGGAGCATTATATCAACAAAAATACATCTTTATATCTATCAGCTTCTATTCTCCCTTAGACAACACAGTTCTCTAGGTTCATGTATTTAATGTATTAACAACATTTTAGATCTAGGTGTATGCTTTCATGAGAGGCTTATTTGGCTAACTTGAGTGATATTTTCCTCAATATATTGTACCTATTTTGCTGTTATAATAATAATGGAATGGATCCACTGTTGTCCCATGCTTTGATCTATTATATTTATGAATATTTCTAGTTTTATGCACTCTATTCCTGCATTTCCCATTTGGGAATATTATAGTGGTATCAGAGCATAATATTGGCTCAGCCTATGTACTTCAGCTATTATGTCATTTAAGGAGGCTTCTCATAGGAAGGAGAAGATTTGCAGAAGAGATGACGACAAAACCTCATTTTCAGGAGAGAAGGAGTTCTCAAAACTTCTTCTTCAAACTATGTAGTGCATTAGCAGAGAGTCCATTAAAGAGATGAGAATGGAGAGATGTAGAGATTCTGTAAGAGGGATTATATATGAAGAAAGCTCCATATTTTTACATTATGGGTGTGAGAATTCAGCTACACCATCAGATCTCCAACGTGGCACCATGCTTAGGGTCATGGAAAGAGAGATGGAGGAAGGAGATGTACCAAAGGAGGAGACTCTTGGTGACTATCTTCAAGAGTAAGAATATCAAACTCAGAGATTTAGAGATAATCTAAACTTCCAATGGTTTTGTGAGATGAAGGAGGATAGAAGATCTATAAACCATGATAGAAGCACAAGGTACAAGCAGTATGATGTGGGTAGATTATTTCTATCTACCTTTGATGGATCACCTAAATGTTCAGCTAGGGCTTGGGTGAGGGAGCTAGACACCTATTTGCAGCAACACCAAATTTCAAAAGATGAAGCCATTAGAGTAGCAGTGTTGCACCTTGAAGATAAGGCTTATGCCTGGTGGTGTTATGAATCTTCTTCACTAAAATATGCAAATATGTTTACTTATGCAAGGTTCACTAGGAAGATAGTAAAGATATTTGATGAAAAACATTCTGAAACTTCCTTGGTTGAGATAGCCAAGAATACACAAACAAAACCTTTGCATGAGTTGGAAGGATCTATAAATCCATCTCCATTTCAGAAAACTATTGAGGGGACTAAAAAATTACATAATACCTTGCTAGAGGCAAGATCCCCATTTGAGAAAGAGCTTTCTTCTCAAAGGGAAGACATGGAGGAACTAAACAAATAACCTCTTAATGATGATGAGGAAACCTCGATTCATGATGAAGGGGAAGGGAAGGAAAGAGGTAACAACACTGTCACAGTAGTAGCAGATCTAGTACCTCATGAAGAGGAAGATGGAGCATTTTCTCCAAAGAGATAAACTCTTGCACTCTTGCAAGAAGTTCCAAAGCATCTCACATATGAAGATTAGGGAACAGTCCATGTGCAACATATACCATCATTGATAGTTGTGAGATCTTGAAGATAGAAGGAGATAAAGGGAAGGACAAGCATCATATGATGAGGATCACACACCCTTCTCTATTTCAGAAGATTAATGCACAAAATAGGCAGGAGGATTTGTGCAGTGAGAACAAGGACAAATCGGTCCACTCACACATACAACCTGATCTAGGCCTTGATGTTTCATTACATGGAGGCATTCCACCAGGGAGACCCCCTGATTGGAAGATGAATAACGAGTTCTCTCAACATGGTACAACATTGATATATTTGGCTGGGGAAGGAGCCTTGGGAAGAGCTAGCACAACACAGAGAACCTTTGATAGGTTCAAATGAGAGGTGAGCAATTTTCTAATATTGACATTGCCATCTCCCACTCAGCTATTTGTGCTAAAAAATGATGATGTAGAAATATATGATGGCATGAGCATGGTGTCAAAGGGCTACTCCATAACCTTGGAGTAGAAAATGATACTTCCACACATGAGGAAGATTTCTGAATATGATAAGAGGTTATTAACACTCTTGCATACATTGAAAAGACTATGGAAGTTTTGGATGGGAAATGCCTTCGAAGAGGAGGTTTACCTCCATGTACTTCAATCTTGTCTTAGGCAAGATTAGCTGTAAGGGAGGCAAAAAAAGTGGGGTAACAGTACTCCAACATGTGGCTTTGGCATTGAGCATGTCAAAGAGGAGAGTTATGAGGTGACAAGAGCTTTATTTTAGATTTCTACAATGCTGTCATTGTTGGGAAACCTAGATCCATGTTGGGAGTCCCAATTATTGGTGGAATATTGCAAGAACCTTTTCACATGTAAGGTTCTTGATGGGAAAGTGATAGATGGGAGGTATAGAGTGGTTGATGGAGTCATTTATTTCCATGGTCAAATCTACTTGACTAGAGACTCCAAGTTCAATAAGGAGATTCTACATGCAGCATATGAGGCACTCTCTTCAGGACATGTAGACTTCATTGAGTCTTATCACACCATTATGGATGGATTCTATTGGGATGATCTCAAATAAGATGTGCACCAACATATCAGGAGATATGTAGCTTGTTTGATGTATGAGGAGGAGAGCAACCACCTTGCAAGGTTATTTCAATCACTTCCCCTTTTGATGGAGAGATGGGAAGGCTCATCTATGGACCTCTTCACCAACTTGTCTACAACATATGGTAAAGATTATGTTTTGATGCTTATTTATCAACTAACAATGTATGTACATTCCTTTATCATACATTTGCAGCACATTTCTCCACAAGAGAGCAAGCCTCTCTTTAGATTTCATGGTCCTTTTGGGACTACATTCAGTGATGGGATTGATCACTTTCTAGAGGAATTTGGGAAATATTTGTTTTTCTTGGATCATATTCAGCAAAAACGTAATGTCCTCTACTATTTTCAAGCTTTTGAGAAGCTTATGGCAGCAAGTAAGTGGTTGGATGGCAACTGATCACATCATGTTTTGAGATATCAAGAAGAAGAACAACGCTGGTCTCACTTGAGGGACTATTGTCACCATCCAATATATCATATGACACTTAGTCCATGTTTCTTTTGGGGCCCATGTTGTGATGACATTCTATTCACTATACATATGAAATATTGGGCAAGAAGGCCACCTAGAACCAATGAGTGGGATCATGAGATTCCAAGTATCTTTTGGCTTCATGAGGACTATATTATTACAACCCAAGATCAACAGCTCAAAATTTTTCATAACTGGAGAGAGAGACAGCATAAGTTGAACAAACTTATCTCTCACATTCAGCCATGCAGCCCCTATACATTGCATAAGTAGGGGATTGGTGATTGTTTCTATGAGCTACAAAGGATGGCTCACTTTGTTTGGATGATGGCATGGAGATTGGAGTTTCTCATTGGGGTTGAGGCACCCAACATTTATCATCTCTCATGCCTTGAGGAGACCAATGGACATAATATAAATCTTTCCATATATCTCCCATTTTTTCATAATGAAAGCTATTTGGTTTATCCACCAAAGGAAAACATATATTCTTAGGCGGAGACATATCCATTAGAGATTTTGCAGTATCATTGTAGTTGCTTGAGGACAAGCAACATTTTGGAGGGGAGGATTGTAATATTCCTAAATTAGCTTAAAACTAATTGGAATATTAAAGTTTTGCTTTGTCACTTATATAGGTGAATAAATGGGTAGGGAGACCCATAAATCTCTTTATGAAGAATAAAATCACTTATCATGTGAAAGTGGATCATCTTTCCAGCTCAATAAAGCACCCTAAGGTGTGAATAGGGGCTAGAACATGTGGACTAGGTCAACTTTGACCAAATCAACAATGTTGTCACAGAGGAGTGGACTTTAATGGAGGGACAACACATTTTTAGATGGAGACACGTTGCATGGAAGTAGTGTCATTAATGAATGGGGATTAGGGTTTGGAAGCTTATATCTTATAAAAGGAAGAGGATGGCCGCCATATTATTCATATTGGTATATTTGATATTTTAATATATGGTCTGTTTATACATATAGCTTTCTTTAGCTATTTAGCTAAGATTGCATGTGATGTTTATCACAGGGTGTTCTTGATCGCGAATCCTACCTCTTCCATTAAGAAGATCTTGGAGGAGTTTTCACTATAATTCCACAATCAGGCATTTGGCCAAGCTTCAGTCTCATGTACAACACAATTTTGTTTAGAGTTGGGTTGTGTTGCAGGGGTGTACTAGTGGAGGAGAGAAATATCCGTTTTCTGAGCTAGTTTTCCATTGGAGGGATCATCCTTTTATTCGAGGGCTTGTGAGGAAGAATTCAGGGCTTCATTACGTATCTTGGCACCAGGCCAAGTAGCATTCATCAGCTACAACACATTTTCCTGCAAGGATTGTGTTATTTTGGAGAGCAGCTGCAACAATGGGTTTATTGCCCTATTTGGAATGTTTGGGTTTCTTGTGTGGGGATCAACACTTCATTTAGGAGATCTGTTGGAGGAGGATCAAATATATTGTATATCGGATCATCCATCTCCTATCAGTGATTTATTTGCAGATATTATTCAGCCCTAGGGCCAAATCTGCTATATTTTGTATAGTGTGTATTTCCGGAAACCTTTTCTGGGTTGTCTTGGAGTTCTGTTTTGGAGCATGGATCTCAAGCCTTAGCATTTTTGGAGCATTATATCAACAAAAATACATATTTATATCTATCAGCTACTATTCTCTCTTAGATAGTGCAGTTTTTTGGGTTCATGTATTTCATGTATTAACATCATTTTAGATCTAGGTGTATGCTTTCATGAGAGGCTTATTTTGCCAACTTGAGTGATCTTTTCCTCAAGATCTTGTACCTATTTTCCTGTTATAATCATAATGGAATGGATCCACTATTTTCTCATGCTTTAATCTATTATATTTCTTCATATTTCCAGTTTTATGGACTTTATTCCTGCATTTCCCATTTGGGAATATTACAGAAGGAGAGATCGAGGGAGATATAGATATAGTTGGTGGGGGGGGGAGAGGGAGGAATATTTCTTGTGCTAGATGCATTGATTTCAGTGTAAATGGTGATTTCTAATCCTATTTGATTGCTTGCACTAGATGCATTGATTTTAGTGTATATTTTGATTTCTAATGATATTTGATTACTTGCACTAGATGCATTAGACGATAATATTCTAGGGGTATGGGGTAGTGTAAGGTAAGGATATAATTTATATTATCTTAAGGGAAGGCTATGGTATGAAAGGTTAATATAAGTTACAACAAAATACATTAGGTAATATTGTTAGATAAAATAAAGTAGATATAAGAGGAAATGAAAACAATAGAATATCTTGAGTCGGGATAGGTAACGTTAGGCTAGATTAATAATCTTATACGACATGCTAGTGTAGATGAATGGAAATCAATGAGGGATGTGAGGATTGACGAGGAAGAAATATTTTTCAATATGGGAGCGATGAAGGATGAAAATGTGGGTCAAAGGATTTAAGGAAACCAAGGGGATGGAATGAAGGGAAAATAAAATTGTGGTAGTTAGGAAACATGTATGTGAGTAGTGAAGTACTTATATTTAGGTGGATATGTAGAGGTAAGTGGGTGGAAAGAGAAAATTGTTTTCCGGGGTTAAGTTTTAACGACATGGTCATTTGTTTGGGTATCGGTGGTATCGATGTAAATTAGAGTTAGATATGGGATTAGGGAAGATAGAGCCCATAAAAATATGGTGGTGGTCTAGTGTCTTTGGGAAATAGGAAAAAGTGGCTAAGAAGATAGTGGTATTGGGAGTGTGAGGCCCAAGTAGACTAGTAGTTTATATGAGAGTCTATTGGGGTTCATGGAAGAAATGGTAGTGCAAGGACTAGAATTTGTGGATGTACAAGTTATGAGCTGTAACATCAATCCAAAAGTCATTCGAAAATACTTATGAACTACAAAATATTTTTTTTAAACTTAATGCATGCATTATTTGTCACAACAACAATGCTACCCCTAAATTTTACTTGGAGAGGTAAAACACCTCATTGATTCCCAACATGCATTTTCCTTAGACTACAAGTAACATTGTAATGTATTTACATTTTTTGGTTTTGGTTTCAAACTCAAAGTTGGTTGTATATTATATTGAACCCTTTATTATCTACTCCCTTACTTTTCAATGTCTCCTTTCATATTTTAAGGTCATGGCAATAGTAGGTTATTGGTCTAACATAAATCCATTCCCATAATTTATGGATAAGGGATTTATTATTTTTAAATTTTTTATAATACATTATAAAAACCAATGTAGACACTATGAAACCACTTATTGTACTTAATTGTGTGAGATCTTATACTATTATACTATGCCCACAAAATATGTTTATATTCTTGATATTAGATTTCTTTTTTTCCCTTTGGTTGACTATATACTATGCATATTTGATGAATTTTTTTAATTCTTGAAGGTCATCGCGACACCTTTCACTTATGTGGATGCCATATGGCATTCTGTTCATGTGGAGGAACTAAGCGAAAGGGGGGTCATGTGTCATATATCGAGGCCTAAGCATGGGTCTTTTGTTTCAATGGTTGTGATTACTATAACATCACTCATAAATATTCTTAATATGTTGTAATAGAGAAAAATTACATCTTATTAAAAAAAAAAATTGCAACCAAGGACTCTTATATTGACATATTCAATTTTGACTGAAGATAACCCAAAAAATTGTAAGATCTTATATTTTTTTTAATTGTATCTAGAATAAATCTACAAATCATAGCTTTCCTTACCATAACATTCCCACAAAATTTATCCTAGATCAATTTCCAGTTTTTCAAGCTAGAATCTACCTACTCATACTTCTTATATGTATATTTTTTTCATATGCATACAAATATTTATATATGTCCCCTCTCAACAAAGTGAATAACATAGTTATTTTCACGTTAAATTAAAAGGTCGGTCCTATAAAGTCCCATAGAAGACATGTTTTTAAAAGAGACCCACTCCATTAGATAGTATGTTTATCTTGACTTTTCTCACAAAATAATTTTATAAACTCCGAAATATTCTAATATTATTCCTCCATCATGGTGTCATCATGTTACCATAAATGCATTCTTATTTTTCATTGACTCACTATATGGATACCACATGTTATTAACAGTTCACAGAAAGAAGCATTATAAGTTTCGATAACTTATATTTCACAATACCTCTACTCACAAATATTAGTATTAAACAAAATTTTTCTCATTTGGAAGTCTCTAGATAATGAAGTTTTTCATGCAATATGGTGCATGTGTGGCAACACTTTGGAGGTTTTATCATTAGACACTGTGCTTTATGACTTGTCTTAACATCGATGATCCATGAATTTATTTGTTTTTACTCGATGGAAAGGGGGATTCAGGGTTAGTTTGGAGTAACTACACCACTGTAGCTTCATTTGCACTCTTTTGCACTCGAAAACGAGCTCTGGAACCTCATTTTTTCTTCTATACTCTTAAACATTTCTCCACCTTGATGACGAGTGAATATTTTCATCCTTTGGGTGTGCGAGGCTTCCATGGCTTTGATAGGAAACTATAGTGGCAACCACATGATATTTCACTTCTTCAGGTTAGGGATTTTTAAATTTTCCTATTTCTTTACAGAGACTTGCGTGATTTCAGTTTTTCCATCTTATTGAAATTAATATCTATTGCAGTTTCTAATCATTTACTTGTAGTGCTTATGCTCTATATTTGGACTTTATTATGTTGTTAATTCTATTTCAAATGGGTACAATAAAAAGAGGCCCCCCCAGACAATACATTTCTCTAGTTTGATTGATTCATGTGCTATTGCTTCCATATCATATGACTGGTAACAAAATCTCTCTCAACTAACCATAGGTCCAATTTTCTTTTTTCCTTTTAATTTGCAAGTTTCCTTCTTAAATTCTACATTACAGTATTACATCAGGAGTAGGACGTGGAATCTTGTATCCTATGCACGAATATAAATGCCTTTTTTAATATTTCTTTAATCGTTATATAACACTCAATGATTTGCATAAAACATTAAATTTTCCTACACACTAGTCTTTATATTTTAGGGTCTAATATTACTCCTTGGCCATTGTAGGTTGTCTTTCCCTACTGAATGACACTAGGTGTGGATTTTTCCTTATGTTTTTTTTCTTCATGGACTCCATGCTCAACTTGCGATATACCAAGTTCTTATCTAGACCTTCATTCATGTCTAGGGTACATGATCATGATGGCCAAGACACTTTTCTGGACTTATATGAGTTAGGGTTTATACCAATAGTGGAAATTCATCAATGAAATATCATCTCATCCAGATCTCTTATAGAACTATGAGGATATGTGTACTTTTGAATTTTCTATTTTTAATACATATGGCCAATTGGTCTAGGTGACAATGGCTTTCCAAGTGAACAATTTTAAGAAAATCCTTCAAATTTTTTTTTTTCATTTTATTTATTTATTTTTATGTTGGTTACATAATTTCCTTGTAGCATTGTTTTAGAGTTTTTTTTGGTCATAAATGTTGGCCACAATCATCACTTAAATACAAAAATTCTTGTTGATTAATGCAAATAATTCTTCATTAAAGATATTGCTACTCAAAATTTATTAAAAATATTCTCTACATATATAAATATATCATTATGTTCATGAAGATATATATATTCTTATAGACATTCCTTAATGCTAATGCTACCATTTCTAGTTATCAAAATGAATAGAGTTTATAGTCTTTCTTTTATTTCTTAGCTTGATAAATGTTCATTTTTTTTTCACTCGAATACATAGGTTTTATCTTGTAAGTTTTCGGTTAGTAAAAACACAATAAATATAATTGTATTTTCGAGGGGTAGTTATACTATTCTTCTGTGTAAAATCCTATATTTATTCTCTGTTTCTACCTTCTTCTTTTTTAATTTTTATGTTCATATGCTTGTATTAAATTCCATGCGTGTGTATGTGTGTGTCTATATATATATATATAAAATTATTTTTGGTGATTCTTTAGTCCAGATTCCCTAGAGGGACCTATCATGGGACCTACCTATACTTTATGGGTCTTAACTACCTACAGTCTGTGATTGTTACCTACCTAGGTATGTTGACATACAACTTGTCTACCATTTTTCCCATGGTAACTAAGTTGCCTTGTTCCCTATTATTAATTTCAAGTTTATATATATATATATATATATATATATATATATATATATATATATATATAATTTTTAATAGTTTCTTTGAAAATGCATCACCATTACTGCAACACGCTCCTCCCACATCTACCCAAGTAATAGGTCAACCGGGGGTAAACATGTGACGAAGATTTACTATGATATGATTCAACTCCCTATGTATCAGTTAAGGAAGTGGAACTGATGGAATAGAGCCAACCTGAACTTTTACACGTGCAAAAAGGTAGAAAATATCTAAATAGATTCAATCGATCTTGTAATGTACTAAAACAAAATATTGAATCAATTCTACAAATTGCGGAAACCAATTACGATTGCACAATCACATAACAAGTAAGAGAAAGAATTATCAGTTGCACAACAAAAACATGTATCTAGGGAAATCCTCAGTTAAAAAACCCGCTATATGTATATTGCATAAAGTCAAGAACATGAAACAATACAATGTTATTTCCCTCACTGAGAATCCTCTGCACTCTGCTGACTGTATCACAGTGATCTAGGAAAATCAGTCCAATACTTAACCTATTCTCATCCTCTATCTGATCAGCCTTTCTTACACATTCTTGGAGGAATTGTGGCTGTATTAATAAGGAAATTCATAGGAATTGATTGTGAAATTCCTTCAAGGAAACTTGATGACCTCATGCATGACTTGTACAATTTTATAATTATACAACTAATAGTTATCTTCCCTTTAGTCCCAATATCAATTGGGCATTCCTTAGAACTGACATGAAACAAATATTTATAGCGAATTATTAGTTAATTTATTGATCACTACTTGTAAATTAAATCATATGTAATTCACTGGACCTATCACTAGCTGATCTCTCAATTAGAACTAGTTAAACTTATTTTAACTCAAATAATTTTTTAACTCATTACAACTCACAAATAACTATAACTGAACCCCCTAAAACTTAGAGTGGACTCTACATGCCTCCATTTTGACCTCCAAATTGAAATAACTGAGCTAACTATGTATTCCTGACTAAGTTAACACTTACAAGTTGTCATGTGATGGAATTACAATTTACTTCTACTTTAATTAAGGGAAAATTAAATTAGAATCCATTTTGATGCCATTTTTAGTATTTCTTGTTGCTGTTTTCAACACTCCCTCTCAACAAGAAAGGAATTCAAATCTATCCCTATCTGGTACCTTTGGAATGTTCTGAATGAAACACTTCTCTCTAATTTTTTTGCTACTGCAACTTTTGAAGCTAAAAAGCATACAACATGAATCAGTATGATGTATTTGTCACCAGAGTCTCTCACTGCTACTAGCTACTGCACTATCAACTAAAAACTCTACATTATTTTTGACTCTGCATTGTGCCATCTACCCTGCTGCCAACTCTACTCTGCGCTCCTCAGTATATGACTGCTGCTAATCTCTGCATATGTCACTCTGACATGTGACTTCATCAACCACCACTGATCCATCCTGCTACTGTGTATTGTGGCCTCTCGTAGCAAGGTAATGATCCATGAGACAAAACATCTCAATGGACCCCGCAAAAATTTCTACACTCTTGGGAATATTTCTTTACATTACCTCACCTCTCACTTGGAGGTATTGCTACATGTACTCCTTCTGCCAACTTGGATCAAAATCCCCCTTATAGGAGGTCTCTTCTTGAGTGGACGCTTCCACTGGGTCTCCTCCCTGACTCTCTAATTGTGGATACTCCACAACGTTTTGAGGCTGCATGTTGAGAGGTAATTCATGCTCCCTCTCAACCACCAAGTCTGTAACCTTTTTTTTGCTCATCAAAGCTTTGCATGCATCTGGTACCTCAAGTTCAAATAGGTTCTTGACTTGCACATCGATCTGTTTCATCTATCTTGTGGGAATGTGTCTAAGGAAAAACTTTCCTTTGCTAAATATCACATCATCTGAGCACTATGGAAACTTAGCTCTACGTTGTAATTGTCCTCCCCTCACATTTGTTTTAGAAAAAAGATCTGATTTTAAATCAGGGATATCTCCCTCATTATAACTCCGATTCGGTCTATTTTGTTTTTGAATTTGGGTATTTTTTTTGCAAGGAATATAGATCTCCTATTTGTTTTTGAATTTTTTTTCGCAACAAATTTTAGATCTGCTCTGCAAACTAGTCAACAAAAAAATTTCTTCTCTGATACCATGTAGAAAATATCTAAATAGATTCAACTGATCTTTTAATGTACTAAAAAAAAATATTGAATCAATTCTACAAATTTCGGAAACCAATTACGATCTCACAACCACATTAAAAAATAAGAGAAATGACTATCAATTACACAACACAAAGATGTATCTGGGGAAAGCCTCAGCTAAAAACCCTGCTAAATGTATATTTCATAAATGCAAGAACATGAAACAATACAATGTTATTTCCCTCACTAAGAAACCTTTGCACTATGTTGACTGTCTCACACTCATCTAGGAAAGATCGGTCCAATACTTAACCAATTCTCAACCTATGTCTAACCAGCCTTGGTTACCCATTCTTAGAGGAATTGCGGCTCTATTAATAAGGAAATTACAAAGAATTGATTTCACAATTCCTTCAAGGCAACCTGATGACCTCATGCATGACCTGTACAATTTTCTAATTATACAATTGATAATTATCTTCCATGTAACCCTAATCTCAACTAGGCTTTCCTTAGAACTGACATGCAACAATTATTTATAGTGAATTATTAGTTAACTAATAGATCACTACTTGTGAATTAAATCAAATATAATTCATTGGACCTATCACTAGCTCATCTCTCGGTTAGAACTAGTTAATCTTATTTTAACTAAAATAATTTATTTAACTAATTACAACTCACAAATAACTATAAGTGGACCCCCTAAAACTTATAGTGGACTCTACATGCCCCCAGTTTGACCTCCAACTTGAATTAACTGGGCTTACTAATTCTTCCTGACTTAGTTAACACTTACAAGCTGTCATGTGATGGAATTATGATTTAATTCTAAGTTAATTAAGGGAAAAGTAACTTTATAATCCCTTTTGATGCCATTTTCAATATTTCTTGTTTCCATTTTCAACAAATAAAACCCCCAAGAGCCAACCAACCCTTCCAAATGACCAACCCCTCAGAAATTCTGAACATTTTACTGCATTAAAGCCTTAGTAACTCCCATGACATGGGCATGCATGCAACTAGGACCCTCTATTATCTCCCACAACAAGAGAATTCCTGTGATTGGGGAATTTTATAGGTATTTCTGTGCTAACGACTCTAGATTCGATGCCACTTTTTCAGGGCCACTACTTACGGCATTGCCTAGAACCCCATGAAACTTCCAAGAATGATAAATAACATGGAAACAAATATGCTATTGTAAAATATTGAATAATGGATTTAATAGACCCCTACTATCCATGATAGGAATTTCTTCAAACATGTCACACATATGAAATCTACAGGTCATAACAACAAATCAGAGAAAAGGGGTCTCACACTTATCTGAGAATCACTAAGAAGCATTGATTCCTCGTCATAATAACCACATTACCATATATTAAGCCATATATTCATTTTACATTCATTTACTAATCAAAACATGATGAGATCCATACATCATCTTTTTCATAAAACTCACTCATAACTAGCATATAACCAAAATAAATATCAAAGATATAACAACCATATTAACTAAATATAAACAAGTCTATTTACCCATAAAATACCAAGGAGAAAGATTTCTTATTGATGATTTCATAGGACGACCGGGTATGAGCCTTCCATGAACCACTTGACCATAGATTGGGATGAACCAAATATTTATTTAAACCAATAACCCCCGAGCCATATTCCAAGCATGAATTTGGTATCTCATAAAACAAATAAATAAATAAAAAACTAGGGATTATGGAAGCTAAACAACCTCAACCCTAAACCAGTGATTCCACCTCACAGTTGGACATCACTAACCATCACAAGATTGGTGTCTACCCAATATTTCCACGACTCAAGAGTGTCTGTTCCAACTCGACTTCCAAGAGTAGTAACTCAATCGACAACTATCGTTAGGCTTCTAGAGTGTTTGTCCAACCAAGGGTCACGGGAATAGTAACTCAACTCACAATTGTTTTTGGGCGTCCAGAGAATTTTTCCAACCAAGCCTTCCAGAACTAATAACTCAACCCACCAAGGGCTTCCATAGTGTTTTCCCAACCAAGAATTCTAGGACTAGTAACTCAACCAAAGCTATTACAGGGCTCCTGTTTTTCCAACCAAGGCTTTCAGGACTAGTAATTGAATCTAAGGTGTTATAGGGCTTACAGAGTGTTTTTTCAACCAAGGCTTTAAGAACTAATAACTCAAACCAAAACCAAAGGAACATGAGCACCAACCAGAAAAAAAGTAAAACCCACAACACAACAGCTATCCAGGAAATCGAAGGGATAGGCAAAACTGTTGTCAATCCAAGAAATCCTCCATGCCAATGATAGATCATAAACAAAAAACCACATTCATGTGCCATGCATGCCAAAAATATGAAGGAAATCATAGATGAAACTTGATACATGCAAGAAAAACCCACTATAGATGTTGATCCCATTTTCCTCTTGCATTTTCTTGCATTTCCTTTTCCTTCTAGCTCCAAATCCCAAGTGTGCAACACTCCTCCAAGAGTGCTCCAAGAAAAAGCTAAGTGTCCAATTGTATGAGAGAAATAATATAAAAGACATCTTCATGCTAGAACTAGAAAAATGTTACCAACTGATCCTAAAAATCCTTTTTATTAATTAGGCATCTATTTTCTGCATTTTCCTCCTCACATGCAACCTATGACCTTTCACCTTCCTTTTCTGCTAATTTCCATTCTTTTCATAAATAAAATTCCAATTAATACCTCATGCCTTTTCCAAATCCTTTTCCATTTCCTTTGCCAATTTCCCTTAGCTATAATAAACTGAAATGAACACCCACAGGGATTTTATTTAGCACCATTCAGCTTGGAATACATGTCACATGACCTTGGTATTGTATTTTTTTACGTGCATTTTTAACCAGGGTTGCTATAGAACCCTCCCTTTTGGGGGAACACTTTCCTTGGTGTTCAATAACACCTACAACCAACAAAACCACTGACAACCAAAACATACTACCCATGGAGACTTATAACACAACTCGTTGCAGTATTTACAATGACCTCTATCGAAGATATGTCAATAATACCATTGAATGGAGCTTTATAACACAAATCATTAGGGTATTTACAGTAAAAACCACACACACACACACACACACACACACACATATATATAATCATGCACATTTTCTTCAACCAGTAAATAACCATATTATTTATGGAGCTTTATAAGTTCAACTCGATACAATATTTACAATAATATACACATATACACATATACACATATGCACATTTTCTCAGCCAAGAAATAAAAGGATATGATGCTTGTATCTGGCACAAGAGAATCTAGAGGCTCACACCTCTAACCTCAGAGTAATAACAAGATTCACCTCCTTTGCAAGAAGTAAAAAATCCACTGCCAAAGTCAAAGCTGCATCCAATGTCCAACACTACAATATTGTGCCACTTGTCCTCTCAGTGAACAATTATCGATTCATTCTTTCAGGGCACATTCACAATTTTCAACTAATTCCATCTAGAAATGCTAATGACTAAATAATTTCATCCTCAACCCCCGCTTCTCTTCTACATAGTCCCTCAGGAAATCCGGTCACCCCCTTTTTTTTAGTCACACACCTTCCAAGTTTCGCAAGAATGCCCTTCTCTACTACATAGTCCCTCATGTGATCCCTCCCTTGGCAAGGTTTCCTCACATCAGAAGGTCCAAAATCCAGGGCATATCCCCACCTAAAAACCATCATACTGGTCATAAAATGCTCATGGAAATCAATGGACACTATTGGGTACCAGTGTCCCATAATGGCCCTATTCCTGAATGATTTACCAACATAATGCTACCTGTTCCAATTTCTTTCACTGACGCTGCTAATTCTTGCATTCGGTTTCAACCATCCCAAACTGGGCTTTGCATGCTTTCCTGTACAAAGCACATAATTTACATTAGATTCAAAATAGATTGAAATAAATTCAAATCATACCTCATTGGTGGCCCTTCAATAAGGTACACCTACAATTCTTTTCACTTCCTATCACAACAAGTTAGATTAGTTATTTGATTCAATCATCATGTATAAACATATCACATTTGGTTAGCTCAAAACAAAACCATCATAAATTAAAATCATGAATCACATGAAATCATAATCACAAATCACATGTAACCATCATAAGTCAGAATCATAGATCACATGCATGATTTTTTTTTAATAAAATACCGATACTTATCCTTCATTGGTCATTACTTCTGATTTTTTTTCTTTCTATATACACACTAGATTAGTTTCCACATCTAGAAAGAACCCAATTCCTTTTCTTTTCCTCAATCCCGTACACATACACATAGTGCACATCACAACATGTACATCCACACATGACGTACAACACCATACAATATATACACCCACACCCGACACACAACACTACACATACACCTACACCTTGTGTACAACACAACACATAGCTACATCTGGTGTACAACACAATACATATATGTACACATAGTACAACAAAACGAAGACACTTGCCATGATACCATGACTACACAATGCACATACATAGTACCTCATGCCCACAACACAACATGCACGACATGCACACAATACCACATGTACACTAGTACCATATGTACAACATGTACACAGTACCATTTGTACATAGCACCACCTACATAATGTGTGCATGATATCACATGTACAGCACACGACCTACATAATGTGTACACAATACCACATGTACACCACACCACCTATACAACGTGTACAAAAAATTACATGTACACAACACCACATGCACAACATGTACATGAAACCACATGTACACAACATCACATGCATGACATGTACACAACACCACATGAAAAAAGCACCGCATTTAAAACATGTACACAACACCACATGCACACAACACCACATGTACAATCATTCACACAACACCATATGTACATAGTACCACCTGTACAACATGAACACAACACCATATGTACATAACAATGCATATACAACATGTGCATAACATCATATGTAAAAAACAACACATATCCAACATGCGCATAACACCATATGCACACAACACCACATATCTAACATGCACACAATATGATATGTACACAATATCGCATATCCAACATGTACATATCACCATATATACCCAATAATACATATGAAATATACACAGAATAACATATATACAATACACACACAATATCATATGTATACAATACTACGTAAGCTACCTGTACACGTCACCATAGCTATAGTCACTGAATATATAACATGCACAACATATACACAACAATAGCACTACACATCCATAACCACACTATATCTACCAAGCAACCTTGCTTCTATTATCTCCTTGTTGTCCATGCTTACCCCAACATGCCCCAAATCACACTATTTTCATTCCGCTGATGTATCCCTCAAAATTATCTGTCCATAAAATGCGCATAGGCATAATACAAGCATATAATATCAATTAATATCCACATCATGTTGACCTTGTATATCTGTCAGGGTTACTCTTCCCACTTCATTCCCCATAAGACTAGGAATATCTTTCATGCCATTCACCTGCATAAGAAATCATCCCTCCATAAGAATGATCCCTAACAACACTGTCAGATAGTGACATAGATACATATATATAAAGATTATCATAAAACAATCATGATCCTCTCATACAATGGCACACATACATAAATATATACATATAAACATTAGCATAAAAACAATCATGATCCATGATGACCCTGTTAGACATAAAATAGATACATACTTATACATATATAGACATCATCATGATGCAGGAGAATCAAAGCTAAATTTTTATTATTCCTTTATGTAATTTAGGGGGTGAGATATTTTAATTAATTATGTAATTATTTTATTCATTTTTAATTTATTAGGAGAGAAAATATAAATGTGAGGATTATTGTAAATATTCCTTAAATAATTAAGGATTTGAGTGGAGTTGAATTAGGTAGATAATCTAGGGATTAGGAATTCCATAAATGGGACTTAGTTGAGTCCAAAAAAAGATAAATATAAATTAGATTTTAAGTAGAAATTTCTGTGGAGGAAATTATGGAATGGAATAAATTATATTTATGTATAAATATGTAGCTTGTGAGGGTGAGAAAGGACAAGAGAGGAAGTGAGGAAGTGAGGAATACAGAGAGAATAAGAGAATCGTTTGAAGGGTTGAGATCCAAGAGGCATCCCATTGTAATATTTGGCCAAAGAGTTTTTATGTTTTTATATTAGTATTTTATTTGTATGGCTCTCTTTCCTTCATATGTATTTTGAGCTGAACATATTTGTGGTTTTAATGAAGAATTTTATTCGAGAAGATAGCACATGATTTTTTACATGTTGGGATCTGATTTAACCCAGTATCCTAACATCATTTGGTATCAGAGCCTTGTGTATAATTTTTCTCCTACCTAGATTGTCATGAAGGAGCTACCTATTGAAATATGTCTTCATATGAAATTGTGATAGTCCTGTCATTTATGTTACGAAATGGTTCTTGAGAATGTTTCATGTTTAAATTGTGTTTGAGTATTGAACCCGATCTGCATGGCACACTACGTGGAAGATATCGGTAGTGGAGGTTGTGTGTGGACATTGAAATGAAGAGAAATTTGTGAGAGTTGTGAAAGACGTGATCGTATGAGATCTACAAACCACAAATGTTTGTGATCAATTATTAAGAACGCAAAAGCTTGAAGATGGTTTAGAAGACAACATATGAGTAGCATGAGAATGTTTTTCCGCAAACCGTGAAGCCATGAAAGTGACCAAGAATTGAAATCCAAGATGCTTTTCTCAACGTCTTCGATATCATCTCTTCCTCACTTGAATTTAATAATTCCGAGTTGTTCAAGGAAACGTCCATGAAGCAGGAGTCGAGATTCATGATCTCCATTGAATATAATGTCGAAGCTGAAGGAGGTTCAAGGATCGATGCCAGAAGCCACATGGATCCTATTGGAAGATCCGAGATTTGGAGAGAAAATCATAAGTCTATAGTAACTGTGAAGCCGCACCACTGGTGAGGTTCTTAACGCACTTGGTAGATGAAGTATCACATGCAAACACATATGATTAAGAGCTCGAGCGGGTGTAATATTTGGTAGGCAGCACGTTAATACTGGTGGGAGCTGCAGAATGGGAAATTCACACCTCCAAGAGCAAGCCTCATGACATAAGACCACGCACAGCAGCAGACTATTCCATGGGTTGAATGTTACGCTTTGACCATCGCTACTTGGAAGACCGATAGTAAATGCTGTGAACAGGCTTGGAAATTTCCATGTCTGGTTTGTTTGAGATGACCGTTGGCTCCATACTGAGTTGAATGTTTTTTTTATGGATCCCAAATGCAGTTTTTAATCATGTTATTATTATATACAATAACAATGGTCCTTTGAGGACTCATTGATTATTGTAATAACTGGAGTTTGCATAAAGCTGCAATATTTCAATATTATAGGTATAAATAGAGAGGTATTTGGGATTGCATACAAAGTACTGAAGAATGGATAAATTCCATCATTTTGAAGAATAAACCTGGGCCTTAATAGAATTGAACATTTTGTAAAGAAATTTGAAAGTGGAATTTGTCATCTTGTATCATTTGTGGTATCAGAGGAAAAAATAGTGGAATGGCAGTAGATTACTCTAGCCTGAACGAGAAGGTGAATGATGGAAATGGAGATGATGTGAAGTGGCCAACGAATGATACAAGTGTCAAGGTGATGCGAAGAATCGTAAGTCAACTTGTCCAAAGAGCTGGAACCAGGAATAGCTAAGAAGCAGATTTGAGAGGACAGTTTTGAAAACCAATAAGGGTTTTTACACAGCTTTGAAGAGGTAAGTTGGGACAGTGTGGACCAGATTAATGTTGATTAGCATTCGTAAAAAACAAAGTGGATTGGTGAGCACGTATGAGAAATGAATCAAGGTGAGTTGGTATTAAGTGTGGGGCAATATATAAATTCATTGACATGTTTGTTAACCAAAGAAAATGGATGGTCACAGATTTTCCAGCAATGCTAGATCATGGAGTATGAGAGTCTAAGACAAAGGTTTTAATATACAAAGCACAGAGGAAGCTTGAAGGTAAGATAAAGAAAGTTAGAGTGTCTTATTAATGATTTCTATTATATAAATTATATAACAGAAATAAAATAAAATGGATAAAAGCATAAGTGTATAAAGGTTATGGTTGGGGTTATAACCATAGGGCTGAAAAAAAAAAAAAAAAAACATTGAAAAGCTTCCACATATGAGGTTTCCTCCATTTTATATTTTTAGAAAAAAAAATTATATGTGGTTGTGGCATTGTGTGGTTTCATCATTTTGGTAGGTACAAAGAAATATACATTTTTATGTGAGAAGATTTATCATGCCTAATGTGGATTCTTCACAGTTTTGTAAGTCATTTTGGACCAAAGCTTGTAGTCGGAATGGGGAAATTCTTTTGATTGTGTTTTAAGATTATAAACACAATTTCTTGATGTTGAAGAATCTTTTTTTTACCATCATGTGGTGGCATCTAAGAGGTGTTATTCCGGATGAAGGTGATGTACGAGTTGTACATTATTCATTGAAGAAGTTAAAAACATGTTCTCTGTACATAGGTGAAGAGATGTGAATTGATGTTGTATGGTGCATAAAAGTGTAGGGAAATGTTTTCATTAATATGATGAGCTTATGGGAATGTGAGTATTTATAGTGACAAACATGGCAAGAAGAGTGGAAACCATAGAATTGAGATTTGAGAGAGAAAGTTTTATTAATCGCCTTAACAGGAGCATGAGGTATGATAATTCAGGAAGGTATTTTTGAGCACTGAAGATTGAATGGTTTATTTATTTCACCTTAAAATAAATCTTGAAAAACCTAAATTTCATTTTGACTAAAGACTTCAGTATCATGTGAAATGATAAGGGAAAACTGATGATTTGTCATACGAATGAAGTATGAAAGAGAGTGAAGATTTTGCATCCTAAAGATGTATTAAGGGTGTATGTTTGTTGGAGGATTGTATTACTTGAAGTAAGTCAGAATATCCACTATCATTTGGTCAAGCTTTGAAGTCAAAACATACGTTAGATTCAAATGAAAGTTTGGATAATTTGAGTTAAAATTAAGTATTTTTCATCCAAGATGAAGAATCGGTGTAAGTCTGAAATCAAAGAGTCACAAGCTAAGTAAAAAGTCTGAATGTAATGGGGTGCATGATAGGCAGAGCCTAACACCCAAATAATTGGTCATTGTAACACATGAGTTACTAAAGTGTTGTTTGGGGCAAATTGAATCGAGAGGGTTGCCAGAGATTGGTTCCAATACAGAGAACCAAGAGAATCCAAGCGCAAGAGGGAAACATGCATTTTTTATGAATGGAAAGTGTGAAGGATTGGTGAAAGGAGGATTGAATGAAATCCACATGTGAACATATGAAGTTCACCAAGGAGGGGAAGCTGACTGTTGATATTCATTTCCAAAGATCTGATGAAGACCACAACAGAGGGAAGAAGAGGGAAAATGCCAAGGTAAGTGGCATATGTGAGCAGTTGACAGATGAAGATTATGAGCGGGAAAAGGCTGAGATAACAGTTCACCTTGAAATTTTGATGGAGTTATTGCAGATAAATGTGAAATACCAGACACATGGTTGGACCATGAGGAAGAAAGTAAAGTGGCAGGGACTACATGCAAAGAGGGTACAACAGATAAACATACAATTGACAGAAGAGTTGAGGAAGCTCGAGCAGATGATGAGTGTGTAGTTGAAGTTTGAAGAACTCAGAGAGGCTGAGTTGAAAATGGAAGTTTCCATTTGTGGCCCGGAACAGGGTGAAATTATGAGAGAAGAGATCAATGAAGAAGACCTCATGAACTATTGGAATAGTTCAGAAGAATCTAAATATGTGTTGTTGAGAGAAGTAGATGAGGCTATGAAGCCTTGCATTTTTAAATCTCACAGTTTATGTATGTTTGCAGGATGTGTGAAAGATGATGAGCAGTTTGGTGAAACTATCACAGAGAAGAATGAAACTCTTGAGGTGAAGTATGATGGAGAATACCTTTCAGAGGAGAAGGTACTGATTTGTTGCAGCACGAAGAAATCATAAATGAATTCTTGTTTGGGGTAAGATAGCTAGTTGAAGTTGTTATGGAGCAGGAGCATAATGGAAATGATGAAGAGATATCCCAAGGAGGTAAACAAATGTATTTGTTTAATGAAATTGCTGACAGAATTTTGTAGTGTGATGAAACAAAACACAAGATAACTCAAGGATATTTCCAGAAGAAGAATGAAGCTAGGAGTGAAGGTTGTGATGAAATGTTGGAAAGATTTCACATGGAAATCGAGTTTTTGGAACGATGGCTTAAGGAACCTGAGGGAGAAATGAAGATTGCAGAATCTGATCTAGAAGAGATTGCAGTTACTATGCATGATAGGGAGGAAATGTTTTTAACATCTATAGAGTTGAATAAATGTTATAAATTTTCAGATAATAATGTGAATGTAAGTATAGAAACCGACATTAGCAGATATGATTTCGAAATCATAGAAATTGAGCAGAAATTATTTGGCGTTGAGATGGAATATCAAAAGCAACAAGAAATTTATGTCCGTAGGGACATAAAGGAAACAATAAACCAAGAGGATGAAGATGAAAGCATCCAATAGTTCAAATCAGGATCTACTAAAATCCAGAAATTGGATGATGGGAGATCGGTGCTTGAAGCATCAAAGGAGACCAAAATGTCATATCTTTTTAAAACTAACAGTTTGTTGGTGAATGTAGGTACAACACTAGATGAGAAAGTTGTTGCTTTAAAAGCAATCAAAGACTATAGTTGTAATCAAGAAGAAATTCTTGATTTTTTTCCATTGCAGAAAGCTGAGTGTTCAGCTCAGTTGGAGGTGAAAGAATTCAAAAAAGATGAATTGCTTCGAGGAATTGGCGAAAGAACGTATTGGAAAAGCCGATGGAATCCGATTGACTGAGTAAGTAATGAGTTACCAAATAGAGTAGATACTTTGAAGGACCAACGACATAACAGAGTTTGGAATCTTGGAGGGAGAAATTCGTCAGGACTTGTGGCTATCGCATTATTACAAAAGAGCGACAGACCTTATGGACAAGAGTCTATGGAAACTTCTCTACATGGGGAGTCTGATGCAGGAGCATCAAAGCTAAATTTTTATTATTCTTTATGTAATTCAGGGGGTGAGATATTTTAATTATTTTATTCATTTTTAATTAATTAGGAGAGAAAATATAAATGTGATGATTATTGTAAATATTCCTTAAATAATTAAGGTTATGAGTGTTGTTGAATTAGGTAGATAATATAGGGATTATGAATTCCATAAATGACACTTAGTTGAGTCCAAAAAAAGATAAATCTAAATTATATTTTAAGTTGAGATTTGTGTGGAGGAAATTATGGAATGGAATAAATTATATTTATGTATAAATATGTAGCTTGTGAGGGTGAGAAAGGACAAGCGAGGAAGTGAGGAAGTGAGGAATACAGAGAGAGTAAGAGAATGGCTTGAAGGGCCGAGAGCCAAGAGGCCACCCATTGTAATATTTGGCCAAAGAGTTTTTATTTTTTTATATCAATATTTTATTTGTATGGCTCTCTTTCCTTCATATGTATTTTGAGTTGAACATATTGGTGGTTTTAATGAATAATTTTATTCGAGAAGATAGCACATGAGTTTTTACATGCTGGGATCTGATTTAACCCAGTATCCTGGCATCACATCATAATCATGATCACAACATAATTATATATATCATAATGTCAAGGTTAAGAGAATTTCCTTTATCCATGCAAAACATGAAAAACATTGAGAACAACAGTTCCCAATATAGCGAAGGCATCTAATGCCACAAATCCATTTACATGATCTTTTCCATTGCCTTTATCATGTTTGTACTTCCACAATCAATTTACCACAAAGGACCCAATCAGTCCAATCGTATGTCATTTTCTTACCTTCTGCTGCCCTTATACATGCACTGTGCTTCCTCTGAGTCTTAGATTACCTATCAGGTTCCATTCAACCCTTTCTTATCTTGTTTAATTTTCATTTTTCCCAAAACAATTCCCAAGACCCTCAAAATATAAAAGGCGATAACAAGAAACAAACAACAAAAAAACCATGAAAAAAATAATAATACAACAGCACAAACAAAGTGGCATGGCCATGCAACATTCATATACAAAACTAAAAATCAAGCACAAAAATATCACAAAATACCGAAATAATAAATCTAGAAACAAACACCATAACTCAATCCTCATGGGTTCACAATATTTCCAAGGGAAAGCTCAACCTGACCCTTCTTAAAGATTCCGTGGCAGTCTCTTGCCATGCAATTCTCTGCATCATACTAACATAAATACATAATTTTTAGTGTATAAATAAATATAGCAATATATTTGTTACCTTACATTTATGTTCCAAGAACGTTTCCTAGTAACTGTACATGTCCATGCCATCTCTCAAGGGACTCCAATTCCATTGAAGAATCTAGCCATAATTGGAAACTAGCTAATATACATGAATGTAACACATGTCCACACAATATCAAACAAAATCAAGGTTAAGAAGAATTCTTGTATGTAAAGCACTCATTTGTTTGGAATTGCGGTTTCCAAACATAGACAAAGTAATTTTCACCCAATTCCTTTATTTTACCCTGTTCTTGCTACAATTGAGTCTTACTATGCACAATCACATCACCCAACTCTTGGTTATATAAAAAAATCGACTATTACCTTGTCACACTGATGCCAAGCATGTTTCCCTGCAATTGGTCACACATGTTAGCCACATGTTCCAAAGATCAAGACATTTTATAGAGTAATTTAAATTAACCTTTAAAAAGACTCAACCATGTCATAATCAACAATAAAATCATAGTCATAAATCATAACACTATAATTAGCACTCACTTGCACTCAAGTACATATTAGTTGTATCAACACATAATATGTTAGTACAACCATCTTAAAAAAAAATCATTCCTTCATGCAATCTTATAGCCACATACTCATATCATGAAATTAATCAAACATTCAATCAACTTGTAAACATACCATCATAGATAAACCAAATTGATGACATAACCAAAATCATACCTCAATGTATCTCAGGGGGGGCTATCACATCTCTACAAGCCAGTCCATATTAATACGAAAAAACATCACAAGTATATCATCTCATACATGAATTTCATAACCATAACCATCTATACATACCAATCCATATCAACATGATACATATAACATCAAGATCTTAGTGCAATAACCCTAATCATTAAGTTAACTAACATATAACAACAACGAGTTAACATATAAATACGCATAAATAACATATAACATAATCATTAAGTTAACTATCATATAACAATAAACAAGTTAACATATAAAATAATTATTAAAAACATATACATAATCATAAAATTAACTAGCAGAAAACAAGAATTTGCTATTATTCATGACTATTTGACACATGTGCATATGACCACACTGATTCATTAGCATCTACCATGCATGTAATCACAACAACAATAAAATTACAAACATTTATATGACCGTAAAGCATAGAACAATCCAATAACTAACATGCCTGCATGATGCAGGGGCATTAGACACTAGCCAGCAATGTAGGAGGTTTTGTCCACATGTTGTGGCTAGGAGGGTTCAAAATCACTTGAAATTGTAACAGCAATGTGTCAACACCTTAGCTGTCTGTTACTTTTAGAACAGTTAGAGTCAGTAGAAGTCGAATAGTTTAGTTCAGTCCATCTGTCATGTCTAAGTTATTCGAATAAATTGTAATTAGGCTTTTGATTTACCAATAACGGTCCTCAAAGAGGAACCGAAGAGACATATATTGATCTATAAATGTAACTCCCAGATGCATTGAAGGGAGGAGATTTTCACTGTAAAGTTTTGTGTTAAGATTTTTGTTTCAGTTGAATAAAAGCCAACATTTTATTGATTACCTGTGTGTGGTCGAATTAATCTCTGTGCGAATTTTTTTGGTTCCGAGCATATTGAATCCCTAGTCCTGTGATTAATTAAATGAAGATAATTCTTGTGTAATCTCCGCGAATCCCTGTCTATGGTAGATTGTGGGGTTCCCTTGAATCGTCGAAACACATTACATAAGAGACCGTGAATGATACATTAACACACCGTCATGACACTGTAGATGTCAGTCTTGGAGAGCGTAACCAGTAGGAGTTATTTGCCTATAGAACTGTGGATTCTGGTCGTAGTGAAAGAAACCCCGTATAAAGGAATTAGACCTATTTTGTTGTTAACTGAGAGTTCCTATCCCGAGGTTAGACCGTGAGTTGACAACTGGAGCGAATCGAAAGGATAGCGTTACCCCGACGTAACCCTTGGTCAATGACTGTTCAAAGGTTGGAAGCGGTTTTGATCGCACTACCTTTGCGGGACGAGCGATATTCACAAAATCAGAGCGATTCCATAGACTGGAGGACACGTGGCATACAACGGGTTTCCAAAACCGTCCTCATCGCACGCTAACAATCGACATCGGAGCCCGCACGATATTGAGGTGTACCATTCGATCTGGAGATTGATCATCGAACAGAGATCACATTCGGAAGTAGCCCAGAGGTTAACTAAGGTATAGTTGTGTGTATTTAATGGAATTTCCACTGATCGTATGTGTGGTTCCGGCTTAAAGTATATTAAAGTGTTTCTTTGCAAATATTGTCGGGTTATTAATATAAGTCGGAGGAATTAAGGTTCTGGGATCTAATTAAGTTTTCCAAAGTTTGTTGAATATATTTATTTGTCAATTTCTTCGAAATTGATAAATAAAATTACAAGAAAGTTGCGGAAGACCACGTGGAGGTGAACTGAGTTAATTGAGTGCAATGATGACAGAGCTACGATAGTAGACCAACTCTCCTTAGGGGGCCGACTTTCAGTTTTGTTTCTGTCATTTGTGGTATCAGAGCGTGTTTTTGAGTTGTTTTTGTAGAGAATTAACATGGCAATCCGAGTTGGTAGAGGTGCTGGCAGAAGGAGACCCGTTGCCAATGCAGAAGTGTTGGAGACCTTGTAGAGGGTCCAATCCAGAATGGATGCCATGGAGCGGAGGCAGCCCAGAGATCCTGAAGACATCAGTGAACCTGAAATGGAAGAAGCTGGAGAAATTGCTGAGATTCCTCCTGACATGAGGCTCCTTAGAATTGTTCTGGGGTCTGCAGTTAAGCCCAAGATTGAAGTGTCAAGTTTTGCAGGAGGACTGAATCCAGAGGAGCTGGTGGAAAGGATTAATGAAATTAACAAGTGCTTTGACTATGAATAAATGAGCGAGGATAAGAAGGTCAAGTTTGCAGTAACAAAGCTGAAGGGACATGCTGCACTTTGGTGGGATGGAGTGCAGGCAGAAAGGAGGAGAGTTGTCAAGCAGCCTATCAAAAGTTGGACCAGAATGATGGCTAAATTAAAAGGTAAATTCTTGCCTAGTGATTATCATTTGACATTGTTTAGGCAAATGCAGAACCTGCGACAGAGGTTGCTGATAGTAACGGAATACACAGAAGAATTCTATAGAGTGATCATAACAGATGGGAAATTTCAAGACACACCAGATAATAATACCAGATATGTGAATGGTCTCAAGCTGGAGATCCAAGATGATATTCGCCTTTTGTCTCCTAAGACATTTGAAGAGGCCTATCAGATGGCCTTGAAAGCATAGGAGAAACTCCTAAGGAAGCAGTCTACCAAAAAGAGAGGTAATTTCTGTGGAAAGGGAAGTCAGGGTGGTAGAGGAAAGCCTACTACACCCAAGGATGGAGCTAACAATAGCTCATCTCAGAATGCATCTACAGAGGGTGATGCAAGAGGCAGAAGGGGTTTTTACAAAGGAATAGGAGGCAGAGGCAGAGGTAGAGAATTTAGGTGCTATAGATGTCAGCGAGTGGGACACAAGCACTACGAGTGCCCAGAGAATGTGGGTGCTGGTCCAAGAAATGCTATTGTTTCCCAGGCTAGAGAAGAGGCAACAATTGAAGAAGAAGTTCTACCGGAGAGGGGAGAGTCCTTAGTGGTTAATAAGGTCCTGTTGAAGCAAACCAAAGAGGTGACTAAGCCTGCACAAAGGAAGACTTTGTTTAGGAGCATATGCAAAGTCCAAGGGAAATGCTGCCAGCTAGTCATTGATAGTGGCAACATAGAAAATATGGTTTCCACTGAGGTGATAGAGAATTTGAAGCTGAAGACAATGGACCATCCAACTCCCTACAGGGTGTCCTGGCTGTATAAAGGGCACCAGCTAATTGTGAAAGAACAGTGTGAGATAGAGCTGGAAATGGGAAAATATAAAGACAGGGTCTTGTGTGATGTGATGCCCATGGATGTGTGTCACATACTGCTTGGTAGACCTTGGCAGTTTGACAGAGAAATGGTGCATGATGGCAAGAAGAACACTTACAATTTCTTCAAGGATGGGGTGTGTTGAGCCCCAAAGATGTCCTTTTCTTTCACCAAATTCCACTTCATTTCCTTTGTCCTTTATCAGTTATAGGCTTAAAATATCAATAGGATTGATTAAAGTCACTTTATGAATGCATACAATAACTGACTTACAAAAATTTTGTGGTCTTGTTGTTGTAGTAATTTTTGACCAGACTTAGCTACAGAATGCAGCCATTCTGTAGCTAATCGCCTATTCCGCAGCTATCTTCATGTTCACATAGGTTACAGGTGTCACTTAAAGGAAAAACACATATGGTTGAATTCCAGAACTCAACTATATCATTCCTTGCTCTCTACAAAGTCTGAGAAAAAATATGCAGGTGGTTATGCACGTGGAGGAAACCCAAACTAAGAAGTAGATTCCTACCACGACAAGGACTCTACAGATGTCTTCAGCAAAGTACAAGGCCTCCACAAGAGTTCTAATTTGATTTTAATTGAAAAATACACTTATCCATATTTCTTCTCCAGGGCAGTTATGTATTTCTCTTATAAGAATAACTTGGGAAATCAAGAGATAGTTAGTTAGTTAATGTTTTACTGTTAAGTTGTCCAAGACTGTAATACTCTGTTTTTGAAGCGTTTTCCTTTAATGAAAGAAGAACAAATTTAATACATGATATGAAGAAATCTTGAGGAGATTCGTGTGCTAATCTGGTGGTAGAGGGCCCCTACTGCCCGAGAGGCTCTGTGCATATTGTTTAGATAAGTAAATTTAGCTCTGTTTCGTTCCTAATTTGGGCAGTTTTCTGAACTTTATGTTTTATGCTCACTTACATTGAATGTTACAGCCAGTCTTGTTCTTATGAATTGTTCCAAAATATCACTAACATTCAATAAGATAGAGTTGTAGTATTTCAGAGATTAATTGCATTTTATTTCAGCTATAGTATTTCAGAGATTAATTGCATTTTAGTTCAGCTGTAGTATTTCGGAGGTTAATTGCATATTAGTTCGGTTCTGTTTAATGTATTTTAAGTTTTATTAGCTAGTTGTATTCTAGTTCTGTTAAATTAGAATTAAAGGCCTTCATTATTTACAAACTTCTCTTGTTCTTAATCTCTGCTAATACATCATTTTCATAGGAACAAGAATTGGTAATGTCATTTTGAAGTCTTGACTGTTCTGCAATTTCTCATAATTTTACAAACCTTCCTTTTTCCAAAACTATTCCAAAAGATTCCTAACCCTTGAATGAGGCTTAATAGTGACATTTTGAGTTGCAGAATGGATTAATTTCAGTGTCATAAGTTAATTTAGAGTAGGGTTCCTTACTATGTTGCAGATAATATTTTCCAAATTTGTTCCAACAAATTTCTAACTATGGATGAGATTTTCTCTGTGATAATTGTAAGTTGTTGTTTACTTAGAAGAGCCTCATTGCATTAAACTTATCCTTTTCTCAAGTTGTTCCAATATACTTCTAGTGAAATGAATTGGACTGAGTTCATGTTATGAGTTATTTTTTTCTTGTCAAGTTTTGCAATCTGTTAATTAGCATTTTCTATTCTTAGGTGCCATAAATAGTTTAGAAAATATTTTGCTCTGTTTTAGTGTGACCAAAAACTCCTCTTTGCCAATAACTTAGTTCTTTTCCTCTTAGCATAAAAACAAAAAACCAAAAACACTAGAAAAACACTAAACAAAACGAAGTAGGAAGCAGATACTTAGGCACATAGAGTGCACTTCACTTCAATAGTTTACTAGCCTTAGTTGACAATTTATGACATCAATTTATGAACACTAAGTTGAGAAGACATTTTGGTGCCATTTCCAGGGAAGTGTAACTAGGTAGCCTTGTTTCTTACCTCACAAAAACAATGATATGCGTAGAGAAAGAGACTCAAGGGGTAGATTCATAAGAAGCAGAAGCTTGATTCCTAGAACACCACTTGTGCTACCAAGACCAAGAGGCAGCACACCTCCAACTCAAACCCACATCCCATACTCCACTAATCATAGAATTCCAGAGGACTTAAGATTAGACATTCCATCAGAAGAACCTTACACTTCATCCACTGAACCTGTCTTAGAAGAAGATTCAAGGACCCCTGCTAGAGACCTAAACTTTTCCACTTCCATAGGAGAATCAGCCATGGCAGAAGAAGGGGGAGGAGGAGTCTTTAATGGAGAACATACACTATTTGGAGGGGGTAGAGGTAGAGGTAGAGGAGAAGGAGGTCGAGGTGCAGAAGGAGAAGGAGGTAGAGGTGAAGAAGGAGGCAGAGGAAGAGGTAGAAGGGAAATGGGAATCTCTTTTGGGTTTCCTATAGTAGATGAAGAAACCAATGCAACTATGAAAAAAATTTCACCCTCTGTCCTTCCACACTTTTATGGACTCAAAAGTGAAGATCCCGAAACCTTCCTATTTGAATTTGAAGTCCTATGTAGAAACTATGATTACTTACAGGATGCCCAAAAACTTAAACTATTCCCTTCAACATTGAAAGGAGCAGCATTAAAATGGTTTATCAGTTTGATCAACAGTTCTATTAGGACATGGGAAGACATGAAACATGCATTTATAGAGAGGTATTTGGATTATTGTATGCCAGTAAACCATAAGGAGGAAGTGTTTAAAATTTTACAAAAAGAGGATGAAAACCTGGAAGATTTGCTGGAAAGGTTTAACTACAACATCAAAGGAGCAAAAATGGAAAACCTAGACCAAGATACCTTGAAAGCTCTCTTGTTGAAGACAATTAGGGATGAATGTCTAAATATCCTTAATATGACGGGAAAAGGGGATATATCTCAGCTCACATTACCTAAAATAGCTGAATGATGTATCAAACTTTCAAGAGGGAAATATAAAACTTAAAATGACCAAGAGACCCTGCCCTTGCAAGGGCAAGTAAGTCTGCTTCTGGGACAGTAAGTAGGGCAGAAATAGGACATATGCTTGATGAATTCAAATCTGACATTTTAGGGAGTCTTAGTGAGCAAATAGACACCCTCATGCTACAAAACAAGCAAAAAGCTGAAGCCGATGCCTTAGCAATATTTTGTCCCAAATGTAGAAAGAAGCATGCTTTGAGAGAGTGCCTTTTGATGCAAAAGTATTAGATACTTGTGTAATTTGTTCAGAAAAATATGAGACCAAGAGTTGTCCTTCACTTCCTGGTCTTAAAGTTGTCTTTCAAGAAGAAACCCCTACAAATTCCACATAATCTCTCAATTTTGTCTCTAGGAGGCCTTGGCAAGGACCTCAAACACAAGGATTCCATGATCAACTATATAATCAACCCCCACCAAATTGGAATTCTTGGCAGCAACCTTGGCCCCAATTCCAAAATCAATCTCAAACTTGGGCACAAGGAGCACAAAATTAATATGGAAGATACTCTCATTACTATCAATACCCACCATCCTATCCACCATATCCACATTTCCCTCCTCAACAAAATCCTCAACAGAATCCTCAAAATCGACAACATCAAAATTCACCACTTCCATTACCATTTCCTCAGAAAAAAAATCAGTTTCCTGCCCAACCTATACCAGACCCCAACAATAAAAATCCTCAAAATACATACATGATAGAAGGCCAACAATTTTCAACCTATTTGATCAATTCTTTAGACCTTAATGATGTTCAACTTAGGTCTGGAAGAATACTTGAAAAGAAGAAGCCTTCTGTAATCATACAAGAACAAAACAACTCTAAGGAAGATTCTCTACAGGTAAATAAAAGTCTTGAATAAGACACATCTTTTCAAGACCCGAACATTGAAAAATCAAAACAAAAAGAACCAATAATTTCAACTCCTATATTAGAGCATCCATCAACATCCACCTCTACACCTCCCTTTCCAGAAAGATTACAAATTGATAGGGGTGTAGAAAAACAAATTATGGTGCCTAATTATGATTTCCTAGATGAGCTGAGAAATGTTTGTATTAATATCCCATTATTACAAGCTATCAAGGAAATTCCAATTTTAACAAAACAAATAAAGGAGTTGAGCATGAAAAAAACAGGAAAAAGAATCAAAGAGATAAAGAAAATTCAACTGGCAGGAAAAATAGCATATATCATGATGGGTAAGATTGCCATTCCAAAGTATCTAGACCCAGGAAATCCAGTTGTTAGAATACACATCAATGGAACTGAGATCCAAAACACACTTATTGATTTAGGAGCAGCAATCAATGTCATGAGTAGACAAATCATGGATAAACTGAAACTTCCTAATCTTCTTTTTACACCCATATTATTACAATTAGCAGACAGATCTGTGATCAAACCTGATGGGGTAATAGAAGACATTCCAGTGTCCCTAGATTATTGGGAGTATCCTATGGAATTTACGATCCTGACTCCTAAGAATAATCTAGGAGGGCATCCTATTATATTAGGAAGACCTTGGTTAGCTACAGCTGATGCTTTCATTAGTTGTAGATCCGGTGATATGTACATCTCTGATGGTAGTTCAACCAAGAAATTTACCTTGTATCCTCCAGCAAAGACAATTACATAATTAGATGATACTCAATGGAATGAGGATGAAGAAGACATACAACCTCTCTTCACAATTTCAGAAATTAGTGAAGACAGCCAGATCCTTAATACCTTAGAAAATTTTGAATCCTCTTCAAAGTACAAACATGAAAAATTTCAAGAAGAATCCAACATTGATTTTTTATCATCAAGACAGATGTCTCTTTACTCCATGGATAAATTTGGCAGCTCTACAATTGAGATATTTCCAGGCAAAACTTTAAACATAAACAAGAACCTAGAGAAAACTCAACAAGAAAAGCTAGTCAAGATATTACAGAGACATTCTTCTGCATATGCATGGGAGTACACTGATATGAAAGGGATAATACCTAAGACTTCCACTCATCCCATCTACATAGAGGAAAATTGTAAACCAATTAGACAACCTCAGAGACGGATGAATCCAAATCTTAGGGAGATTGTTAAAGAAGAATTGCAGAAATTGTTAAATGTCAACTTTATCTATCCCATTTCAGATAGTCAGTGGGTTTCTCCTTTGGTAATTATGCCAAAAAAAAATGGTAAATGGAGGGAATGTATTGAATACCGGGAATTAAACAAAGCTACTCTTAAAGATCATTTTCCCTTACCCTTCATAGATCAGGTGTTAGATACATTAGCTGGAAAAAAGTACTTCTCATTTTTAGATGGGTTTAGTGGTTATAACCAAATTCAAGTAGCACTTGAAGATTAAGACAAAGCCACATTTACCTGTCCTTGGGGTACCTATGCTTACCGAGTATTGCCATTTGGACTATGCAATGCACCTGCAATATTTCAAAGGGCAGTACTAGGAATCTTTTCAGATCTAATACATGATTGTGTAGAAATATATATGGATGATTTCACAGTCTATGGAAACACATTTGAAGAAGCCTTAGTAAACTTGAGAAAGTTTTAAAGAGATGTAAAGAAGCAAATCTTTCACTAAGTCATGAGAAGTGTTTTATGATGTTTACTGAAGGAATTGTTTTGGGGCATCAAATTTCAGGGTATGGGATTAGAGTTGATGAGTCAAAAGTTGAAGTCATCTCTAACTTATCTGTTCCAAGTTGTCAAAAAGATGTTAGAAGTTTTCTAGGATTTACAGGATATTATTGAAGGTTTATAGAAAACTTCACCAAGATGGCATCTCCACTTTTCAAATTACTTACCAAGGACTGTGAATTCAAGTGGAATCCTGATTGCCAGTTAGCCTTTGAGACCCTAAAAACAAAAATATCTGAAGCACCTATTTTAAGGGGACCTAACTGGAAGTTACCTTTTCATATTTCAACAGATGCCTCAGATATAGCTTTAGGATCAGTATTGGGACAGAAAGACCTGATTCCTTATGCCATCTACTATACAAGTAAAAATTTGACTCCTTCAGAGTTAAATTATAATGTAACTGAAAAATAGTTCTTAGCTGTTGTTCATGCCATAAATAAATTCAGACACTATATAACAGGCTATGAAACTTTTGTTCACACAGATCACTCTGCAATTAAATATCTAATGAAAAAATCAATCACTAATGCCAGAGTCATAAGATGGTTATTGCTCTTACAGGAATTCAACATTACCATTCTAGATAGGCCTGGGAAACAAAACAAAGTAGCTGATTTCCTATCTAGACTCCAAAACATCAAAGACAACACTCCAGTTGAAGATCAATTCCCTGATTAATATATTTTTGCAATTTATACTCAAACTCCTTGGTTTGCTGACATTTCTAATTATTTAGATTCAGGGAAATTTCCTTCAATAATGAATGCAAGAGACAAAAGAAAGATCATTTATGACAGTGCAAAATATTCATGGGTTGCTAATGAGTTATAAAAAACAGGTCCAGAATTTATCATTAGAAGATGTGTTCGAGAAGATGAGATGCCTGAGATTCTCAAGGCATGTCATGATGAACCTTGTGGCAGACACTTTGCTGATAAAAGGACAGCTTATAAGGTCCTTCATTTAGGATACTATTGGCCATCCATTTTTAAAGATGCTAAAGAGTATTTCAAAAGGTGTGACAGTTTCCAAAGGGTAGGGAAACCTTCTCATTTAGGTGAGATGCCATTGCAGTCTCAGGTACATATTGAACCTTTTGAGAAATGGGCTTTAGATTTTGTAGGACCTATTAGTCCTCCATCAAGACAAAAGAAATATATTATTATTTTGCACTGATTATGTTATCAAATGGGTAGAGGACAAGCCATTACTTTCTGCTACTGAATTATCTGTAGTTAATTTTCTTTTTGAGGATATTTTTACTCGTTTTGGTGTCCCAGGAGAAATTGTTACAGATCAAGGAGCTCAATTCAAATCAAGGCTAGTGGAATAAATGATGGAGAGGTATAAAATCAGACACAGAAAATCTACTCCCTATCATCCACAAGAAAATGGTCAAGTGGAATCTACTAATAAGGTCATTGAAGGGATCCTAACAAAGACTATTCATTTACATAGAAGAGATTGGGCAGACAGGCTTCCTAAAGCCTTGTGGGCCTATAGAACTACATGGAGAAGCACAATAGGCCATACTCCTTATGAACTTGTTTATGGAAAACAAGTTTTGTTTCCCATAGAGTTTCAGATTCAAAATTTTAAAATGGCAGTTCAACTAGGACTTGATCTAATAGAGGCACAAAAGCACAAATTGGAGCAGATTAATGAATTGGATGAGATTAGACAAGATGTAGTCCAGAAAACAAGTATAGTCCAGCAAAAAAGGACTAGATGGCATGATAAGTACATCAAGGAAAAGAAATTCAAAGAAGGTGACTGGGCCCTCTTGTTTGATTCAAAGTTCAAATATTTTCAAGGTAAATTCCAAACACATTGGCTTGGGCCATATGAAATTATGAAAATTTTCGACAATGGAGCAATAAAAATCAGGACAATAGATGAAGAGAAGGTCACTTTTCTTGTAAATGGTCATAGATTGAAGCTGTATCATAAGCCACTTTCAAGAGAAGAATTTTCCAAGAGATTCTAGGAAAACAGTGATGTGAAGTTAATGAAGAAGAAGAATTCTTCTTCATCAACTTAATTGAATTTTCTGAATTCAAAATGCATGAAAAAAATAAAAATAAAAAAATAAAAATAAAGTATAAACATGAAAACTAATCACTGATTAGCATGTTTATACAGAAAAGATAAAGTGAAAATCAGAATCCTTCTGACACTTTAGCTTTTCAAATTTGTTCTTTTCTTGCAAGCAGCTATCACAAAATCATAAGTGTAGGCCCATTTTATATATCATATTCCACTTATGATCCATTTCACTCCATCATGTCTCACTTCATTCATATTTCATTCACTCCATTCATCCATACTTACTTCACTCCATTCCATGGTCCAATTCATTTAAATTTTAGACTTTTAAATTTGATCTCTTCCTGCAATTGAGTATTACAAATCATAAGTTGCAGGCCACTTTTCATATTTCATTCCACTTTACACCTATGATCCATTTCATTCCATTATAATTCACTTCACTCATACTCCATTCCACCATATTTCATGATCAAGTTTATTTAATTTCATACTATACTTCATTCATGTTTGAAATCATTTCATTTCATGTTTCAAAGCTTCTACAGGTATATTCTGTAGCCAGATATTCTGCAGCCAGACATTCTGCAGCCAGCTAGACATTCTGCAGCCAGATGCCCTGCAGGAAACTATCCAGCAACCACTTGTTCAGCAGCAAATTGACCCTGCACACCTATGTCAACAAGAAAAATCAAAGGGATTATGAAGATTGAAGGATCAATGATTTTCAAAGGAAGACAAAGCATATTAAAACCATAAAACTCAAAGGAAAGGCTAAGGTAAAGTTGTGAAATTATTATGATAACAGATTATGAAAGTTATAGTATGGTTAAGTTATATGTGTGTTTCATAAAGTCATTTTAATTATTCATATTGATCGAGCTTATCATAAAATCCTTGGAAAAAATCCCTTCCATTCCGCCATACCAAATCATCATTTATTAAAAATTAACGGTTAGTACTGAAATGACCTATTAGGTCACGTCACTAACCCGAAGTATTCAGTGATGATTTTGAAATTCACACGAGATTTTTTCGCGGTCTTTTCCTCCATGACAGCTCTCAAACTCATTAATTCGTGTGAATCACCCTCACCATATTTCACTCATCCCATAACCACTTCATGTCATCTTTCGGTAGGCAATTCATGCTGCATAAACAGAGAAGTCATCTTTGGGGTGAAAACAACTCTCTACAACCATTTTTACTGTGAATAGAAGAGCAGTAACGGAGTAGTAAATTGAAGGTTGAGAAAAGAAGCCATGGGTCTCATTGTAAGGTTCGAAACAGTTGGAACCAAATACTTAGAGGGTTACCCACAAATTAGAGAGATGCTACAGTAGGTTGGGTGATTACAGTTGTTGGAAAAGTTCAATGGTTTTCATAAGGAGGTAAACAAGAGATTTGCACGGTCCTTTAATGGATCAGAAGTTGAAATAGGAGATGTCAAGTTCACTATTACAGAATCCTTCATTGTAGAAGCAAAAAAATTACCAAGGCAAGGTGAACGATGGTTCAAAAACAAGGAATTTCACAACGAGGCATGGAGGCAGATGCTCAAAACACTAGGTATGGATATTTCAGTTTTCAAGAAGGGCATTCCTAGCTCAACACTGAAGAATAAATGGCGAAATATGTTTCTCATTTTTTAAAAGTTTATAACTTGTGAGGGAAGGTTTTGTACCCTATATGTTTATCACTTTTGGCTTATGTAGCATTTCCTAGATGAAGAAATCAATTTACCCTTTTTCTTACTTCATAGCCTAAAGAGAATGGTTTCTAATGTCCAAAAAAGGGTTCAATTCTTGGAAACCACCCTGTATCACCATGGCCTAGTTAAAATCCTAATTGAGCATCATTTGAGAAAGGTGGGAGACAGTTGGGATGAGTTCCTTTTGAGGAATCACTTTGAAGAACCCAGGGAATCTCCATCTGAAGGAAAACTTGCAAGAAGAAGTAGGAGAGGGAAAATTTCCAAATCTGTTGAACTTAAAACTGGTAAGTCCATACAAGAGGAAAGTGAGGAGATTATCTCTGAGAAATTGGCTAAAATCAAGAAACAACTTAAAAAAATAGAAGATAGTAAGAAAGTATGCTAAGGAGAGAGGTGAGGGACCATCTAAACTAAGACGAAGCCATAGGCTTAGAGGCATATTGAAGAAGACAACAGTTAAGAAAACATGCATCATAGACATTGAAGATGAAGAGAAACCAAATAATAGATCTCTTGAGTAACAACACGAAGAAGATCTTGATGAAGGAGCTCCAGAGATAGACCCAGAACAACAACAAATCTATAATTATGTTGAGTCATTAGAAAAGATGGCCTCGGAAAGCAGAGGAAGAACTCCTAGTCCACTAGGATCTACAATTGAAGTACTAAGAAGAGACAAATATGAATTAGAAGTACACAATAGGCATATAAAGAATGAAAATGAAATTTTAAAGGAACATGTAAAACTGAAGAGTAACATGAACACAACTCTCTCTCTGCAAATGGAAAAATTGTACAAGGCTAGCGAAAATTTGAAGAATAAAAACAAAAAGTTGAGTAGGGCACTTATAAATTTGAGATTCAAGTTGGTCATAAGGAAATCTAGGATGCCATTGAAAACCAAGCGAAGCAGAAAAAGGAGGCTAGATGTCCTAGCAAAAGTTTTAGAATACATGGATTTATTGCATGAGGACATGCAAAAGTTTTGCAGTGGGGGTATGTTTAGCCCCAAAGATGTCCTTTTGTTTCACCAAATTCCACTAAACTTTTGTGGTCTTGTTGTTATAGTAATTTTTGACCAGACTTAGCTATAGAATGCATCTATTCTATAGCTAGTCTCCTATTCCGCAACTATCTTCATGTTCACACAGGTTACAGGTGTAACTTAAAGGAAAAACACATATGGTTGAATTGTAGAACTCACCTACATCATTCCTTGCTCTCTACGAAGTCTAAGAAAAAATCTGAAAGTGGTTATGCACGTGGAGGAAACCCAAACTAAGAAGTAGATTCCTACCAGGACAAGGAATCTACAGATGTCTTCAGCAAAGTACGAGGCCTCCACAAGAGTTCTAATTTGATTTTAATTGAAAAAGACACTTATCCCTATTTCTTCTCCAGGGCAGTTATGTATTTCTCTTATAAGAATAACTTGGGAAAACGAGAGACAGTTAGTCAGTTAATGTTTTATTGTTAAGTTGTCCAAGACTGTAATACTCTATTTTTGAAGAGTTTTACTTTAATGAAAGAAGAACAACTTTAATACATGATCTGAAGAAATATTGAGGAGATTCGTGTGCTAATCTGGTGGTAGAGGGCCCCTACTGCCCGAGAGGCTCTGTGCATATTGTTTAGATAAGTAACTTTAGCTCTGTTTCGTTCCTAATTTAGGCAGTTTTCTGAACTTTATGTTTTATGCTCACTTACATTGAATGTTACAGCCAGTCTTGTTCTTATGAATTGTTCCAAAATATCACTAACACTGAATAAGATAGAGCTGTAATATTTTAGAGATTAATTGCATTTTAGTTCAGCTGTAGTATTTCAAATATTAATTGCATTTTAGTTCAGCTATAGTATTTTGGAGGTTAATTGCATATTAGTTCGGTTCTGTTTAATGTATTTTAAGTTTTATTAGCTAGTTGTATTCTAGTTTTGTTAAATTATACTTAAAGGCCTTCATTATTTACAAATTGCTCTTTTCTTAATCTCTGCCAATACATCATTGTCATAGGAACAAGAATTGGTAATGTCATTTTGAAGTCTTGACTGTTCTGCAATTTCTCATAATTTTACAAACTTGCCTTTTTCCAAAACTATTCCAAAAGATTCCTAACCCTTGAATGAGGCTTAATAGTGACATTTTGAGTTTCAGAATGGATTAATTTCAGTGTCATAAGTTAATTTAGAGTAGGGTTCCTTACTATGTTGCAGATAATCTTTTCCAAATGTGTTCCAAAAAATTTCTAACTATGGATGAGATTTTCTCTGTGATAATTGTAAGTTGTTGTTTACTTAGAGGAGCCTCATTGCATTAAACTTATCCTTTTCTCAAGTTGTTCCAACACACTTCTAGTGAAATGAATTGGACTGAGTTCATCTTATGAGTTATTTTCTTTCTTGTCAAGTTTTGCAATCTGTGAATTAGAATTTTCTGTTCTTACGTGCCATACATAGTTTAGAATAGATTTTTCTTTGTTTTAGTGTGACCAACAACTCCTCTTTTCCAATAACTTAGTTCTTTTCCTCTTAGCATAAAAAAAAAAAACCAAAAACACTAGAAAAACACTAAACACAACGAAGTAGGAAGCAGATACCTAGGCACATATAGTGCACTTCACTTCAACATTTTACTAGCCCTGGTTGACAATTTATGACATCAATTTAGGAACACTAAGTTGAGAAGACATTTTGGCACCGTTCCCGGGGAAGCGTAACTAGGTAGCCTTGTTTCTTACCTCCCAAAAACAATGATATGCATAGAGAAAGAGACTCAAGGGGTAGATTCATAAGAAGCAGAAGCTTGATTCCTAGAACATCACTTGTGCCACCAAGACCAAGAGGCAGCACACCTCCAACTCAAACCCACATCCCATACTCCACTGATCTTAGACATCCAGAGGACTTAAGATTAGACATTCCATCAGAAGAACCTTCTACTTCATCCACTGAGCCTATCTTAGAAGAAGATTCAAGGACCCCTGCGAGAGACCTAAACTTTTCCACTTCCACAGGAGAATCAATCATGGCAGAAGAAGGGGGAGGAGTGAGTCTTTAATGGAGAACATACACTATTTGGAGGGGGTAGAGGTAGAGGTAGAGGAGAAGGAGGTAGAGGTGCAGAAGGAGAAGGAGGTAGAGGTGAATAAAGAGGCAGAGGAAGAGGTAGAAGGGAAATGGGAATCTATTTTGGGTTTCCTATAGTAGATGAAGAAACCAATGCAACTATGAAAACAATTTCACCCTCTGTCCTTCCACACTTTTATGGACTCAAAAGTGAAGATCCCGAAACCTTCCTATTTTAATTTGAAGTCCTATGTAGAACCTATGATTACTTACAAGATGCCCAAAAACTTAAACTATTCCCTTCAACATTGAAAGGAGCAGCATTAGAATGGTTTATGATTTTGATCAACAGTTCTATTAGGACATGGGAAGACATGAAACATGCATTTCTAGAGAGGTATTTGGATTACTGTATGCCAGTCAACCATAAGGAGGAAGTGTTTAAAATGTTACAAAAAGAGGATGAAAACCTGGAATATTTGCTGGAAAGGTTTAACTACAACATCAAAAGAGAAAAAATGGAAAACCTAGACCAAGATACCTTGAAAGATCTCTTGTTGAAGACAATTAGGGATGAATGGCTAAATATCCTTAATATGATGGGAAAAGGGGATATATCTTAGCTCACATTACCTGAAACAGTTGAATTTTGTATCAACCTTTCAAGAGGGAAATCTAAAACTGTAAAAGGACCAAGAGACCTTGCCCTTGCAAGGGCAAGTAAGTCTGCTTCTGGGACAATAAGTATGGCAGAAATACGACATATCCTTGATGAATTCAAGTCTGAAATTTTAGGGAGTCTTAGTGAGCAAATAGACACCCTCAAGCTACAAAACAAGCAAAAAGCTGAATCTGATGCCTTAGTAGTCTTTTGTCCCAAATGTAGAAAGAAGCATGCCTTGAGAGAGTGCCCTTTGGATGCAAAAGTATTAGAGACTTGTGTAATTTGTTCAGAAAAACATGAGACCAAGAGTTGTACTTCACTTCCTGGTCTTAAAGTTGTCTTTCAAGAAGAAACCCCTAAAAATTCCACATAATCTCTCAATTTTGTCTCTAGGAGGCCTTGGCAAGGACCTCAAACACAAGGATTCCATGATCAACTGTATAATCAACCCCCACCAAATTGTAATTCTTGGGAGCAACCTTGGCCCCAATTCCAAAATCAATCTCAAACTTGGGCACAAGGAGGACAAAATCCCTATGGAAGATACTCTCAGTACTATCAATATCCACCATCCTATCCACCATATCCACATTTCCCTCCTTGACACAATCCTCAATAGAATCCTCAAAATCCGCAACATCAAAATTCACCACTTCCATTACCATTTCCTCAGAAAACAAATCAGTTGCTTGCCCAACCTATACCAAACCCCAACAATAAAAATCCTCAAAATACATACATGATAGAAGGCCAACAGTTTGCAACCTATTTGATCACTTCTTTAGACCTTAATGATGTTCAACTTAGGTCGGGAAGAATACTTGAAAAGAAGAGACCTTCTGTAATCATACAAGAACAAAACAACTCTGAGGAAGAGTCTATACAGGTAAATAAAAGTCTTGAAGAAGACACATATTTTCAAGACCCAAACATTGAAAAATCAAAACAAAAAGAACCAATAATTTCAACTCCTATATTAAAGCATCCATCAACATCCACCTCTACACCTCCCTTTCTAGAAAGATTACAAATTGATAGGGGTGTAGAAAAATAAATTATGGTGCCGAATTATGATTTCCTAGATGAGCTGAGAAATGTTTGTATTAATATCCCATTATTACAAGCTATCAAGGAAATTCCAATTTTAGAAAAAACAATAAAGGAGTTGAGCATGAAAAAAACAGGAAAAAGAATCAAAGAGACAAAGAAAATTCAACTGGCAGGAAAAATAGCAGATATCATGATGGGTAAGATTTCCATTCCAAAGTATCTAGACCCAGGAAATCCAGTTGTTAGAATACACATCAATGGAATTGAGATCCAAAACACACTTATTGATTTAGGAGCAGCAATCAATATCATGAGTAGACAAATCATGGATAAATTGAAACTTCCTAATCTTCTTTTTACACCCACATTATTACAATTAGCAGACAGATCTGTGATCAAACTTGATGGGGTAATAGAAGACATTCCAGTGTCCCTATATTCTTGGGAATATCCTGTGGATTTTATGATCCTAACTCCTAAGAATAATCTAGGAGGGCATCCTATTATATTAGGAAGACCTTGGTTAGCTACAGCTGATGCTTTCATTAGTTGTAGATCCGGTGATATGTACATCTCTGATGTTAGTTCAACTAAGAAATTTACCTTGTATCCTCCAGCAAACACAATTGCAGAATTAGATGATACTCAATGGATTGATGATGAAGAAGACATACAACCTCTCTTCACAATTTCAGAAATTAGTGAAGACATCCAGATCCTGAATACCTTAGAAACTTTTGAATCCTCTTCGGAGTACAAACATGAACAATTTCAAGAAGAATCCAACATTTATTTTTTATCATCAAGACAAATGTCTCTTTACTCCATGGATAAATTTGGCAGCTCTACAATTGAGATATTTCCAGGAAAAACTTTAAACATAAACAAGAACCTAGTGAAATCTCAACAAGAAAAGCTAGTCAAGATATTACAGAGACATTCTTCTACATATGCATGGGAGTACACTGATATGAAAGGGATAAGACTTGCACTCATCACATCTACATAGAGGAAAATTGTAAACCAATCAGACAACCTCAGAGATTGATGAATCCAAATCTTAGGGAGATTGTTAAAGAAGAATTGCAGAAATTGTTAAATGTCAACTTTATCTATCCCATTTCAGATAGTCAGTGGGTTTCTCCTTTGGTAATTGTGCCAAAGAAAAATGGTAAATGGAGGGTATGTATTGACTACCGAGAATTAAAAAAAGCTACTCTTAAAGATCATTTTCCCTTACCCTTCATAGATCAGGTGTTAGATACATTAGCTGGCAAAAAGTACCTCTCATTTTTGGATGGGTTTAGTGGTTATAACCAAATTCAAGTAGCACTTGAAGATCAAGACAAAACCACATTTACCTGTCCTTGGGGTACCTATGCTTACCGAGTATTGCCATTTGGACTATGCAATTCACCTGCAACATTTCAAAGGGCAGTACTAGGAATATTTTCAGATCGATTGTGTAGAGGTATATATGGGTGATTTCACAGTCTATGGAAACACATTTGAAGAAGCCTTAGTAAACTTGGAAATTTTTTTAAAGTGATGTAAAGAATAAAATACTTCACTAAGTCATGAGAAGTGTTTTATGATGTTTACTGAAAGGAATTGTTTTGGGGCATCACATTTCAGGGGATGGGATTAGAGTTGATGAGTCAAAAGTTGAAGTAATCTCTAACTTATCTGTTCCAAGTTGTCAAAAAGATGTTAGGAGCTTTCTAGGATTTACAGGATATTATCGAAGGTTTATAGAAAACTTCACCAAGATATCATCTCCACTTTTCAAATTACTTACCAAGGACTGTGAATTCAAGTGGAATCCTGATTGCCAGTTAGCCTTTGAGACCCTGAAAACAAAAATCTCTGAAGCACATATTTTAAGGGGACCTAACTGGAAGTTATCTTTTCATATTTCAACAGATGCCTCAGATACAGCTTTAGGAGCAGTATTGGGACAAAAAGACTCGATTCCTTATGCCATCTACTATACATGTAAAAATTTGACTCCTTTAGAGTTAAATTACACTGTAACTGAAAAAGAGTTCTTAGTTGTTGTTTATGCCATAAATAAATTTAGAGACTATATAACAGGCTATGAAACTTTTGTTCACACAGATCACTCTGCAATTAAATATCTAATGAACAAATCAATCACTAATGGTAGAGTCATAAGATGGTTATTTCTCTTACAGGAATTCAACATTACCATTCTAGATAGGCCTGGGAAACAAAACACAGTAGTTGATTTCCTATCTAGACTCCAAAACATCAAAGACAATACTCCAGTTGAAGATCAATTCCTTGATGAATATATTTTTGCAATTTCTACTCAAACTCCTTGGTTTGCTGACATTGCTAATTATTTAGTTTCAGGGAAATTTCCTTCAATAATGAATGCAAGAGACAAAAGAAAGATCATTTATGACAGTGCAAAATATTCATGGGTTTCTAATGAGTTATACAAAACAGGTCCAGATTTTATCATTAGGAGATGTGTTCGGGAAGATGAGATGCCTAAGATCCTCAAGGCATGTCATGATGAACCTTGTGGTAGACACTTTGCTGATAAAAGAATAGCTTATAAGATCCTTCATTTAGGATATTATTGGCCATCCCTTTTTAAAGATGCTAAAGAGTATGTCAAAAGGTGTGACAGTTGCCAAAGGGTAGGGAAACCTTCTCCTTCGGGTGAGATGCCATTGCAGCCTCAGGTACATATTGAACCTTTTGAGAAATGGGCTTTAGATTTTGTAGGACCTATTAGTCCTCCATCAAGACAAAAGAAATATATATTAGTTTGCACTGATTATGTTACCAAATGGGTAGAGACCAAGCCATTACTTTCTGCTACTGAAGCATCTGTAGTTAATTTTCTTTTTGAGGATATTTTTACTCGTTTTGGTGTCCCAAGGGAAATTTTTACAGATCAAGGAGCTCAATTCACATCAAGGTTAGTGGAACAAATGATGGAGAGGTACAAAATCAGACACAGAAAATCTACTCCCTATCATCCACAAGCAAATGGTCAAGTGGAATCTACTAATAAGGTCATTGAAGGGATCCTAACAAAGACTGTTCATTTACATAGAAGAGATTGGGCAGACAGGCTTCCTAAAGCCTTGTGGGCCTATAGAACTACACGGAGAAGCACAACAGGCCATACTCCTTATGAACTTGTTTATGGAAAACAAGTTTTGTTTCCCATAGAGTTTTAGATTCAAACTTTTAAAATGGAAGTTCAACAACGACTTGATATAACAGAGCCACAAAAGCACAGATTGGAGCAGATTAATGAATTGGATGAGATTAGACAAGATGCAGTCCAGAAAACAAGTATAGTCTAGCAACAAAGGACTAGATGGCATGATAAGTACATCAAGGAAAAGAAATTCAAAGAAGGTGACTGCGCCCTCTTGTTTGATTCAAAGTTCAAATATTTTCAAGGTAAATTCCAAACACATTGGCTTGGGCCATATGAAATTATGAAAATTTTCGACAATGGAGAAATAAAAATTAGGACAATAGATGAAGAGAAGGTCACTTTTCTTGTAAATGGTCACAGATTGAAGCTATATCATAAGCCACTTTCAAGAGAAGAATTTGTCAAGAGATTCCAGGAGAACAGTGATGTGAAGTTAATGAAGAAGAATTCTTCTTCTTCATCAACTTAATTGAATTTTCTGAATTCAAAATGCATGAAAAAAAAAAAAAAGTATAAACATGAAAACTAATCACTGATTAGCATGTTTATACAGAAAAGATAAAGTGAAAATCAGAATCCTTCTGACACTTTATCTTTTCAAATTTGTTCTTTTCCTGCAAGTAGCTATCAAAAAATCATAAGTGCAGACCCATTTTATATATCATATTCCACTTATGATCCATTTCACTCCATCATGTCTCACTTCATTCATATTTCATTCACTCCATTCATCCATACTTCATTCACTCCATTCCATGGTCCACTTCATTTTCATTTCAGACTTTTAAATTTGATCTGTTCCTGCAATTGAGTATTAAAAATCATAAGTTGTAGGCCACTTTTCATATTTCATTCCACTTTACACCTATGATCCATTTCATTCCATTATAATTCACTTCACTCATGCTCCATTCCACCATATTTCATGATCAAGTTTATTTCATTTCATACTATACTTCATCCATGTTTCAAATCATTTCATTTCATGTTTCAAAGCTTCTACATGTATATTCTGCAGCCATATATTCTGCAGACAGACATTCTGCAGCCAGCCAGACATTCTGCAGCCAGAAGCCCTGCAGGCAAACTATCCAGCAACCACTTGTTCAGCAGAAAATTGACCCTGAACACCTATGTCAACAAGCAAAATCAAAGGGATTATGAAGACTGAAGGATCAATGATTTTCAAAGGAAGACAAAGCATATTAAAACCATAAAAATCAAAGGAAAGGCTAAGGTAAAGTTGTGAAATTATTATGATAACTGATTATGAAATTTATAGTATGGTTAAGTTATATGTGTGTTTCATAAAGTCATTTTAATTATTCATATTGATCGAGCTTATCATAAAATCCTTGGAAAAAATCCCTTCCATTCCGCCATACCAAATCATCATTTATTAAAAATTAATGGCTAGTACAGAAGTGACCTATTAGGTCATGTCACTAACCTGAAGTATTCAGTGATGATTTTGAAATTTACACGAGATTTTTCCACAGTCTTTTCCTCCATGACAGCTCTCAAACTCATTAATTCATGTGAATCACCCCCACAGTATTTCACTCATCCTATAACCACTTCATGTCATCTTTCTGTAGCCAATTCTTGCTGCATAAACAGAGAAGTCATCTTTGAGGTGAAAATAACTCTCTACAGCCATTTTTACCGTGAATAGAAGAGCAGTAACGGAGTAGTAAATTGAAGGTTGAGAAAAGAAGCCATGGGTCTCATTGTAAGGTCCGAACTAGTTGGAACCAAATACTTAGAGGGTTACCCACAGATTAGAGAGATGCTACGCTAGGTTGGGTGGTTACATTTTTTGGAAAAGTTCAATGGTTTTCATAAGGAGGTAAGCAAGACATTTTCATGGTCCTTCAATGGATCAGAAGTTGAAATAGGAGATGTCAAGTTCACTATTACAGAATACTTCATTGCAGAAGCAGCAGAATTACCAAGGCAAGGTGAACGATGGTTCAAAAACAAGGAATTTCACAATGAGGCATGGAGGCAGATGCTCAAAAAACTAGGTATGGATATTTCAGTTTTCAAGAAGGGCATTCCTAGCTCAACACTGAAGAATAAATGGCCAAATATGTTGCTCATTTTGCAAAATTTTATAACTTGTGAGGGAAAGTTTGGTACCCTATATGTTTATCACATTCGGCTTATGATGCATTTCCTAGATGAAGAAATCAATGTACCCTTTTTCTTACTTCATAGCCTAAAGAGAATGGTTTCTAATGTCCAAAAGAGGGTTCAATTCTTGGAAACCACCTTGTATCACCATGGCCTAGGTAAAATCCTAATTGAGCATCATTTGAGAAAGGTGGGAGAAAATTGTGATGAGTTCCTCTTGAGGAATCACTTTGAAGAACCCAAGGAATCTCCATCTGAAGGCAAACTTGCAAGAAGAAGTAGGAGAGAGAAAATTTCCAAATCTGTTGAACTTAAAATTGGTAAGTCCATACAAGAGGACAATGGGGAGATTATCTCTGAGAAATTGGCTGAAATCAAGAAAAATCTTAAAAAAAGAGAAGATAATAAGAAATTATGCTAAGGAGAGAGGTGAGGGACCATATAAACTAAGACGAAGCCATAGGCTTAGAGACATATTGAACAAGACAACAGTTAAGCAAACATGCATCATAGATATTGAAGATGAAGAGACACCAACTGATAGATCTCCTGAGTACCAGTACGAAGAGGATCTTGATGAAGGAGCTTCGGAGGTAGACCTAGCACAACAAAAAATCTATAATTATGTCGATTCATTAGAAAAGAGAGCCTCAGAAAGCAGAGGAAGAACTCCTAGTCCACCAAGATCTGCAATTGAAGTACTAAGAAGAGACAAATATGAATTAGAAGTACTCAATAGGAATATAAAGAATGAAAATGAAATTTTAAAGGAACAAGTCAAACTAAAGAGTAACATGAACACAACTCTCTCTCTGCAAATGGAAAAATTATACAAGGCTAGTGAAAAGTTGAAGAAGAAAAACAAAAATTTGAGCAAGACACTTATAAATTTGAGATTCAAGTTGGTCATAAGGAAACCTAGGATGCCATTGAACACCAAGCAAAGCAGAAAAAGGAGGCTAGATGTCCTAGCAGAATTTTCATAATACATGGATTGATTGCATGAACAGATGCAAAAGTTTTGCAGTGGGGGTATATTGAGCCCAAAGATGTCCTTTTCTTTCACCAGATTCCATTTCATTTCCTTTTTCCTTTATCAGTTATAGGCTTAAAATATCAATAGGATTTATTAAATTCACTTTAGGAATGCATACAATAACTGTCTTATTAAAATTTGTGGTCTTGTTGTTGTAGTAATTTTTGACCAGACTTAGCGACAGAATGCAGCCATTCTGTAGCTAGTCGCCTATTCCACAAATATCTTCATGTTCACACAGGTTATAGGTGTTAATTAAAAGAAAAATGCATATGGTTGAATTCCAGAACTCACCTACATCATTCCTTGCTCTCTACGAAGTATGAGAAAAAATCTGCAAGTGGTTATGCACATGGAGGAAACCCAAACTAAGAAGTAGATTCCTACCAGGATAAGGACTCTACAGATGTCTTCAGCAAAGTATGAGGCCTCCACAAGTGTTATAATTTAATTTTAATTGAAAAAGACACTTACCCTATTCTTCTCCAGGGAAGTTATGTATTTTTCTTATAAGAATAACTTGGGAAACCGAGAGACAGTTAGTCAGTTAATGTTTTATTGTTAAGTTGTCCAAGACTGTAATACTCTGTTTTTGAAGCGTTTTCCTTTAATGAAAGAAGAACAACTTTAATACATGATCTGAAGAAATCTTGAGGAGATTCGTGTTCTAATCTGGCGGTAGAGGGCCCCTACTGCCCGAGAGGCTCTGTGCATTTTGTTTAGATAAGTAACTTTATCTCTGTTTTGTTCCTAATTTAGGCAGTTTTCTGAACTTTATGTTTTATGCTCACTTACATTGAATGTTACAGCCAGTCTTGTTCTTATGAATTATTCCAAAATATCACTAACACTGAATAAGATAGAGCTGTAGTATTTCAAAGATTAATTTCATTTTAGTTCAGTTGTAGTATTTCTGAGATTAATTGCATTTTAGTTCAGCTGTAGTATTTCAGAGGTTAATTGCATATTAGTTCGGTTCTGTTTAATGTATTTTAAGTTTTATTAGCTAGTTGTATTCTAGTTCTGTTAAATTATACTTAAAGGCCTTCATTATTTACAAACTTCTCCTGTTCTTAATCTCTGCTAATACATCATTGTCATAGGAACAAGAATTGGTAATGTCATTTTGAAGTCTTGTCTGTTCTGCAATTTCTCATAATTTTACAAACTTTCCTTTTTTGAAAACTATTCCAAAGGATTCCTAACCCTTGAATGAGTCTTAATAGTGACATTTTGAGTTGCATAATGGATTAATTTCAGTTTCATAAGTTAATTTAGAGTAAGGTTCCTTACTATGTTGCAGATAATCTTTTCCAAATGTGTTCCAACAAATTTCTAACTATGGATGAGATTTTCTCTGTGATAATTGTAAGTTGTTGTTTACATAGAAGAGCCTCATTGCATTAAACTTATCCTTTTCTCAAGTTGTTCCAGCATACTTCTAGTGAAATGAATTGGACTGAGTTCATGTTATGAGCTATTTTTTTCTTGTCAAGTTTTGCAATCTGTGAATTAGCATTTTCTGTTCTTAGGTGCCATACATAGTTTAGAATAGATTTTGCTCTGTTTTAGTGTGACCAACAACTCCTCTTTGCCAATAACTTAGTTCTTTTCCTCTTAGCATAAAAACCCAATACCAAAAACACTAGAAAAACACTAAACACAACGAAGTAGGAAGTAGATACCTAGGCACACATAGTGCACTTCACTTCAACAGTTTACTAGCCCGGGTTGACAATTTATGACATCAATTTAGGAACAATAAGTTGAGCAAATAGGGTGCATCATACATTGATACCCATGGAAGAAGGAGAGCCATCAAGCAGAGTGGTTGATCCAAAGAACTTTTTGCTGAGTGGAAAGGAATATCTGTAGTAGATAGAAGAAGAAGAGGTAAGTTTTGCTTTAGTTTGCAAACCTAAGGTAGTTCTTACTTCTACAAAGATTTCTGATTTGCCAATGGAAATCCAAGAGATGTTAGAAAATTATTGTGACATTGTTGTGGATGATTTACCTGATGAGCTGCCACCTGTGAGAAAGATTAGCCATCAGATAGATTTTATCCCTGGTTCAAATCTGCCAAATAAGGCAGCCTACAGAATGACTCCCATAGAAAATGAGGAAATCAGGAGACAAGTACAGGAATTGGTGGACAAGGGACTGATCAGAGAAAGTTTGAGTCCATGTGCAGTACCAGCAGTGTTGAGCCAAAATAAAGATGGAGGCTGGAGGATGTGTACTGATTCCAGAGCAATCAATAAGATAACAATCAGGTACAGATTCCCTTTGCCCAGAGTTGAAGATTTAATGGATTATTTGAGTGGTGCTAAATATTTTTCAAAAATAGATTTAAAAAGTGGATATCATCAGATTAGAATAAGAGAGGGTGATGAGTGGAAAACTGCCTTTAAAACAAATGAAGGATTGTATGAATGGATGGTCATGCCTTTTGGGTTGTCAAATGCACCTAGTACTTTTATGAGACTTATGAATGAAGTGTTGAAATAATTAATTGGTAAATTTGTGATAGTGTATCTGGATGATATATTAGTTTTCAGCAAAACCAAAGAAGAGCATTTAAGGCATCTTCTTTATGTCTTGAAGAATTTGCACCAAGAGAAACTGATGATAAACTTAAAGAAATTCTCATTCATGAAAGAAGAGCTGGTGCATTTGGGATTTTTTGTTTCTCAGAAGGATTGAAGATGGACCCAGAAAAGGTTAAGGCAATTGTGGAGTGGCCTTCACCCAGAAATGTTTTTGAGGTAAGAAGTTTCCATGGACTTGCCAATTTTTACAGGAAGTTTATAAGAAACTTCAGTAAGATTAATGCACCCATCATTGAGACAATAAAAAAGAGCAAAAAACCATTTAAGTGGACTACTGAAGCAGAAAGAAACTTTAAACTTCTGAAGCAAAAGATAACTGAAAAACTTGTTTTAATTCTGCCTGATTTTACTAAACCATTTCAAGTGAAGTGTGATGCCAGTGGAGAAGCCATTGGAGCTGTGCTGAGTCAGGATGATAGGCCTGTTGCCTATTTCAGTGAAAAGATGAATGACACTAGAAGAAATTATTCCTCTTATGAGAAGGAATTCTATGCAGTTGTTCAGGCATTGAAAAAGTGGAGGCATTATTTGATGTCTAAAGAATTTGTATTATACTCTGATAATCATGCTTTGCAGCACATTGTACAACAGCCCAAGTTGAAACATAAGCATGCCAAATGGGTTGAGTATCTCCAAGGTTTCAACTTTGTTTTGAAACACATAAGTGGCCAAGCAAATAAAGTAGCTGATGCTTTGAGTAGGAGGCACATGCTTGTTCAAGAAACCAATTTTGAAGTTGTAGGATTTGAATTTCTCAAGGAATCTTATAGAACAGATTCAGATTTTAAGGAAGATTTTGAGGCATGTTGTAACCCTGTTCTAACAGATAGAAGCTAGTGGATGGATTATTTCTTGCAGGAGGACTTACTATTGAGAAGAAACCAGCTGTGTGTACCAAAATGTTCCATGAGAGAAAAATTGATCAAGGAGAAGCATAGTGGTGGACTTGCTGGACAATTTGGTACTGATAAAACTTATGAGAAGCTGAGTCACTTCTATTATTGGCCCAAGATGAGAGCAGAAGTGGAAAAGTTTGTGAAACATTGCAAAATCTGTCAATATGCCAAAGGAAGGAGCCATAATGTAGGATTGTATACTCCCTTGCCTATTGCAGACAGGCTTTGTGACATGGTGAGTATGGATTTTATTCTATGATTTCCCAAGACTCAGAGAGGGAATGATGCAGTCTTTGTTTTAGTAGACATATTTTCCAAAATGACACATTTTATTCCGTGTTACAAAACTAGTGATGTCACCCATCTTGCCAACTTGTTTTTCAAATAAGTTGTTAGATTGCATGGGTTGCCCAAGAGTATTGTTTTAGACATAGACACCATATTTGTGGGCCCTTTTTGGAGGACATTGCGGAAGAAACTTGGTACTAAACTAAGTTTCATCTCAGCTTATCATCCTCAGACTGATGGACAAACTGAGGTAGCGAATAAGAGTCTGGGAAATTTGTTGAGAAGTCTTGAAGGAGAGCATCCCAAGCAGTGGGATCATATTTTTCCCCAGGAAGAATATGCATATAATGACTCACCAAACAAAAGCACAGGGCAGAGTCCATTCCATATTTTCTATGGAATGTACCCCAGAGGAATATCAGAGTTAAGAAATCTGGGGAAGGCATAGCTAAGGAGCACTGATGGTGAGGAATTTTGTTCAGAGATCCAAGCCATACATGAGCAAGTGAAACAACAGCTACAAGAAAACAACATCAAATACAAAGGCAGAGCAGACTTGAGCAGAAAATAAGTCCATTTTGAAGTAGGAGATCTGGTTTTGACACACTTGAGAAAGGAGAGATTCCCAAAGAATTAGTATAACAAACTGAAGTTCAAAAAGATTGGGCCATGCAAGATACTTAGAAAGTTTTATGTTAATGCTTATGAGATTGAATTGCTTCCTGATGTTGGAATATCTCCCATTTTTAATGTTGCAGATTTGTACAGGTATGAAGGTGGTGATGCAGAAGAGGGACCAGCAGACAAGGAACAAATTGAGTGGGAAAAGCAGCTACCTCCAGCACAACCATTGCAACCAGAAAGGATATTGGACAAAAGAGTGTTCAGGAAAACCAGAGGACAAGAGTACTTTCAGTACTTAATCAAATGGAAGGACAAGCCAGAGGAATATTCCACTTGGATGAATGAAGGAATGTTGTAGAAGGTAGGCAGATCAATGGAAGAGCTCATGGATAGGAGCCATGAAGAAAATCGCCCTCGGGAGTCTGATGCAGGGGCATTAGACACTAGCCAACAATGTAGGAGGTTTTGTCCACATGTTGTGGCTAGGAGGGTTCAAAATCACTTGAAATTGTAACAACAAGGTGTCAACACCTTAGCTGTCTGTTACTTTTAGAACAATTAGAGTCAGTAGAAGTTGAATAGTTTAGTGCAGTCCATATGTCATGTCTAAGTTATTCGAATCAATTGTAATTAGGATTTTGATTTACCAATAAAGGTCCTCATAGAGGAACCGAAGAGACATATATTGATGTATAAATGTAACTCCCGGATGCATTGAAGGGAGGAGATTTTCACAGTAAAGTCATGTGTTAAGCCTTTTGTTTTAGTTGAATAAAAGCCAACATTTTATTGATTACCTGTGTGTGGTCGAATTAATCTCTATGCGAATTTGTTTGGTTCTGAGCATGTTGAATCCCTAGTCCTGTGATTAATTAAATGAAGACAATTGCTATGTAATCTCCGCGAATCCCTGTCTATGGTAGATTGTGGGGTTTCCTTGAATCGTCGAAACACATTATGTGAGAGACAGTGAATGATACATTAACCCACCGTCGTGACACTATAGATGTCAGTATTGGAGAGCGTAACCAGTAGGAGTTATCTGCTTATAGAACTGTGGATTCTGGTCGTAGCGAATGAAACCCTGTATAAAGGAATTAGACCTGTTTTGTCATTAACTGAGAGTTCCTGTCCCGAGGTTAGACCGTGAGTTGAGAACTGGAGTGAATCGAAAGGATAGCGTAACCCCGACGTAACCCTTGGTCAATCACTGTTCAAAGGTTGGAAGCAGTTTTGATCGCATCACCTTTGCGAGACGAGCGATATTCACAAAATTCACAAAATCGAAGCGATTCCATAGACTGGAGGACACGTGGCATACGATGGGATTCCAAAACCTCCCTCATCGCACGCTAACGATCGACTTCAGAGCCCGCGCGATATTGAGGTGTACCGTTCGATCTGGAGACTAATCATCGAACGAAGATCACATTCGGAAGTAGCTCGGAGGTTAACCAAGGTATAGTTGTGTGTATTTAATGGAATTTCCACCAATCGTATGTGTGGTCTAGCCTAAAGTATATTAAAGTGTTTCTTTGCAAATATTGTCAGGTTATTAATATAAGTTGGAGGAATTAAGGTTCGGGGATCTAATTAAGTTTTCCAAAGTTCGCTGAATATATTTATTTGTCAATTTCTTCGAAATTGATAAATAAAATTACAAGAAAGTTGCAGAAGACCACGTGGAGGTGAACTGCGTTAATTGAGTGCAACGATGACAGAGCTATGATAGTAGACCAGCTCTCCTTAGGGGGCCGACTTTCAGTTTTGTTCCTGTCACTGCATGCCAAACATAAAAAACTTGTATGACGATATGCCCTTACCCCAAAGTCTAGTGCTGGAACCTCACTCTAATATTCTGCATCTCCTTCTCTATATTATCCAACATATCCACATCACATCTTATCAACAACATCATAATGAAATAACTATATACAATGAAATCCCAATGCATATCTAACATATTATGCATGCATAACAATAACCATAACCATAACAATTCATGTACAACAAACCTATAGACACTGACATGCATAACAAATGCATAACCGAGATACACTCATGATGACCACATCCTATCAACAAGACCATCAAATTTCACGTGGACACACTACTACAACTATGAGCAAGGAACACATATGCAATCGACATGAATGCATGGCCAACACACTCCACCCATCGAGTCCAAGTGTTGAACCATGCTCTGATACCACTTTGTAACAACTCCTCCCACATCTACCCAAGTAACGGGCCAATTGAGGTAAACATGTAACAAAGAGTTACAATGATGTGATTCAAATCCCTATGTATCGGTTAAGGAAGTGGAACTGATGGAAGACAACCAACCTGACCTTTTACACGTGAAACATAAATTCCATGAGCCATCCAACCCTTCCAGGTGACCAACCCCTGAGACAACCTAGATACTTAATTACATTAGAGCCTCAGTTGCTCCCATGACATGGGTATGCATGCGAGTGGGACCCTCCAATTGCTCCCACAACAATTGCATGCCTACAACTAGGGACTTTTCCATCTAGTTCTGTGATAGCAACTCTAGATTCCATGCCACTTTTTCAGGGTTGGGGCTTAAGCCACTTCCCATAATCCCATGAAGCTTCTAGGAATGATAAATAAGATGGAAACAAATATTCTAATGAAAACAACTGACTAATGTCTTAATTGTACCCCTACTAACCATCACAAGAATTTCGTTAAACATATCACACATATGCGATCTACAGGTCTGTTGTACCTACTACAATGCCCTCCAAAATTTTTTCCTAAGCCAAATGTTGGAGACTTCATTGGTCTTTTTCATTATTGTCGCAAAATTTGAATCTCATTTGATTTTTTTTTCTTATAATGTTGTGACCCCTTTCGAAAGATAGGAAAAGTGTCTTATTCTGGAATATTAGATGTTGCATTGTATGCATGAGCATGATCTAGTGGTTTGAAGAGGTCAAATTTTTGAAAATTAGTTGTTATAACCTTGTAAGTATCTTTCTCACTCATTTCTAAAGTTTTGAGCAATGTTTCACAAGTGTCATTATAGTCCTCGTAAAGTGTATCTTTGGTGTTGCACTTGTCATAATTGGTCCTAAAGTTGTCATGCTGAAGAAAATGCTTTGTTTCTATTTCATGGATGACATACGTTGATTGAATCATCAAAATATGATAATTTTGTGATCACAATCGAGGTTTCATCATCGTTGACACTGAACTCACCAGTCTCACACTTAGCCATTTTTCGAAATTTTTTCCAATGAATAAACCTAGCTTCACCCAACCTCCCAGGAGCTACATACTGTGAAATATCAATCATATAGCCATGAATTTTTTTCTTGGCACTATGCAACATAAAATTTCTTCCTCCTAGTTCTGCCACACTTCGTAGTTTCTATGACCAACCCTTGACCATGACCTCTGAAATTGCGCAATCCTGACCCCCAACCCGACTTGAACTACACACTTTGCAAGCACAAGCCTCAATCTCATTCCCTGAGCCCTTGAAATATTCATATGCATAATATCTCGACCTTCCTTTAATCCCAGAATTATGCAGTAATGTCTCCCAATTCCCATCCCTTCAGCCTATCCCACTAGCTTTGAAAATTGTGCAGTCTTGTCCCTCAAGCCAACCTCAACTACACATTGCACAGTATTAAGGGTCAAGGATTCCCCTTGCCTACTTGATCTACAAAACTACACAATAACTAAGTCTCCCTTCCCATATTATCACTTGTTTTAGGATTAGTTTATGGATCAAAATGCATCATATTAGGTTAGGTGTTTTAGGATTAATTTTGTCTTGTCATGAGTGAACTGTAGGAACATGTACTCTATAATGTCATGGAAATATGATGAAGAAGGTGAGGAATGAGGGAAACATACTCAAAGACACTCTTGCAATTGAACTTATAAGATGATTGAACATGACGAAGTGAAGGGACACTAGTTTGGGAACACTATCCAAGACTTTAGCTCATTGAAATCTCCTTATCACCAAGGCATGCAGAGGTGAAAAGGAAAACTGCTTCATGAAGGCACTCAAATAATCAAGCAGTCCACGTCAGTAGTGTCATGTCATGTCATGAGTGGTCATATGCCACATCACTAGTGTGGACCATGTATTTTGTATTCCAAATCTATTATAAAGTGGAAGTCCAAAGGACACACATGGAATGCAAAGAGTCATGTAAGTTGAAAAATCATAGGAAGTCAAATATTCATGAGGGTAGTCAAAGAGTCACACCTAATTATATATACTCCCTAATTGTATGAGAAAATGACTTTTCACTTTGGCTCCTCCAGCAAAGAGTTAGAGAGATAAGCTAGTTCTTTTTGGAGCAAGGTGTGGCTCTAATGCTCCATTATTAGAGCTAGTAATGTTGATTGTATATATGTGTCTTGTAAATTTTACTTAATAATAGAAGCCTTCTGAGGCCAACACATTCTTCATGGATGGAATATGTGTAGGTTTTAACCCTGAACAGAAATTATCTACACACGAATCTCATACCAGAAAATAAACAATAGCGAGAGCATAAAACATAAAACAGATAAACACAGAGATTTTCCCCTGGATCCCAAATCGGGACGACCAACTTGATTTTTCATTATATTCCTTTTAGTGTTACAACAAATATATATAGATGCCGAAGCATACATAGACCCCAATCCAATAACCCTGGATTAGAACATAACCGTAGTTCCCTTGACCGGATCTAAAAAATACCAGGGGCCGAAAACCATCGTACCCTAAAACCATGTGCAAACTCATGCACAAAACATTGGTGGGTCCACCTATGAGTGGGTCCGCACACCAAAAATTTTTTTGTCGGGGTGTTGCCCCGAAACCCAACAGTGGGGGCTGCCTCCCCCATGGTGACCCCCCTGCTACACCTGGCGCAACATACAGCGCATGGGGCTAGTCGTGGAAAGAATATAACACATGCCCAACATTCTCCCACTTGTTTTTTTCTTTCCATAGGGGGCCATAGGAGAGCTTAGTCATTGGGCCAATTCTTCAACACTCGTTGTTTCTCTACACCAAGAGAAATTTTGAGTGCTCACAGACTTCGTTAATGGATCTGCAACATTCTTCAAAGTGTCCACCTTTACCAGCAACACCCTTTTAGCCTCAACCATATCTCTAACAAAGTGATATTGAACATCAATGCGCTTTGTCTTTGAATGGTAAGCAGGGTTCTTAGCCAAGAAAATTGCACTTTGGCTATCACAGTCTATCCTTATAGCTTGCTGTACCAACCCCATACTTGAACACAATCTCTGCAACCAAACTGCTTCCTTGCTTGCATGAGTGGCTGCTATGTATTCTGCCTCTGTAGCTGAAAGAGCCACTACAGACTGTCTTTTACTCATCCAACTGACTGCGCCTCCAAATAGGCTAAACACATACCCACTTGTAGATCTTCTTTGGTCCAGATCTCCAGCCTAGTCTGCATCAACAAAACCATGAATGTCCAACATTCTTTCCAACCCTGGTCTTCCTTGGTAGCACAAGCCATAATCACTAGTGCCACGTAAATATCTGAAAACCCGCTTCACTACTGTCCAATGCTCCTTTCCTGGGTTTGACATAAACCTGCTCAATACTCCCACTGCATGTGAAATGTCTCGTCTAGTACATACCATTGCATACATCAGGCAACCCACTGCACTTGCAGATGGAACACGGGACATATCCTCCTCTTCTTCGTGTTTTGGGACACTGTTCAGTAGATAGATTTACACATATAGGAATAGAAACATTCACTGGTTTACTATCCTGCATATTGAACATCTGCAATATAGTTTCGACATACTTCCTCTGGTTTAACCAGAGCATCTTCTTTTCCCGATTTCTCTTAATTTCCATGCCCAAAATATAGTTTGCAGCACCAATATCCTTCATGTATAATTTGGAGAACAGTAGGGTCAAATCTTGGATAATTTCTTTGTCATTTCCAATCAACAACATATCATCCACATACAAGAATAAATAAATAACACGGTCACCAATTAATTTAAAATAAACATAGTGATCCTCCTTGCTTCTGGTGAAGCCAAGTCCCCGTATATAGGTATCAAATTTTTGATATGAAATCCTTGGTGACTGTTTTAACCCATACAAAGACTTCTTCAACCTGCATACCGGTTTTTTCTTACCCTTCACCATAAAACCTTCAGGTTTCTTCATGTAGATCTCCTCTTCTAGATCCCCATGAAGAAATGATGTCTTCACATCCATCTGTTCTATCTCAAAATCAAATGTAGCAGCAACCGATAAAAGTAATCTAATAGAAGTAACCTTGGAAACTAGAGAAAAAATATCACCAAAATCAATTCACGACACTTGGGAATAACCTTTTGTAACCAACCGAGCTTTGTATTTCTCCACCTTTCCTTCTACATTCATCTTCTTCTTAAACACCCATTTTCTCCCGATGGGCTTCCTTCCAGCTGACAACTCCACGAGATCCCATGCCTCATTTTTGTGCAAGGATTCCATTTCATCAACCATGGCCTCCTTCCAGAGTTTTCCATCCTCTGAATCTATTGCCTCCTTGACAGTTCTGGAATCATCATCAGTTATAGTTAAGGAAAAACCTAAACAGAAAGCAGATGGACTATACCTTTTTGGTTGCCTTCTTTCTCGAACTGATCTTCTCAAAGTTGGAGGTTGTGGCTTTTCCTCTTCTGAATATTCTTCTACTGTAGAGTCCGATTCATACTCCTTTAGCTCAAAATCTATCTTCTCAGGTTCCTTTGGTATTATTTCATGTTTAAAAACATCTTTCACCTCTCTAAACACCACATCTCGGTTGTACACAAACTTCCTTGTTTCTGGGTTCCAAAGCTTGTAACCTTTTAAACCATCCTTATACCCAATAAAGATGCACCTTTCAGATTTATTATCAAACTTGGTCCTTTTCTCCTTTGGAACATATACATATGCATCACATCCAAATACCCTTAGCTGTGAAAGAGAGGGTTTCTAACCATTCCATACCTCATGTGGAGTCTTATCCTCCAACGCTGATGAAGGTCATCTGTTAACCAAGTAACATTCGCCTCCACCGCCTCTTTCCGTCCTTTTAGATAATTCTAGATTACTGACCGCTACTGATTCTTCCTTTTCATCAGCAGTTCTACCATTTTTTCAAGAATCATTTTGCTGAGGTGTGTATGGAGTAGTCTTCTACCATGCTATACCACACTTCTTACATAACTCTTCAAATTCCTTCTTGAATAACTCCCCACCATTATCTCGTTCTGCAATGTTTTTATTTCTTTCTGACTAGTTTTCCACTGTAGCCTTAAATTCTTTAAAGCTGGCCAAAGACTTCAAATTTTTTCCTCAAGAAGGATTCATGTATTCTTGAGAAGTCATCTATGAATGAAACATAGTACATGACACTCCTAGTGATGGAACTGACATAGGTCCAACACATCATCAGGCATTAAGTTCTAATATCTGCTTGTCCCTCTAACAATGTAAGGCCCCCCCACCCGATTGTGTCTTCCTAACATCATACATCAATAAACTGAAATCCATAGAGCAATTAGACATACCTTCTACCATACCATTTCTATGCAGTATCCGAAGGCCCTTCTCTCCAATATGTCCAAGCCTTTGATGCCATAACATGGTCTTTTCTCCAGAGACAGCTAGGCTTTCCCCTCCACTTTCAAGAACCACAGAACTGTTACACCCATCAATAGTAGTGCTACCTTGTAGCTTGTACGGAGTTCCAGTCCGAACTCCCCACATTAATACCAGTGCTCCCAAAACCATCTTGTGGGAATCTTTCTCGAACACTGTTTTTACACCTGCATCATCCATCTTGCTTATAGAAATCAGATTTCTGGCCAATGCAGGAATATGCAGAACACCAGGAAGTGTTCTAATCCTTCCACCTTGCAGCTTCAGCTTGAAATTTCCATGTTCGACGATTCTGGCCTTCCTATCATCCCCTAGGAAGACATCACACCATCATATTTCTCATATTCGCAGAACCAGTCTCGATGGGGAGTGAAGTGAAATGATGCACCTGAGTCAATCAACCATGACTCATGATCTACATGTGTATTTGAAGAAGAAGCCAAATACACATCCCCACCTTCATCCGAGGTGGTTTTTACTTCTCAAGTGAGCATCACTGATCCCTTCCTTTCTCAGAGCTTTAGATCTTCATGTTCTTTTAGAGGCCTTCCTTTCTCAGATTTCAAAGATACCAGATAAAATTTCAGAGATTAGATCCCTGTATTTGATCTCCCACTTGAACCTATTCTTAGCCAGTTTGGGGACCTTCCTTTGCATGTATAAGGCATCTCCTGATATTCCCGTCCCTCCATATCTGCCTCATTTTCTTGACAACAAGGCCGAGACAATGTCACGGTAAATCTATGGTAGTTGTATTGCTACCTATTGCAATAACCAGACTGTCCCACGAATCTGGTAGAGAACACAAAAAACTGATGCACTTATCTTCATCTGATATTTTAATATCAACAGATGACAGCTGACTTACCACAATATTGAAGGCGTTCAGATGCTCTATCACCGAGTCTCCATCCTTCATCCTCAGGTTATACAATTTTTTCCGCAGGAAAAACTTATTCACCAGAGACTTAGATTGGTACAAAGTCCCAAGTTTTTCCCACAAATTCTTCTTCGTAGCTTCCCCAGATACATTCAACAATACTGAATCTGAGACACACAACCGTATTATTCTCTTAGCCTTCTGATCCAGTTTCTTCCAGTCTTCATCTGACATTGCCGTTGGTTTAGTACCCATATCTACCATGATCCACTGATCTTTATCCACCAGCAGATCCTCCATCTTGAGCTTCCATAACTCAAAACTCTAACTATTAAATTTATCGATCTCTATCTTTCCGCCGCTTTCCATCTTATTTCACCGCAAGAATCGATCTCACAGATCTCCCATTGAACAGGGTCTACCTCAGGGCCAAGCAAAAAACCCTCAGCAGCAAAGGCGTCCCCTTGAAGCCGAAACATCTCCGATACCAGATGTAGGTTTTAACCCTGAACAAAAATTATCTACACACGAATCTTATACCAGAAAATAAACAATAGCGAGAGCATAAAACATAAAACAAATAAACATAGATATTTTCTCCTAGATCCCAAATCGGGACGACCAACTTGATTTTTCATTATATTCCTTTTAGTGTTACAACACATATATATACATGCCGAAGCATACATAGACCCCAATCCATTAAACCTGGATTAGAACATAACCGTAGTTCCCTTGACCGGATCTACAAAATACCAGGGGCCGAAAACCATCGTACCCCAAAACCATGTGCAAAATCATGCACAAAACATGGGTGGGTCCACCTATGAGTGGGTCTGCACACCAAATTTTTTTTTGCCGGGGCGCTGCCTTGGACCCCAACAGTGTGGGCTACCTCCCCCATTGTGACCCCCGTGCTGTGCTTGGCGCAAGGTACAGTGTGTGGGGCTAGTCGTGGAAAGAATATAACACATGCCCAACAATATGAATGTTTATAAGGCTATTTTGTGGATTTTTGTATTTCATGTTTGCTTTCACATGTGCTAAGATAGTTTAACTATTTTGGTTATTTTAGTGCTTATATTATTAAGAGTGTGTTGTCATGGTTTTTATCGTTGTCTTATCCATGTGGAATATTCTGCAGGATATTGGGCATATATTTCTCAATTTATTGGTTGTAATGATTGTCACATCCCATGTGGATTATTCCACTGGATGTTTGACGGATCCTCTGGTTCATGTGTGTCTCTTCTTGGGTGGTACTATTACCTATCTACTAGAGGATCAATTTTCTCTCTCTCTCTCTCTCTCTCTCTCGTTGCAGTATAAGAAATTTGACACACTCATAGTTGGACACTCATTAGGCACACCCCCTTGCTTTTTCAAAAGTACATATGCACCCCTCTTTCTTGCTAATAGTCAGAGCCAAGGAAGATCTTTAAGAATATGGAAACCAAGCCTTTATTTCGAATGGGAATCCTACATCAAACGGTGTGAGGTCTAATTGGGACTTCATATCAGGGAGATTCCCTGAATATTGGTGGGTCCAATACTGTCAACATTTCTAGCACTATAATGAAGGATGCTAGTGTTTTATCACTGATAACCCCACTGACCACAACATCTCATCTTTTGAACAAGGTAACAATGTTCAGTGCACCTCCCCTACTTGTGTTTTTGAATTTGGTCACTCTTCCCAACCACAACCCACTCAAACTTGTGAAATCCCATAAAATCAACTTTGGGCTATCCTTTCTATAACCCATTAGTTCGAAAAAAAATTTAGATTGATCGCAGGAGTATTCAGTCTTCCATATTATTCATAGAAGGACAAAACCACTCCTACTGGGATAATGGTTTCATCCCTTGAAGGCATGGTTCTTTCCACCCTTGATGAGTTAGAAGATTATGTGGAAAACATAGAAGAACCTCTAGTTTTTAGTTGTGGTCATGAACATAACCCCATACTCTCATGAATATCTTTACGCAGGTTGGGGAGTGAGGAAGAAGAAGAAGAGCCATCAGATTCTGACAAAGAAGAGGAGGAGAGAGAAGAAGAAGACATGGAAAACCAAGATCTGGATTGGATTAATTAGGGTCCACTTGCACTTCCAGGTGTGTTACACAAGATGCAAAAACATTAAGAGAAGTTCTTAACAAATGATATCCTTGATAAAACAGTGAAGGCTGAAGACCATATTGAAAATTTTTACCCACATCTGCAAACACTTGAGGTATGTCACGATGATGTTGCATGTATACTTTTCCCATGTACCTTTGATGGTAGAGCATTTGTATGGTATCACATTCTTCCTCTGAACTCCATCTAGAATTGGAGGGGGTTTAAGAAAATTTTGCTGATGATAAGAGCCCCACCATGTTATTGAAATAGTTGGGTAATCTAAATAGGAGAAAAGGAGAAAGTGAGAGAACACAATCATAGGTTCAACTGTATCTTGAATAATTTTTCAGGAGACACTAAACCTAATGACTCCATCACAATAAATCACTACATGGAAAAGCCCCTCTAGCAGAGTTTATAAAGGAGGATTTTAGTGTTATAAAATTGGGAAAAATTGTTAAAAAACATTTGCTACAACATCCATTTTTGGTAACAAAGGTTTTGACAAAGCTTCTAACAGAACTTCAATAAGACTGAAAAATCATGGGCAGCTAGAGGGTTTTACAAATTTTTTTCTCATCGTTGCGTGCTTCCTGTGTGAATGCACATGTGCGTTTTACCTTGTATGCACTATTACTATAAATATACCAAGCACCGGGATGGAAAAAAAATTTCGGAAGCCCCGAGGAATTTAGCAACCTCCCGGTGCATGTCACCCACAAAGATGCACCACGCCGATAGAAGGTGCATGCACTAGGCCATTAAATTATAAAAACGCAGCGGTGCGTTAAAGGAAAACCATACTGGTGCATGCAACACCTATTCACCCACCTAGGTGGTAGTCGTCGATTAAGCGCATTGGGCGTTCTAAATGGTATTGGTATTTGATGCAGTGCCCATAGGTCATAGAAATGCACTGGTGTGCAATATCATAAAAATGCACCAGTGTGCAATACCTAACACGCATTGACGTACATTTTCTATTTTTTTAAAACATCGACCTGTGATAGTGAAATTATTGTGATTTTTTAAAATTCATTATTCATCAAAAGTCGACACATATCTTATAACAATATTCATATCAATGAAATCTTTATTAGTGCATATGAATGTGATGTTTGGATGAATTTGTTATATCATATCATAAAATTTCACATCTCTTCATTATAATATTTAATCATCCATATATTTAATCAGTGCTATAACATTTCACAATGACAATGGAGAACACAAGAAAATAAATTAAAACGTATATATATATATATATATATATATATATATATATATATATATATATATATATATATATGAATGAGACACTCTTTGTCATACAAAATGGGATAGTTATTGGTATCCCTTTGTCTTTCAATTGGGACACTATGTCCATTAAATTAAACAAAATGACTGATTTCATAGATAAATATTTCAAAAAATACAACGCCTTGCTTTGATATCCAAACATATTTATTGTCATTCTTCAGTGGAATTGTTGTTACTGCTCAAGCTACTTCCATGACTTGGGTTATTTGGAGGAATGTTTCGTTCATTGTGTTGATTGTTTTCTTCTTCTTCAAGTTCCATCTACAAAGATAAAAATAAAGTGTAATGAGTGTATATACATTGGTGAGGATAATGAGAATTGCAATATTAAAAAATATACATTAATGTAAATAAAAAAGAAATGTACCATAGCAAGAATTGACTCGTGAACTATACACATTCTTTCAAAACCAAATTTTATGCCATCTCTCAACAATTCATTTGTTGGCGCGGTTCCATAATTTGTTTCCTGGAAGTTTTATACTCTATAACAAATCATAGATTTAATATAAAATATTTTTTTGTTCTATTAATTATAGACAGGGCTAAGTAAAACAAGATATATGCTTACAAATTCCACAATTAATTTATGATATTCCAACATATATTGAAAACCCATATTTAACCCAATGTCAATCAATTCTTTTGATGGCTCTTCTTTGTATGTTAGCACCTATATGGATACATTCAATGATGATTGCTGTAAAACAACTTAAAATATAAAAAAATGAAATTTAGTTAAGTTGTTATAAGGAAGTAACAATTACTCACAAACATATATATGTATATATATATATATCAACCCTTTTCTTCCTCATCGTTCTATTTTATGTGCTTAATGGGTTCCATTTTCTTTTCTTTTCTGCAAGAAAATACTTGAAAATTAATATTTAATGCTAAATTATTTGTTTATTTTACCTAATTGAAAAATTCAATGATTACATATTACATTTTAAGCACATTTTTATTGAGATGGCTCCTCGTGCGAGGAAATTATGTCCATTTATTTGGCCATCTCCTTGTACACCTTTTTGGACATTCCTACTACCATATTTATGATATCAGCTCGTCTATCCATTAAGATTTTCGTAATCTTCCAGAAAATGTAACATGTCAATAAACTATTTAATTTTTATATTGATATATGAAAACTAAATATAACAAAAGTGATATTTATAAATGATTACTTTGGAGTGATATATACATATAATTCTAGAAAAAAAATTCAAGGAATATTACTTTTTCAATCCGACTTTTTTGTTGTTGTACATTTTTTCTATTAAAAGTCTGACATGTCTCATTGACCAATTCTTTGGAAACTCTTGTTGTAGTTTAAATAAAATTTGGTTCTTCAAATCATTGGATTGATTTTTGTATTGTAAGTGGAAAAAACATCTATATATTCATTCCACTAGATCCTTGAAATTTTTGTAAAATTTTTTACCCCTTTCGTTAACCTCCAACACCACTCTAGATGAGCTAAGGAGCAATTCATTTTGATTTGCATGTTCTATTTTTTTTCTTTTCTTAGAACAACATTACTTTTCCTCGTTGTTGGTCTCTCTAGAACATTAAACATATCTAAATTAAAAGAATGTTTGAGACATGCTATCTAATATTTTTAAGTATATTATTAATAAAAATTCAAAAAAGAAACTCATATTGGATCGATAGTATATTTTCAATCACCTGATTCATCCTTCTGCAATTTTTCCATCAAGATTTTACACTCTTCTGGTCTTAGATGAGAAATAATATTATCGAGTTTCATCTTTTCGTGGCTCTGCATGATACACACTAAACAATAGATATTAGTTAAACTTACATATAGTTCAAAAATAATAACTTTTGTAAATAATTTACAAAGAACTTTCCCTTTTTACTTTTCTGGAAGTGCTATCAACAGTTTTGTTACTTTAACTCTTGTGAGCCATTTCTTTATCAATATGAAACTTGTACCATTCCTTAATATATTTTATAAATAAATCACGCACTTTCAGGTAAAAAATAAATAGATCAAAACAACGGTATGACTTTCACAACTTACGCACCGAAAGAGGTGCGATCGGTTCTTATAAACATACTGCCAATACAGTAGAAACAATGTATGGTTCTCTTTGTCAACAAGGAGACCTAGTGTGTTATATTAATACCAGAGAACCGATTAACATAAAAATAAATTAATAAAAATTTGATTTAATCAAACAATGTTTTTTTTTTTCAATACGCGCTCGGTGTTCTATACTAAAATCGTGCACCGATGCACTATTTTAAATAGTGCGCACCGATTAACAAAAGATGATTTTTAAAAAATCGTGCAAGGGCCGACATGGATTGGGATCTGAATCTGCAAGTGGTCTCGCGGGTTAGATGTCACACACACACACACACACACACACACATATATAGTAATACAAACCCTATAAATATAAAATGAAAAGCCCTACGTGTGAAGTCACATAAACAAGAAGAAGCAAGGGTTTAATGTAAGAATCGATTTTATTTGTTTAATTATTTATTTTAATTGTTTTTTTGTTTTTGTTTGTTTGTTTTTGTTTTTGTTTTGTTTTGTTTTGTTTTGTTTTTTTTTTTTTTTTTGAATTTTAATTAAATGTAAACATGAATAGAGATTGTAAATGATTTTATTAGTAAAATGCATAGTAAAATTTTTTACTATGCATGTATTAAATCTAATAGAAACTGTAAAAAAAATAATTATTACAGTAAAATTTAGCAATTTTACTATACTAGAGGGTTTTTGTGTGAATCAATTGATGTTTCAAATTTTGATTCTCTGAATAGTGATATTGTTTGAAAGTATTTTTTTGCTCCACAGTGCTCTCGTGCTCTCTTGCTCTAGGTATATCTCTCATGTAAATCCCTCCCTAAAAATTTTGCACAAATAATGAAATAATGAATATCTTTTGCTATTTAAAGAACTTTTTTATGAAATTAGGTTTCCAAAAATCATTTGCTGCTCATTTTTCAATTTACCGTTTTTTTTTTCACTTAAAAAAAATAAAGTTGCACATTTTTTTCCTGATATTCAATTTGTTTGTTAACAAAAAACACCGGTGCGTCAGGTTATAAAACTGCACCAGTGCAGTTAGTAGTACATTAGCACTGATAACAATAAGTCCTTTTTTGAGAAAAAATAGTGTTATCATGCGAAGCAGGCTGGAAGATAATGAGGGTGATCATGAGAACAAAGAGTGATTTGGTACATGTGTTTCATCATTTATGCTATTTAAGATGAGTTTTTATAAATTAGAGGACTTAACCTTATAACTAAGATTCTTTTTTTTGAAACATTATAATATGTATTTTGAATTAATTGGTTTGCATTATGTTAATGTTAAAATAATTTCACTTCATAATTTGCAATTATGTTGATCTTGAAAACAATGCATTGTATCAAGTTCTTTTTTTTATGTCAATTCCTAAAATAATACAACTACCGGATTGCTTTAAATTGTTTTTCACTATATCATTACTTAAATAACCCTATATATATGTGTGTGTGTGTGATATCTTCAAAATTTAAAAAAATATATTAATGTATACTGTTATTTTTGGTATGTAAGATCATAATAAAATAATGATAATTCTAAACATGAATTTATTTGCATTATTTTCTAAAATTTATTATGTTACAAAAATTCATATTATTCTAGATTTATTATTTTACAATTATTTATCATACAAATTTGCAAAATTACAATTATGGTAATTTAAAAATATGTACAGTATACATTTTACTTACGGTAGTTATGGTTCAAAATAGGCAATTAATTTAAAATTTTACAATTTCACAATACAATTACAATTATAATTACAATTAAAATTCTACAATTTCACAATACAATTACAATTACAATTTTACAAATATTTTATATACAATTACAATTACAATTTTACAATTTTACATACAATTACAAAATTTCAATTATTATTACAATTAAAATTTTACAATTTTACATACAACTACAATTACAATCACGATACATACAATTAAAATTACAATTACACAATTTTACAATTACCAATACATAATATTTATTAAATATCACGATTCAATATTAAAAATAAACATCATGATCATGATAACCATCGTACAAACATCATATTCTAAAATAAACATTCCAATTCGCTAACATCATCTAATCATCGTGATCATGATTATCTAACAAAACACAAGCATTGTATAAAATCATCACAACGCAAACTTCAAATATACATCTCATGTCAAATAACTGCTATCACATACACATATATTTGCAAGCACATTAAATGAACACATCTAACATGACCTAACAATAAACACATCATGATGAACACCAACATGTAAATTAAGTACATGAACATGAACATAAAATACATGCACCATATATATATATATATATATATATATATATATATATATATATATATATATATATATATAATGTCAAAAATATACAGCAATAATAGAACTGCATATAAATGTCAAATGTATGGTGGCAATACATCAATACTATAACTAGTACTAGTTGATTTCTACTCAGTCGATGGTGCAACCTCATGCTCAGATGGATGACGTGCCTACTCTAGAGATGCCTACTAATCAGATGATGCAATCTTCTCAAGAGGTGCCTACTGATCAGATGGTGCAGTATGCTCAGGAGGTGCCTGCTAATGAGTCGATGGTGCAACCTCCTTAGTGGATGGTGCCTCCTCAAATTGACCTACCTGCTCAGTCGATAGTCATGTCTACTCAGGACTAGGTACCTACTTAGTCGATGGTGACTCTTCAAAAGATGCCTTTTGATCAAGACTCGATGCTAGCTGCTCATCTCCAGCACGGGGTTAAGGAGGAGGAGATGGAGTACTATAATGATGATCACTCCCCTCGTGATCATGATCATCTGATGAGCTACTCTGTCGTGCATCTCCACGGTGCCTATCTCTCCTAGCCACTAGGGTCATCATATCATGGGGCATGTATCTCCATAGCTCTCTGACCCTATGATCAACCTGGATCTCTCTAGTCGTAGCAAGGCGGACTCCCTCATCAAACAGGAGTCGACACAGTCGGTCGCCCAACTCCATCCTGAATCGGGTGTCCGCCCTATGGCGCATCACCCTGATTCGTTGCCTTCTCCATCTCCTTGTCATGATCTACTAGATCATCTAGTGGGGTTGGAATCATGTCCCTAAAGAATGTGCCAATATCTACAAAATATATAGTACACAACAATAATTAGAAAATTTCATTAAACAATTTAATAAAACAAGTTTAATAATGTGTTAGAATAAAATTTATTCTAATTATAAATTAATTAAGACAATAAAATGGAACTATATTAATTTAAAGAAAATACTAATATTACCTCTAACATCTGGTGGCTCATCCTGTGTGAACAGGATGCTGGCACACCCAGGAAAATCCAAACCCTTGTACAGACACGACACCATCATGAATGAGTGATCATCAACACTGGATAGAAGCTCCAGTGCATCACTAGATATCAGGGCCGGATAGTTGGGCAGGCCCCTCTTGGGCATCATCTGGCCCCACATTTTCATCTGTACATGCAACATTGGCCTACGAGGCTACCGAACAAAAGTAGGCCTCATCTCTGGAAACCTCTCAAAATATAAAAAAAATAAATCTGATGAAAAATGGAAGGTTAACCTCCCACGTGCCTCAGAACGACATCTATCTAATGCTATACAAATCTGCCGCAAAAAAATGGCAGAGCATCTCATAGGTCATGGCATCTAGAATAAAGAATCAACATAAAATAAAAGCAGGCAACTAATGCATTACACGTCACTAGTATAGTGTGAAATGGTCATTAGTAGTAGTTAGAGGCACCTCACCTCCTCTAGACAAAATGAAGCAATGTGTAACTGACCACCAGACACCTGAAAATCTACAGGAGAAACTATGTCATCCCTAATGTATCTCTAGGAGTACGCCAACTAACTCCCTACTGCATAACCGATGGGGACATATGGGAATTGGGAAAAATCCTACCCTCTCCTAGATAGGCCTGTAATAAAATATATTTCCTCCTCAGTGGGCTCATACCATTGGCTAGGAATGACCTGGAAAGCCTGTTGGTGGGCATCCCACCTATAGATAAGCTGTCCCAATAACCCACTGTGCCCCTTCAGGGATGTAGCCTCCTCATAGAACTTGAGGAGAAATACCGCCCTTAAGAGCAACTCTATGGGTGCCATAATAGGGCGAGGGTAAAAAAGTCTCTCCCTCTCCCGTGCCTCCCACTGCTGAATCATGTTATAATGGTCTTGCACATTCTCTTGTTTTTCCCTTTACTCTCCCTGTTGACGTCACTGAATGATTCACAAATTGAATACCTTTTTTTTATTAAATGATAAATGTATTTACAAATATACATACATATATATATATATCTATATCTATATATATATATATATATATAATTTTTACTGAAAAAATACTCGGTGCGCCTAAAAATCCAGTTACTCACTGCTACTGGTGTGTAATTTTTATAATGCACTGCCCACGGTGCACATGAAAAATAATTGCGCATCGCATAAGAAGAAAATATTTCTTGTGCGGTGTGTTGACCAAAATATCCACCCCAGGGTGGTTATTTTGATCAACGCACCGCCTAAAAACAGTACATAATTACCGATGTGGTCCAATAAACGACCGCACCGCCATACAACCATACATAGTGTGTTATTTTTAACAATTTTTTATGGTTGGTGCGGCCGGAAATCGACACATACCGCATTATTTTAGTGTTACAGCGGTGCACATTTTCTTGGTACTGCACCGGAACCTAGTGTGGTTTCATTAACACCGTTCGTGGTGCAGTCTGTAAATTTACATACAGCACCATGAATGGTGCAAGCTGAACGACTCAAATGAATCGCGCAGAAAATAAATTTTTTTTTTAACTATAAATTTTAAGTAAATTTGAGAAATTAATTCACTAAAATGTGAAGTTATTGAGAAATAAGTAGATTACCTACGCTTTTGCGCGTCGAGGAGGCACATTTGTTGAGGAATATTACAAAATAATTTTTCCCACCATTTTCGAAAATTCGAACTCCGCATAGTGAGCAATGGACGGTAGAAATGCTGAAAATGGGAGCACCGATGGCAGGGCGCCTCAAAGAACACAAAATCACACCAGTGCTTGAGATATCTAGAGCACTGAACAATTAAAAATGAAGTTTTTTACTGTTGGTAATTTTTTTTAAATTAACCCTTTTTCGGTGCACTCGATTATGAGACGCACCAGAAAATTTTATCAATGGCACACTGTGGTTCTTTACAGTGTGATGGATTACTGAGACGCACTGGGCCGGTTTGTATGGAGAGAACATTGTCTTAGTGTGCCATTTGATAGTATGCACCGATGCACTGGATTTCTGAGATGCACCAGGTCAATTTGCATGGAGAGCACGGTGTCTTGATGTGCCAATTGATAGTACACACCAATCCTTTTAGTATAAAATGCACCAGTGTGGGTTATGACTAGAAACACACTGAAAATAAACATCCACAAAAACCTCCACCTGCCAAACTCCTCTAGTGACCTTCGGTACAAATAGATGTCTAGGCTATTTTTATAAGGCCTTCCTAAAAAACATTCGCTAGAGGGTCTTTTCCTTGTAATGGATTACTACACTTCTTCCTTGTTGGCTAGCATTGTGCAACTTTTGATAGCAAATTGTGAAACATACCTTAATGGAAAATTATGAAGAGGCTATTGCGGTCAAGAAGGAATTTCACACAATTGGAGTCATCTCAGATGATGAACCAACAAAGGACCCCAAATACCTGGTTAAAAGGTCTTAGGCCTTCGTAAGTAAGGAAAAAGAGAAAGAACCTTTTGATCTTAAAGCCTTGGATTTTCTTGTCAAGAATATGTCAAATGAGATGACAAAGCTTAAAAAAAGGTCAGGTGAGACCACCGTGAGTAGTAATCCTCCAAGATTCAACTTGCTCAGAAGGGTTGTGAATTCAGGTAGTAGAAGTAACCAACTGAAAAAGTATGCATAAAGCTCAAACGTCGTGTTGAATCTTGATGGTTTGGTCACGGATACATCTTGTAGCTTATTCATATCATCAAGCTCATAATTTTGAGAAAACATGCCCATAGTGGAATCATGCCATGAACGTTCTTTACACACATATTTGTGATGCAGTTCTTGTTAATGAGAAGACTGATGCAGAAGAAGAAAATGAAGAAGCTTTTGCACCCAATGAAACTGTAGGTGTTGGGCGTGTGGTATACATGTTCAATTGCATATTCGTAGCCCCAAAGTGTAATATTCGTACATTAGCATGCAGCTATTAGGAATATTAATTTTTCTCCAAACACATAGTTAGATGAATAAATAGGTAGGGAGACCCATAAATATTTCTAGCAGCAATAAAAACACTCTTAATGGGGAAAGGATCATATTCACAGCTAGATAAAAACACCTTCATGTGTGAACAAGGCTTAATGCATGTAGACAAAGTCAAGTTTGACCAAATCAGCTAAGCTAAGATGGAGGATGTGGAACATAAATTAAGATAACTCAGTGGGAATATAGATCTATTTAGATAGATAGAATAAAGCCACATTGAGTGTGAAAGAAGAATTTGCATGAAGATCCAGTCAAGGTTGATCTAGTCAAGATTGACCAAATCAAATAGCTCTATAAAAAGATCAGTAAGACTAATGGAGACAGTGTAATTTTGGAGGGAGATTCATTGCATGAAGATGGAAACCCTAATGAGCAGGATCAAAGGTGAGAAGGCTCACATTGTATATAAGGAGGAGGATGGCAGCCATATGGGGTTAGCTTATGATTATGATTTTATGATTATATGGTCTGTTTAGACATATTTTCTTTCTCTGGTTGTTTAGCTGAGATAGAGTGTTGTTTAGCACAAGGTCTTCCTATTTAGGAATTCCTTCTCTTCCATTGAGTAGCTATTGGAGGAGCCTTGCACCGTATTTTCCACTATCTAGCTTGAGGCCAAGATTCATCTTCCTTTGACAGTGTAGATACCGTTGAGGGTTTGCATGCTTTTGTAAGCTGCAACAAGTGGAGGCTAGATCTTCAGATCTAGGCCATTTCAGTGCTTCTTTTCAGTGGATGAGATTTCTAATCCATTGGGAGGAAAATATTGAAGGCTTTGAGCTACATTTTCATATCTTAGCTACTAGGCAACATTATTTTGTTCCCTACAACATAGAAGAAGTCCAGATCTATGTTATTTCTAAAGGAGTTGCTGCAGGGTGATTCAGTGCACCATTTGGAGAGCTGATTTTCTGAGTGTTGGGGATCTTCCCTTCACTTTGTAGATCTATTGGATGAGATCCTTTTATTGTTTATATCAGATCAGATCCACTTTCTAGATCTGAATATTTCCATAGATCTACAGTCTTAGCACTTAGATCTACACTTTGTACTTGGTGTATTGCTAAAAACCCAAAGGGGAATTGATAAAAGAGCTTGTATAGTGCATGGATCTACTATATATCTAAATTGTTGTCCACATAGTTGCTCTAGATCTTTTGTACAACATAATGCTATTTTAGAGGTAATAAAATAATGCTGTCATGGTATTCCAGCTTTCACAGATGGTTGCAGTCCCTATTTTTGCATGATTTTGGGCTATTTATGGCATGGGAGGCTTGTTTAACTATGCAATAGTGATTTGTTTCTGATTTCCTTTCAGATATAGTCATTATAATATCAAATCTAAGGGATCCATGAGATGTGTTTAAATTTCATTGCATACATTTATGAAAAATGCATTATTTTAGTATGCATTACTAAGCAGTCCCATTTTGGGATATTATAGTGCTATCAGATCATGATCTTTCGCTCAGCCTGTGAGTTTCAAGACAAATATCAGAATGATGGAAAGAATCAGTTTTCTCTCATTTCTTTTCAGATCTAAGAAGGACCTCACCAGGGAGGTCAAGTAAAGAAGAAGTGAAGCCAAGTTAGGGTTTCAAGATGAGGAAGGTCTAAGTACATCCTATGAGCAAAAAGGAGATCCGGTATTGCATAGAGCTCCAAAGAAACATTCTATGGGCTTTTCTTCTTATAAGAGGCATAGAAGTGAAGAATACTTATATCATGATATTCTAAGTGAATATCTTGCAGAATATAAGTCTCAACCTAGATCTATCAAGAAGAATCTGACTCTTCCAGATTTTATTCAGCTCAAAGAAGAAAGGAGACCTTGCAGCAATAGAAGAATGAAGGGCAATAAATTTATATTGTCTACCTTTGATGGGTCATCCTCATGCATAGTAAATTCTTGGGGAAGGAAGTTGCATTCCTTCTTCTTGCTACATCCAGTAGTGGATAAAGAATTTGTTGAGATTGTAGCACTACACCTTCAAGGTGAAGCACACAATTGGTGGTTCAGCCATTTGAGTCATGCAAAAGTGACTACATATGCAGATTTCACTCAAAGGTTGATCAAGAAGTTTGACAAGAAGAAATCAGAAGGAAAGAAGCTTTCACCACCTCTTACTGTAGGAGAATTTGTTTCAGGAGGAAGGCCACTTACACCTTTGCAAGATGATCTTGATCTCTTGATATCTAGTGTCCCATGCACCATTTTGCAGATGCAAGAAGAAGAGGAGACTTGTACCAGCGCTGATGAAGATATAGAAGAGCAACCATCATCATCAGTAGTTGGGGAAGCCATCACATCGGAAGAAGGAGCCCTTGTAGCAGTACAAGATGTTCCCAATTTGTACCAAGGTATGCACATGTTTTTATTTCTATTATTTCAATGCAACATGTGGAGGATGATGGGAATGTACCATTGCATGTCCAAGGGTCAAAATATATTGCTGATTTGGAGCAGCAAACTTTCACTACGTTGAGTAGCCTTGATTTATTCAAGGAAGAGAAAAAAAATTATCCTAATGTATCATTGATGAGCTGCACACAACCCTTAAGGTTGGAATGTAGTTTCTTGGAGGATGGGATGAGTATTGTGTTGAACAATACATTGCAAAACTATGTGTTCAGCATTGGATATGATTTTGAGGCAACAGCTGCACCATCATGGAGATCAACAACGCTATCATTTAGCGGCAATGATGAGTTGGGGGCCCAACTATTGTTGGAAAATTCCAATGACCTTCCCATATATATAAAAAATGGGGAGAAAATAGATGATGGAGGACATCTTAGGATGGATAAAATCTCTCATGTTTGTGTTGGATACTCCTTGATGAGCCCTACACATCATGATGGGAGGTTTTTTCCTACCACCTATTTGGATCCTTATGGGATCAACTTGGTCATTGAGGAGATTGCATTTCAATATCCCATGAAATGAAAAGTAAAAAATCTTATTTGAGAGGATAGTGTTCTCCATTGGAGGAGTGCCACTTATGGACATGATGATAGACACTCACCATGGGTTGGATGGGTGATGTTGATGAGAAAAAGATTGAGAAACCACTTGCAGATTTATGACACTGGGCAGTAGGATGCAAGACTTCATTGGTTACTCTTGAAAGAGTTTGGTCATCCTATGAAATTCTATTTCAAAGGGTATGTGGATGGATGGAATTTGGCATGGCACTTACATTATATGGAAGCAAGGAGTATGGGTGTATTGGAATGATGTGATATCTTTCATGTCAACTATTATGTTGTTGCTCCATGATTTATATGATGATGGTATGGGGAGACAACTAGAGCTATTGTTGCTTTGGTTGTTATTGGGAGAGTATGGGCTGATCATATCCCATACTTTGCATGATGTTGCAGGAGTAGGAGATGGCACTATCATGGTGCAAAGGGGCTACTCTTTAACCTTGGAGGATGAGGAGGTGCTTCCACTTTGGGAGGGATCTCTCACATATAGAAACATTATGTTTGATGATGAATTTGACATATGGGATGTCAAAGGATGGAGCTATGAGATGACAAGAGCCTTATTACAAAGGCCAACAGCATTGTCACTTGGGAGCTTGGGTTGTTTGATGGAGTGTTCCCAAGATCACTTCATATATGGTGCACTTGATGGGCATGTAGGAGATGAAAGTGATGGAGTGGTTGATGGAGACATCTATTACCTTGATATGACCTTATTGACTTGGATTTTCAAGCATAAGAAGAGAGTTCTACATGCAGCACTTGTGGGCTTTCTTTCCATGCACTTTGATGCATATCATTCCTTGATGGAGGAGTTCACTTGGGAGGGCATCCAATAGGATGTATATAATCATATGGAGAGATGCATAGCCAAAATAATGATGGAGAGGTTGTCGCAGTCACTTCCCTACTCATTTGGAGTGAGGGAGAACTTTCAATTAAGCCATTTCAGCTCAATGACCAAAGTACATGATAGAGGATGTATATTTATGATTCATGATTTATACTCCTTTAATTTTTATGAGTTGCATATTGTACCAAGAAGGGTACTTCCTTCTTGTATTTTTTATTGTGATGTACTTGAGGCCATTTATAGCATTGATTTTGGCCATTCTATTTGTGGTTTGTGGAGGATGCCACATGATTTTTGGTGTGCACCATTGGCACCAAGTTGTACTTTCATGATTCCATCTTGTAGGATGATTGTGGAATCAAACAAGTGGCTGGAAAGACACTTGTTATTTTGAGGCAAGCAAGGGATGCACTATGCTGGTTCCATGTATGGGACTATGATCCACCTCCTAGTTGTCCTTTGGAAACTTTATTTCATTTTTTATGCTTCCATATATTGATGATGTTCTTATGTTTATGGGAAGCCTTGTTGGGAGAGTGGCACAAGAGTTGGAGGTGCCCAGTGGGAGTATGATTCTCCATACTTCATATGTTGCATGTTTCAGGAGAAACAGTGGGAAAACCATGATTGCTACACTACACCTCTTGTCTTCATGTGGGAGGAGCCATTTGGAGAGATTGAGTTTTTGGGAGGAGCACTCCATGGATGTTTTGATTGATGGGGTGACTTGGATCATTCTTAAAGGCCATAATATTTCAGCCCAAGATCAGCAACAGCCCCATACACATCATAAGTGGAGAGAGAAGCAATGTGGAATGGACATTTTTGTCCCACATATTTAGTCATGCATCCCACCTTCTTTGCAGGAGCCTAAGGTGGAAGAGATGTTTCATGAGTTGCCATGTTGGAGGGTGACTCACTTTTTATGGATGATAGCTTGGGGATGGAGGTTTCACATGGGGATGATGATTCCCAATATATTTTTGATTCCATGCCTCAAGAAGGCCTCTAGACCACATATTGTTGTTTCCACGTATGTCCCACTTTTTCATGTTGAGAGCCATTTGGAATTTTCACCAAAGGCATACTTTTACACATGGGAGGAACAACTTGAGGACATATTATTGAGAAAGCATCTTGTTATTTGGGGGAACTTATCACTTGATGGTGCTAAAAGGGGAATAAGGGAGGCTCTTTAGTTCTATCCTTGCAGTTGCTTGAGGACAAACAACATTTGGGAGGGGAGGACTGTAATATTCCTACATTAGCATGTAGCTATTAGGAATATTAATTTTGCTCCAAACACATAGTTAGATGAATAAATGGGTAGGGATACCCATAAATATTTCTAGCAACAATAAAAACCATCTTAATGGGGAAAGGATCATATTTGCAGCTAGATAAAAACACCTTCATGTGTGAACAAGGCTTAATGCATGTAAACAAAGTCAAGTTTGACCAAGTCAACTAAGGTAAGATGGAGGATGTGGAACATGAATGAAGATAACTCAGTGGGAATATAGATCTGTTTAGATAGATAGAATAAAGCCACATTGAGTGTGGAAGAAGACTTTGCATGATGATACAGTCAAGGTTGATCCAGTCAAGATTGACCAAATCAAACAACGTTGTAAAAATATGAGTAAGACTAATGGAGACAGCGTAATTTTGGAGGGAGATTCATTGCATGAAGATGGAAACCCTAATGAGAGAGATCAAAGGTGAGAAGGCTCACATTATATATAAGGAGGAGGATGGAATCCATATGGGGTTAGCTTATTATTATGATTTTATGGTTATATGGTCTGTTTAGACATATTTTCTTTCTCTGGTTGTTTAGCTGAGATAGAGTGTTGTTTAGCACAAGGTATTCCTGTTTAGGAATTCCTTCTCTTCCATTGAGTAGCTCTTGGAGGAGCCTTGCACCATATTGTCCACTATCTGGCTTGAGGCCAAACTTCATCTTCCTTTGGCTATGCAGATCCTGTTGAGGGTTTGCATGTTTTAGTGAGTTGTAGCAAGTGGAGGCTAGATCTTTAGATCTAGGCCATTTCAGTGCTTCTTTTCAGTGGATGAGTTTTCTAATCCATTGGGAGGAAATTATTGAAGGTTTTGAGCTAAATTTTCATATCTTGGCTTTAGGCCAACATTATTTTGTCCCCTACAGCGCAGAAGAAGTCCAGATCTGCATTATTTCTGAAGGAGCTGCTGTAGGGTGATTTAGTGAACCATTTGGAGAGTTGATTTTCTGAGTGTTGGGGATCTACCCTTCAATTTGGAGATCTGTTGGAGGAGATCCATTTATTGTTTATATCATATCAGATCCACTTTCCAGATCTGAATATTTCTATAGATCTGCAGTCTTAAAAATCATATCTACACTTTGTACTTGGTGTATTGCTGAAAACCCCAAGGGGGATTGATAAAAGAGCTTGTATAGTGCATGGATATGCTATAGATATAAATTTTTGTCCACATACTTGCTCTATATCTGTTGTACAACCTACTGCTGTTGCAGAGGTAATAAAATAATTCTTTCATGGTATTCTAGCTTTCACACATAGTTGCAGTCCCTATTTTTGCATGATTTTGAACTATTTATGGCATGGGAGGCCTGTTTAACTATGAAATAGTGATTTTTTTCTAATTTCCTTTCAGATATAGTCATTATAATATTAAATCTAAGGGATCCATGAAATTAATTTAACTCTCATTCCATACATTTATAAAAATTGTGTTATTTTAGTATGCATTGCTAAGCAATCCCATTTTGGGATATTACAAAAAGAGCACAACCGAGGAATAACCTCTTAGTGACCCTTTGGCCCAGAAGCAGACCAAGCGATACAATATTAGAAGCCAAGGTCCGATCATTAAAATAGATTTGACGAAGCAGAGACTCAAAGAAGGCTCGTTAAAGAAAATTAGTCTTCTAGTCAACTCAGCAGAGAACACTCAGATAAAGTTTGGGAAAGTGGTATAAAAAAAAATAACTTCCACAAAAAACAAATATAAGAACATCACTCTAAAATTCATAAGTCAAGCTACTTTCCCAGAAAATTCAACCATTCTTCCCACTATAGAATACAATATAATTGAAGATATAAAGAAGGATCGTGCAAATATTTCAATTTTCGAGTTAACAAATGTCACGAACCATTGGGGTATCCTCTTATATGCACTCAGGTAGTCCTCTGCAGGTAACTATTCCCCTTCATAAAAGGGATTGGGTACATCCTCTGGCTCCCTCTAGTTAGTACTTAATGGTTTAACAATGTAAGTGAATACACTCTACCATCCCTTTCTCTTAATGTTTGAAATTTTAAATTTCAATGTACACAATTTCCTTGTTGATTCTAGTGCATCAATGAATATAATTCCACTATCTATCCCAAATAAAATAAATGCAAAATGGAACAAAATGGATTCATATATTATTAATTTGGACATGACTATTTTCCATGTAGTTGGTGAAGTCAAATATGTGATCATCCATTTATCATCCCATAGATGAGTTCACTAATGCATAAACATAGTGATTGTGGATATACTGAAGGCATACAGACTATTTTTAAGCATATATAAGTCATGTAAGTGACAAGGATACTTCTCTACAGATTATTCACACCTATGGCTTCCGTATCAGGGTAGAAACAACTAGATTCGAGTGGACTCTAAAAGATACATGAAACATAATGTTACTCCCTTAAATAGAAACAATGAATCAGTGACTTTTGTAGAAATAAATTTCACAAATTGCTTGCTCGAGACTCAACTGGGGTGTTATCTTGCACAACCATCCCCAGTCCCACAAGAAACACAGTTGGAGCTCCTTCTTAGTAGTAGTGCTAGTAATAATGTAGTTCATGATCCCTATACATATGGCATGTGGAATATGTACTTTGATATTTCTAAGACATAGGAAGGATTTGGAGTTGGTTGCATTTTAATAGACCCATTGCAGATAATTTTTTTTATTTATAGCCCCTTCAAATTTGAGTGCACAAACAACACTGCTAAGTATGAGGCACTCGTCTTGGGCTTACAAAGAGCCATCGACCTCAATGTTGTGTTCTTAAAAAATTGTGGTGCGATAGGTACGTGAAACCATACATTGTGTTTCACCTCATCTAAAGAGTTATTAACAAGAGGTATGGCATTTAATCTCACATTTCCAAGATTTTAATATTACTTCTGTTCCAACAATGCATAACGCAGATGAAAATTCATTAGCAAATGTTGTTGCTAGTTTGTAACCATTGATGGATGAATTTTCTATAGAAATTATTTATAGACCATCTGTCACCTATAATATCACTAATTTACATGTTTTTAATGATGACCAATAGATACCGTGCTTCATGGCGAATTATTGTGTGTTCAAAGAAACAAAAATCGATGAGGACGAGCACGAAAAGGAACTATAAGATGGAGCCTCCATGAGTAAATGAAATGTCATCCCAAAGTGTGTGGTATCTTTAGAGAAGTTGTATGGATTTCATAATTTCTTTCAGGGACCTGTTAATGCTAAAACCCATAGTTCCACACTGTCGCACAAGCATAATAACTTGGGACCAGAAAAGGATCTAGAGTAGGACAATATTAGTCCTTTTTTTACACCACAAAAGTGACAAGCCTATATCTTCTTATTCAAGAAGTATCAGGATGTGTTCACGTGGAGATACGATTAGATTACAACTTATGAAATTTGAATCATCCAACATATAATACCAATAAAAGAAGGGGCCAAGGAGTTTTAGTAGAAGCTTATAAAATACACTTGACGTTTGAGCCTCTCATTCAAAAAGAATTAAGGAAGTTGTTGGGGCCCAGTAAGAAATAAGTATGGGGAAATCTGTCTATGTGTTGATTTTCGAAATCTAAATCGCGCCTCATACAAGGATAACTACCCCGTGTCTTACATGGAAATAATATTGCGAATAGTATTGGGGTTTGAAATGCATTAGAGGAAATTTAAGCCTAAAAGTGACCTCCTAAAGAAACATAATAAAATAATAGTTAAAATAATAAGATTAAGTGTTATGAATTTTGGAGGGAAAAGAAGAAAAATACCTTTATTAATTGTATTTTTGGCTTATCTCCTTATAGGTTTAATCAAATTTCAAGTGTAGACACTAATTGGATGTTGAATTAAAATTTTCATCCAATGAGTACCCATCATGCATACTTTTGAGAACACCCACATTGATAAAAAATTAAGATACATTAAAAAAACTTGTTGAACATGTTTTTTAATGTATATTCAATTTTTATCAATGTTAGTCTTCTCAAAATTATGCATTATGAGTACTCGTTGGATGTGAAATTTGTTTTCGCATCCAATGAGTGCCTACACTTGAATTTGAGTAAACCTATAAGGAGCTAAGACAAAAATACAATTAAAAAAAGTAGTTTTTCTTCTTTTCCCTCCAAAATATTTACATGTACCTATTGAAATTCAACAATAAATTGTAGCACATACACTAGTGTGGAACCACAGGTCCTAGCGATACATTAGTGTGAAAGCCAATTTAATTAATTAAATTGGTGCAGTGTCTAATTTGATTATCCCTTAATTAAACTGGATAGTAAAATCTAATGTTATCTCATAATCAATTGTAATAGTTAACTGAGCGTGATAAACTTAATCAGCTCATGAGTTTTGAGTTAAGGGTGGTTGGTGAGGCATGCAAAGTGATTATATTAGTTATTGAGTTGAAGTTGTAGTTAGTGCATTAGTTTAATGCATGAGAAATCAATTAACTCAATTAAGTGAGTTAAAATTAGTTTAACTAGTTGTAACTGTTTGTTTCACTAGTGAGAGGTCAAGTGAATTAAATCAGATTTAATTCACATGTAGTGATATGTCAAGTTACTGATGATTTAATATTAATAGATGCTAGAATTTCAGCTCCAGTGGAGACGCAGTTGAGACAAAGGTTAAAGGGATGTTAACTATCAGTTGTATTTTTAGAAAACTTCCTAGATGCAGTTAAAACACCATAGGATGCCCATGATACTCAGCGTAGTCAAGGAAGGTTGAAATTCCTAAAGAATAGGGATTTCATTCCATAGGTATTGCATGAGAAAGGAAGGCTGAAGACATGTTGAGAATTGGCTAATTACTAGCACAATTTTGTCTAGATTAGTGTGAGACAGTTGTGAGAGTGCAGGAGACTCTTGTGAGAAGAGTGCATTGTAATTGTTTCATGATTCCATTGTGAATATACAATAGACGATAGAGGGGTTTTGAGTAGTAAGATTTCCCCGGGAAAATTTTTGTGTTGTGGCTTGATTTGTTTCTTTCTATACTTGTTGTGATTGGCGATCGTGTTTATTTTCCACAATTGATTTGTAGAAGGATTCAATATCTAGCTTTAGTACATTTCTTGATCGGATTGAATCCATTGATATACATATGTTTTTATAATTTATACATGGTATCGAAGCACAGGAAAACACTATAGTGGAGGAGAAGTTGAGTTTGTGACTGAATAGAATTCGAATCTACAAAAGTATTCTTGGTGCGACAGGAAGATCAGGATCAAAATAGCTTTCAATGTCTTGAGATTAGAGTATGAACTCAAGGGAAGTTCAAATTATATTACTTGGAAAGACAGGATGGGGGTAGTAGTGGAGGACAATAGGTTGAAATAATTCATTGACAATGAAATTCCAAAACCCGCTACAACATATGCTGCAAATCTTGATGCTTGGCAAAAGAAGGTTGCAAAGGCAAGGAAGATCTTACTAGAGGGAGTAAAATACCACATTGTCTCAAGTCTCCATGGAAAAGTGACATCATATGCAATGTAGAAAGCTTTGACAAATTTGTTTCAGAGTAGCAGTGATCATAGAAAATTGGCATTGAAGGACAAGCTCAGGAAAATCAAAATGGAGAAATACGACACCATTCCGAAATGTGTAACAAAGTTTGTCTAATGTCGGATGAGCTTGGGAGCATCAGAATTACTGTTGTGGATGATTACTTGGTGATACTAACTCTTTTAGGACTTCCCAAGAGGTGACATAGTTATCAGGACTCTGTCAATGGGAGCGAGAAGCTGCTAGATTGGGAACGACTTTGGTTGGATTTAGTGCAAGAAGAATTCAGGCGGAATACCAGGGATGGATCTTCATTTAAGAATAATGATGAAGAAAATTGTGCTTTGGATGCTAAGGAAAAGAAGGGGAAAGGAAATAAATCCTATTACAAATATGAGTCTAGAAAAGATGGCAAGAAGCATGACATGTCTAGAGTGAAGTGTTTTCACTGTCACGAGAATGGACATTATGCCACTAATTTTCCATAAAAGAAGAAGAACAAGAAATCTTCCAGATATGCAACTGGTGAGGCTTTAGCCTCATAATTTGAGCTTTAATTCTCGTCATTGCATGCATGGTGTTAAGTGCAATTAAATCATCGTGGTACTTATATAGTGGTGGATCCTTCCACATGACGGGAGACAAAGAAATTTTCAGTAGCTTGGAGGAGAAGGACCTCCAGATGGATATTGAAATGGATGATGATGGGAAGTACAGTGCTACCAGGATTGGTACAGCTACCTTCCAGAGACATTCATGTAAACACTTCTTATGAAAATATGTAATGCGTGTACCACGCTTGAAGAAAAATTTAGTTTCAGTTGAAATGTTGGAGGATAGAGGCTATGATGTGGTTTTAAGTGAAGGAAAAGTTGTCCTTTGACACAAAGCCATAAGACAAGCCAAGAATATCAGGATTCATGTGAAGAATATCTCCAAAATTGATGTAGATGGTTGCACAAAATTGATGGGTAAGGTGGACAAAGTGGTGCGCTGGGATGAGGGTGAGTTATGCCATAGGATATTGGCCCATCTACACCACGAAGACTTGAAGGTCATGAAATATATTTCTATGGGTCTTCCCAAGGGTACTCTTGCGTAGTTAGACACATGTAAGGGATGTACTATGAGGAAGTATGTAAAGGCCACTTTTCACGATGAGGAGAACTGAGCTTTGGAAATCCTTAAGAGAGTTCACTGAGACACGTGTGGACCATTCTCTATTGCTTTGATAGCAAAGAACATGTACTATGTGATCTTTGTTGACTTTTTTTCTAGAAAGTGTTAGATCTAATTCATGCAGAAGAAAGATTCGACATTCTCAAAATTTCTTTAGTTGAAAGCATTGGTGGAGAAAGATACAGGGAAGCATGTGCAAGATATTAGGAGAAACATTGGTGGAGAGTACATCTCCAATGAATTCAAGAACCTATATAGAAAAGAAGGAATTACAAGAGAGTTGATTGCCCCTCATAAACCACAACCAAATGGGGTCACAGAAAGAAAGAACAAAATTTTTTTGGGTGCAACACGAATGATGTTGCATGATCAAGGCCTACCATTGCATCTGTGTGCGGAGGCATGCAACACAACTGTATTTGTGAAAAACTTTAGTCCTCATTATATACTTGGCATGAGTATACCAGAGGAAGCTTTTTCTACTAAGAAACCTGATGTTTCATATTTTAAAATTTTTGCCTCATCCATTTATGTGCATATGACCAAAGACACAAGGAAGAAGCTCGAACCAAAAAATGAGATTAGAATATTTTTTGGGTACACTGACACTCCCCACAACTATCGGGTGTATTTTCCAAACAACAGGTTGACTGTTGTGAGATGAGATATAAAATTTGATGAGGAGAAATCCATGGGATTGTCCCTTGAGAGGGAGATGGATTTGCATGCAGATGAGGAACTCTTGGGAGATGGATTTTCATGTAGATCAACCATATGCAGAGGATCATGGAGTGGCATAAAACACTCTTGCTGAGCCATCCACCAGAAATGGTAGAAGGGGCACCACAGAAGTTAATAGATTGAGACTTGATGCGACAGAGAATGGAGGAGCACCTATTTCACTATGCAAATAGAGAGAGTCTCCAAATAGGTTTACAGGATACATGGCTCTTATGAGAAAGTGTATTGTAACATAACCATCCTCCTTTGAGGAGGAAGTTAACCAACCAATTTGGGTTGACCCTATGGTTGAGGAGTATGACTCCATAGTCAAGAACAGTGCATCAAAACTTGTACCAAGACCGGTAAAAAAATTAGTGGTTACATTTATATGGATCTATAAGATGAAGCAGGAAGATGATGGGAGTGTGGATAAGTACAAGGCTATATTTGTAGCCCACAGATTCTCACAAGTTGAGGGGATTGACTATGAGGAAACTTTCACAGAAGTTGCGAAGTGCTCTTCCATTAGATCTATCCTTGCACTCTCAACGTAGATGGGGTGACACATTCATCATATGGATGAGAAAACTGCGTTTCTCAATGGATTTATTGAGGAAGAAGTGTACATAGATTAGCCAAAAGGTTTTTAGATCTTTGACAATGAGTCGCATGTGTGCCGATTCAAGAGAGAACTGTATGGGCTGAAGCAAGCACCTCATGCTTGGTACACTTGGCTTGAGAACTATTTCACTGGGTTGGGCTTCACCAAAATTGAAGTGTATGCGAACCTATACCAGATTATGGTTTATGGTAAGCTCTTGATTATCATACTTTATGTTGATGATCTAATTTTGATAGGTGATGATCAACTAATACATTTTTGCAAGGAGGATCTTGCAAGAGAGTTCGAGATGAAGGAAATGGGACTCCTTCACTATTTCCTTGGTTTGGAAATATGGCAGTGGGATGGTGAGCTATTTTTTTCTCAAGGCAAGTATGCAAAAGAGATTCTAGGTAAGTTTCACATGGAGAGATATAAACCGATGTAGACTCATCTTACAAGAAATTGGAGAAAAGAGGATGCTACTTCAGGAGAATTAGTGGATGCCATTGTTTATAGGCAACTAGTGGGTTCACTGATGTACTTGGTGAACACCAGACCAGACATTTTCTATGCAGTTAACCATGTGAGTCAAGCTATGGTTAAGCCGACCAAGCTCTTTGGAAAGGCGGGGAAGCATGTCTTGAGATATCTCAGGGGCACTACAAAGTATGGATTATGGTACAGAAGGACAGAGGGAGTAAAGATTCAAGGTTTCATGGATTCAGATTAGGCAGGTAGTCGATCAGACATAAAGAGCACATTAGGTGGGATCTTCAGCATAGGATCAACAACAGTTTCTTGCTACAATAGGAAGCAGCGATATGTGACACTCAGTTCAGCTGAGGCAGATTACATCGCAGCAAGTCAGGCTTCATGTGAGGCCATATGGATGAGAAAGATCCCGCTTGGCTTGTTTGGTTCTTAGATGGATCCGACGATGAAACATTGTGATAACAAAAGTTGTATTAAAATCTTGGTTAATTCGATATTCCATGATAGGTCCAAGAACATAGAAATATGGTACCACGATCTTAGAGATTGTGTTCAGAAATGCATTATGTTACTTTAGTATATTCCCATGAAGGACGAGGATGCAGATATTCTGACGAAGGCATTCACTAGGAGAAAATTCCAATACCATAGAGGCATGATCAAGGTGGTAGCTAATTCCTTTCTTTTTGAGAGGGAGCGTTGAAAGTCAACAAGAAATTGTAGCACACACACTAGTGTGGGACAACAAGTACTAGTGATGCATTAGTGTGAAGCCAATTTGATTAATTAAATTGGTGCAATGTCTAATTTAATTATCCCTTAATTAAATTGGACAATAAAATGTAATCTTATCTCATAATCACTTCTAATAGTTAACTAAGTGTGATAAACTCAGTTAGCTCATGAATTTCAAGTTGAGGGTGGTTGGTGAGGCATGCAAAGTGATTCTGTTATTGATTGAGTCCAATTTGTAGTTAGTGCATTAGTTTAATGCATGAGAAATCAATTATTTCAATTAAGTGAGTCAAAATTAGTTTAACTAGTTGTAATTGTTTGTTGCAATAGTGAGAGTTCAAGTGAATTAAATCATATTTAATTCACATGCAGTGATCTATCAAGTAATTGACGATTTTCTATTAATAGCTGCATGCATGTAAGTTCCAGTGGAGACCCAGTTGAGACAAAGGTTAAAGGGATGTTAACTATCAGTTGTATTTTTAGAAAACTTCCCAGATGCAGTTAAAACACCATAAGATGACAATGATACTCAGTGCAATCAAGGAAGGATAAAATTCCTAAAGAAGAGGGATTTCATTCCACAGGGATTGCATGAGCAAGGCAGGCGGAAGAAAGGCTGAGAATTGGCTAAGTACTAGCACAATTTTGTCTGGATCAGTGTGAGACATTTGTGAGAGTGAAGGAGACTCTTGTGAGAAGCGTGCATTGTAATTGTTTCATGATTCCATGGTGAATATACAAGAGAAGATATAGGGGTTTTGAGCAGTAAGATTTCCCCAGGAAAATATGTGTTGTGGTTTGATTTGTTTCTTTCTTCACTTTTTGTGATTGGCGATCGTGTTTATTTTCCACAATTGATTTGCATAAGGATTTAGGATGTATCTTTAGTACATTTCTTGATCAGATTGAATCCATTGATATACATATGTTTGTATAATTTCTACAGTACCTCTTTTTAAATTTGAATGGTTTTTATTGGTTTAAATATTATGACATGGAAATAACGTGAAAATTTCATTGGAAATTTTAGGCTAAAAATTACTCTAATGATTTTCTTTGCTTGATGGTTACTCATGATACAACTAGGTTCTAGTCTCAGAACCTGATAGACTTAAAATCACGTCCCGAACAAAGTGGTGTACGTTCGTGTTTAAGTGAATTCCATTTGGGTTGATCAATGCTTATGCAACATTTAAATGATATATGGACATCACATTCTATGGATTTATTGGGTAGTGCATAGTGGTCTATCTCGACGTTGTAATCGTGTTTTCCAAATAGAGGTAAGATAAAGTTCGCCACTTAAAGAAAATATTTGAGTGATGTCGCAAGTATGGGGTATCCCTAAATCCCAAGAAGATTATATTTGCAATGTCCGAGGATAATCTCTTGGGCAACATTATTTCTAAAAGTGGGATTAAGGTAGACCTAGAGAGGGTTAGAACAATCATGTAGATTCCCTTCCCACTGAACAAGAACGCCATGCAGTCCTTCCTGGGGAACATCAAATTCCTCTGTAAGTACATCTCCTATTATGCTTAGATTGTAAAACCGATATAGGATATGGTGAAGAAGGATTTTATCTACAAATGGGATAAAAGGGAAAAGGACATCTTTTCCTATATCAAAAATTTATCGCAGAAGCACCCGCGTTATACAACCCAAATTTCAATAAGGATTTTTTCTCTAGGTCTTTTCTTCTGACACGCTTCTTACCATTATGCTCACACAGAAGGATGACTTGAACAATGACCGACCTATTTATTTCTTGAGCATGAGTATAAAAGGACTTGAGATAGACTACTCTTCCCTCGATAAACAAGATTATGTAGTATACAAGGTGGTGAAGCACTTTTGATCCTATCTACTGAAGAATCACTGTATTATCTTTGTTCCGCACCTAGAATTCAAATCATTTCTTGTTCAAAAAGAGTTGGGTGAAAGGAGAGTGAACAGGATGAATGGTTTGCAATAATATGATATAGAAATCAAGCTAGTTCACAATATCAAGGGCCATGGTATCTGTTGATTGGTAGTAGAAGAAGTGGACCAAAAAATAAGAAGAATATCTTTCAGAGTGGGAGAAAGAAATTGAAATATACAACATCAAGTGAGCCACCCCCACTACTAGCACATATCCTTGGTATGCATATGTGCACCAATACCTTGACCACAATACTATGCCCTCCCATTTTTCTGCATGGAAGAAGAGGCCACTAAGGCATAAAACATTATCTTAGCAGTTGGTGCATGGGGTTCTTTTGAGAAATCACCATAACGTAGTATTTCTCAAGTGTTTGGATTCACATGATTCAAAGAAGGCATTGTGTGATCTCCATGAGAGACTAGTAGGGGGACACTTTGTGCAACACACAATGGCACATAGAATCACACAGGCTAGTTTTTATTGGCCCACACTATTTAAGGACTCTCACGCTTATGCATACAAATGTATGGTCTGTCAAAGGTGTTCCAACATAAATAAGAATTCAATCGCCCCATTGCAGCCTATCACAGTGGAAGAATCATTTCAATAGAGGGGCTTGGATATTATTGGAGAAATATTTCCACATTCATCAAAGCAGCACCACTATGTTCTTACAGCCATAGATTACTTCACGCAGTGGACATAAGAAGTTCCATTCAAATAGGTGAATGATCAGGAAGTCATCAAATTTTTTGTAATATTCCCAGTTAGCCATGACCTAGTTAGAATATTAATTTTTGTTTTTTATTTCTTGTTGGATGAATAAAAGGATATGGAAATCCATTAATCTCTTTAATATAAATAAAACCAATGCCAATGTGAAAGGAAGACATCTTAGCAGCTTAATTGAGCACCCTTGTGTGTGAAAAGGGGTTGGAACACCTTGACTAGGTCAACTTTGACCAAATCAATAACGTTGTCATGGAGTAGTGGCATTCAATGTGGGAAAACACAGTTTTAGATGGATACTCTTTCCATGGAAGTAGTGTCACTAATGGATGGGACTTAGGGTTAGAAATCTCATCACTAATATAAGGAAGTGGATGGCAGCCATATTTCATTATGTTGATATATTATATTTTTGGCTATATGGTTTTTTTAGACATATAAGCTTTCTTCGGCTATTTAGCTAAGATTGCAGTGCTATTTAGAACATGGTGTTCCTAATCGAGAATCCCACCTCATTCCTTGAGAGGCCTCTAGGAATATTTTGCACTACATTCCACTATTAGGCATTTGGCCAAAGCTTCAGTCTTAATGTGCAATGCAGTTTTTGTTGAGATGTTGTGTTGTGTTGCAGGGCATAAGTTGTGGAGGATTTATTTAGGATATTTCTGAGCTAGATCTCATTGGAGGAAGGTTCCTTTCACTTGGGGGGCTAGTAAAGAAGGCCCTGGAGCATCATTGACACATTTGGCATCAGGACATAGTATTTCTATCCCCTACAGTGCAGTATCAGTCTAAATTTACATTATTTTAGGGAGGAGTTGCAGGGGTGTATGTAGTAGGTGATTTGGGGAGTGATTTCTTCAATGAAGGGGCCAACCTATCATCCGGAGAATAATTTGGAAGATATCATACTCATTTTATTATCAGCCTCAGCCATTGAACTTTAGTTGCTTGTTGTAGCATACTTTCAGCCATAGGGCTGCAACTCATTTTGTTTTATTGGGTGTTTTTTGCGGAGACCCTCTTGGGTTCTTTTCTATAGGTTGTATAGAGCCTAGATCTTCATTTTTATATCTATTGTGGCATATATTAGTTATTTATGTTTTGTGTACTCATTTTTTGTAGCAGTGCTTTTAAAAACTGTGTTGTAGCAATGTCTCCATCATTTTGGTATAGTGACAACACCTCTTATAGAGGGATTTATTCATTGGAGGCTTGTTATATTTTTTTATATGGTTTATGGCCCATTTATTGCATATATTTTGCTGCTATTATGATGAATTGAAAGGCTCCATATTGGCTTCAGTTTTTTATATGATGTTTTACACTTCTATTCTAGCATTTTGCACTATATTAATTCTTTTCCCATTTGGGAATATTACAGTGGTATCAGAGCATAATATTGGCTTAGCCCGTGGATCTTGAAAAGCTAATATGTCGTCAGAAGAAGGGGATCCTCTCATAGATAGAGAGAAGAGGCATCTCAGGAGAATGAACTAGAAGTTTGATTATACAAATGATAAACAAGACAAGGGTAAAACCCTCTTATCAGGAGAAGATGAAGAGAAGGAGTATCCCAAGCTACTTCTTATAACTATGCAAGACATTGCTAGAGAAATAAAGGAGATGAGGATGGATAGATACAAGGAATCCCATAAATGATTTCTGCATGGTGAAGGCTCTGACATTTCTCATCACTGGAGTGATCAACCAGTGCAGTAGCAGCAATTCTCCCAACACTCTACAATACCTACATTCTTAGTAGTGGGAAATGAAGGGTTTCAAGAAAAAAATAATCTTGAAGACTATTTAAATAGAGTATGAGTCTCAATCTTAGATATTCAAGGATCACTTGATTTTTCAAGAAATATTTCAGATAAAGGAAAATAGGAGACCTAGGCATCACAATAGAGGTGGAGGATTCATTCAGAATCATGATCTACTCCGCACTATGGGCAGATTTTTCTTACCCAACTTTGATGGGTCATCTAAATGCACTGCCAAATCATGGGTAGAGAAGCTTGACATCTACTTCCAGCTAAAAAAATCACTGGAGATAGAGGCCATTAAGATATCAGTGCTGCACCTTAAGGGTTAAGTACATGATAGGTGGTTCCATGGCTTGTCTACATTGGTTCATGCCAATGTGACTGGATATTCAGAGTTCACGAGGAGGTTGGTGGAGAGGTTTGATTGAAGAGATCCTGAGGCACCATTCTTAGCGCTAGAAAAGATCAAACAATCAGGTAATCCAGAAACTTATATTTCTGAATTTCTAAAACTTTCTGTTATGGTTCCTAATTTCTCTGCAACAAGAAGGGTATATATGTTCATTGATGGGTTAGCAGAACCTCTTCATGGGTTGGTTAAGTCTACCAAGTCCACTATGCTTCAAGATTCCATTGAAATGGCTAGAGATCTACAAGATGCCTTGCCAAAATAAAAGGCAACATCTCAGCAAAAGCCCTTTTTGCCATCAAAGGGAAAAGAAGAGAGGGCTCCTTTCTCAAAAGAGAGCCAAAGTAAAACACCTCTTAGTGATGATTTCTGAAGAGAATTGAGGAGAAGAAGCTTTGATTCACATGCCAAGAATCATGGGCATCCGAACATAGATGTGCATCAAGAAAGATACACTATATAGATGTCTTCTCAAATGACCAGGAGGAAGAAGATGATGAACCAGAGAGGGGTCACAACATTGGAATAGAAGGAGATGATCCACCACCACCAAGAGGTGAGGATGGAGGAATTGCTCCAATTAGAGGGACTCTTGCATCAATGAGAGTGGTAACCAATTATCACGAAGCTTCCACACAAAAAATAGATTTTTACTTGCATAGTAGAAGCAAGAACATGGTAGTCCCATCTATTATGCATATGAGGTTGACCCATGAGACATCACTGTTTTATGGCAAACCACCTGGGAGGCCACCTGATCCAAGAGTTGGTGAGAGATGTCTCGCAATATGTTTCACCGTTCTTAGATCCAGGAGGAGTGGGAACATTGGAAGGTTATGATACAATGCAGAAAGTCCTAGGTATACTTAAGGAGGAGGGAGACATTATCCCACTATCATCATTACCCACTCTCACATCTCATCTTGCACTGCGAGAGGATGCTGCAGGATAGGAGGATGGCACTATCATGGTGGAAGGAGACTATTCCTTGGCTTTAGAGGCTCAGAAGATGTTCTCACTTGGGAGTGTCTTCCACATATCGAACATGGTGGCCACTCATGCATGCTTTGGCCAAAATCAGGAAGTTTTGGATAGGTGACAACTTCCCATGGGAGACTAACCTCCAAAGGCTTCAACCTTTACTTGAGCATGAGCAACTACAAGAGGAGAAGCAAAGAAGCGATAGCATCACCCCGATATGCACCTTTGGCATGGGATATTTCAAAGAGGAAGACATCCATATGAAAGATGTTCTTTGTGATAAATCATCATCATTTTCACTATGGAGGATAGATTCATATTGGAAATCCCAGCTGTTGGTGGATTATTCCAAGGATATTTTTACATGCATGATACTTGATGACCAATGTCAAAAGGAGGGATATTCAGTCCAAGTTGAAGTCATATATTATCATGGTAGGATCTTCTTATCTAGATCTTCCAAGCTCAAGGATAAGTTACTACAAAAATCTTATGAGGATTTTCTCTTCAGCCATACTTATTCTGTGAAAACATACCATTCCATCATGGAAGGCTATACTTTGGAAGGCTTTGAAGGGGATATATATCAGCATTTGAAAATATGCATGGACCATGTGGAGATGAGAGAGATACATAACTCTATGGAGGAGTTATCACAAACACCTCTTTCCACTTTTGGAATGAGAGGGGATCTATCTATGGACCACTCCATTTGTATGAATAAAGATTATGGTAAGGAACATGTTTATGTGCATGATGTTTTACTTCAGGATTATTTTCACTCCTTTACCATGTATATGCAGGCCATTGTTCTGAGGAGGATCATTCTTCCATATAAACTTCATGGCCAAATTTGGGCCATAAACATTGCTGAAGATGGCTACTCCCTAGGAGGATATAGGGAGATGATTTACCACTCTGGGTGCACTCCAAAAGCACCAAACATTTCTCACCCTTTCAGAACTTGTGAGAAAACTTGGACATCAATTAAGTGGTGGAGGAAACACTTACCATATCTCTATCTGATGTAGTTAGGAGATTTACTGCGCTGGTTCCACATGTGGGACTATGACCCACCTCCATTTTTTCATATTTTTGTTTATATGTACTTGGTTTTGATCCCATACATTGATGATGTACTTATCCTTTTGATTGGAATGATTGGAAGCAGGATGGGAGGAATGAATGTGCCCTTTGGGAGAGAGATTCTCCGTGTTCATTATGCTACATGTTTCAGGGAGGATATTGGGAAAACCATGATTGTTTCATTGGATCTATTACTTCCTTGTGGGATGAGTCATTTGCATCTCATGAGAACCTAGGAGGAGCATGTCATGGAGGGATGTATTGGGAGACACTTGGATTATGAGGGAAGGTTATAACATGGAGGTGTCACCAATGGGGGAGGAGAAGAGCTACAACACTCACCTTTTCAGTTGCTTGAGGACAAGCAACGTTTGGGAGGGGAGGACTGTAATATTCCCAACTAGCCATGAGCTAGTTGGAATATTAATTTTTGTTTTTGCTTTCTTGTTTGATGAATAAAAGGATATGGAGATCCACAAATATCCTTAATATGAATAAAACCAATGCCAATGTGAAAGGAAGACATCTTGGCAACTTGATTTAGCACCCTTTTGTGTGACAAGGGGCTCAAACACCTTGATTGGGTCAAATTTGACCAAATTAACCACACTCTCATGGAGTAGTGGCATTCATTTTGGGACATCGAAGTTTTAGATGGAGACTCTTTGCATGGAAGTAGTGTCATTAATGGATGGGGCTTAGGGTTAGAAAGCTCATCACTAATATAAGGAAGAGGATGGTAGCTATATCTCATTATGTTGATATATGATATTTCTGAATATATGGTCTATTTAGACATATAAGAATTCTTCATTTGTTTAGCTAGGATTGCAGCGCTATTTAGCACAGGATGTTCCTAATCAGGAATCCCACCTGTTTCCTTGAGAGGCCTCTAGGAAGAGTTTTAAATACATTCCACTATCAGGAATTTGGCCAAATATTCAGTCTTAATGTGCAATGTAGTTTCTGTTGAGAGGTTGTGTTGTACTGTAGGGAAAAAGTCGTGGAGGATTGATTTGGGAGATTTCTGAGCTAGATCTCATTGGAGGAAGGTTCCTTTCACTTGGGAGGCTAGTAAAGAAGGCCCTGGAGCATAATTGACACATTTGGCATTAGGCCATAGTATTTATATCCCCTACAGTGCAGTATCATTCTAGATCTACGTTATTTTAGGGAGGAGTTGCAGGGGTGTCTCTAGTAGGTGATTTGGGGAGTGATTTCTTTAGTGAAGGGGCCAAACTTTCATCTGGAGAATCCTTTGGAGGAGAGCATACTCATTTTCCTATCATATTCATCCATTGATCTTCAGTTGCTTGTTGCAGCATACTTTCAGCCATAAGGTTGCAAATCATTTTGTATTATTGGGTGTTTTTCATGGAGACCCTCTTGGGTTCATTTCTGGAGGTTTTATAGAGCCTAGATCTTTATTTTTATATCTATTGTGGCATATATCAGCCCTTTATCTTTTGTGTACTCATTTTCTATAGTAGTGATTTTAAAAAATGTGTTGTAGCAGTGTCTCCAGCATTTTAGTATAGTAGCAACACCTCTTATAAAGGGATTTCTTCATTGGAGGCTTGTTATATTTTGTTATATGGTTTGTGGCCCATTTATTACATATATTTTGCTACTGTTATGATGAATGGAAAGGCTCCATATTGTCCTTATGTTTTTATATGATGTTTTACACTTCTATTTCAACATTTTTCACTATATTCCTTCTTTTCCCATTTGGGAATATTATATTTTTGCAGTATAACATCATCTCCAGGTTCCAATTTCCTACTTCACTTGTTTTTGAAAATGCAACATATTTATCATCATTAAAAATGTATGAATTTGCATTGGAAAATGGAGTTTTATTGAAGCATTATTCTAACTACTACCCTAAGGGGAATGGTCTCATTGAATTCATGAATAAGAACCTAATCCACATCATTACTAAGACCATATTCTCTGAGGAGAGGAACTCGCACTATGATTTGCTAAATTCTCTATGGGCTGGCCAAGTCACACCAAATCCTTCCCTGAACACCTACCCCTACTTCCTGGTATACATAAAATAATCCATCCTCTCGCCCAACATGTACTTCCCTGCTCTCCAACTCCCACAAGAATACTAAGGTAACCCATGTCTATTAGTGCAGTGTAGGATGGAAACCCTTCATAAGCTCTAGGAAGAAAGGTTGAAAGCTAAAGAAAAATTATTACTTTATGAAAATAGTATCAAGAGGAGGTTTGAAAAGAAGTTTATAGGCCTAAGAAAAACTTTAATGTGGGTGATCTAGTCTTGAAGTGGGACAAAGTCCATGAAGACAGAGGAAAACACACTAATTTTCAATCCCTGTGGATTGGACCTTTCATAGTACATGAGAAGCTTGGAAAACACACCTATCAACTTCAATCACTTGATGAAAAAAATGAATCTCTCCCTGTCAATGGCCATGATCCGAATCACTATTTTCAATGAGAATCAGGGGTTGTGCCCTAAAGCATGTATAGTTTTTTTTATTGTTTTTATTACAGTTCTTGTTGTTTTCTTTATTTCTTGTTTCGTTATGTGAATAAGTGTTGTCCCTGTCCATGTGTTGGCTTCTGAGATTGTGTGTAGCTGAAGTTTGGGGAGCCTTGTGACACTTCAACATTTGGTTAGCCTTTGGTCCATCTTCCTTGTATTGGTTATGTCTTTTGGCCAATGAAGTTTCGATGGAAAATACGATCCGTCTGTAAGGAGTGTTTTAGGAAAACCATGAATTCATGTCTATCTGAGAAACCTTGTGCCTACATTTCGTTTTGTTAGTTATTAATATTTTTCATTATCTATAGATGGCTAAAGACTAGTTCTAGATTTCTGAAAAACAACTTTCCATGAAAATTGTGAGTTTCAGAATTCTCACTACCTTCATTATCCTTATGGAAAGTTTTCACTATTTCATCAGCTTGTCATTTCATGGTCACCCTGTCACTCCTAAAAACCCCCTTCCTAACCTTATACCTATCATTTTCAGTCTCCTTCTCTACCTATAGCCTCATTGGCCTATTTTTTTCCCTTTTCCATAACTTCTCCTTCCTTCTAGGGTTTCCTATAGCCTAAATCTTTCCCATGTTCCCCAGATTCCTCAAGCATTGATGGCCTCAAAACTATCTCCGTAGTCTCTTTAGATAAATCAAGTACATTGGATTTTGGATCTTCAATACAACACTTTGACAAGTAATCCATTTTTTCACTTGAAGACTGCAAGCCAATTTTCAGTCAAAGACCAGGTCAAAGAATCATCCCACTAGGTCAATTAGGGTTTCTTATGTTCCAAGGTAGATCATTTGTGTTTCAGAGGGCCAGTTTTTCTTAAAATTATGTTTCTGACCAAAGAGAGATGAATTTGACAAATGTGAGAGCTCTTTTTTTCCATCATAGGTCCAAGAAGAAAAACCTCCTTCATATTTTACACAGGTATCATGGTTTTAGAGCAGTGTCAAAAATACAGGTGTCACAAGAGAATTGCTGCACTTCTGGAGTGAACTTGGGAAAATCAGGCTTTCTCATAGCTGGAGTGTCCAAATGACTTTCTTGCTAAATCAGGTGATAACTAAACTGGAAGATATTTCCAATGAGTGATCATGAGCTCAATTTGGAGTTGAGTAAGGCCTCCAAAAGTTGCTTTCACCAACACTCTGCATTTCTGCATCAACATTCAACAATTTTTGACTAGTCTTGGGAGAATCAAATTTTTACAAGACAAATCAACTCCAATTAGTGAAAAAAAGGTATATTTGGAAATTAGACAGGATAATATTTACAACAAGCTATCATGGGCCCAATTTGGACACCGGGAAGGCCTCTAAATTCCCTATGCAAAAAGGCATTGCACGCTCAGGAATTGGTGTTCCATGCTCAAGAGTTGGTGCTGTGCCCTTGGCATTGGCGCAGCACCCTTGGATAGAGAGGTTTTCTAGGCCCTAAAAACTCTAAAATCACTCCAAATTGTTTCCAAATTCTTATTGAGGGTCCTCCAAACATATTGAAGGGTAAGTACAAGTTATCCACCCTTCCTTCTAGCATTTTGTCATCATTTAATTGAAAGAAGTGAAGCCCCAAGAGGGAACCCTAGGTGTTTAAAATTGCAATCATTGTTTGTAATTTCCTCATTTGCCTATAAAGAATATCAATAATAGACATGGGTGTATTAGGGTGTTGTGAAGGTTTTCATTCATTTAAGTTTCCACCTAAACCCATTTCCTTCATAACCCTCTGTCACCTCACTTGCAAAAGCTACCATTCCATCACCTTTTGTTTCATCTCCAAATTCACATCAAATTCTAGGGTTGGAAAAGCAGAGTTTTTCAAATGTCAAGAGAGGGAGACAATGGCAGTGACATAGAGCCTCAAATGCCAAGAAAGCATGAGCACAAAGGTGGCCCTCTGATAATCACTCACCATCCTCTCATGGTACTAGTGCATCAAGCAAAGGTAAATCAAACAATAAGGGAGATGACAATAAGAAATCAAGCAGTGAGGAAAATAGTGAGGAGGCACATATCAGTGAGGAAAATCTCAGTGAGGCAGATGTGAATGAGGAATCAAACAAGTGAAGGAAAGAGCAGTGATGAAGAAAGGGAAAGTGATGAAGATAGTAGTGAGAAATAAATCAGTGGGACATATGTAGGTCAAAGAGAGAAATGAATCAGATGGCACTAACTAATCAAGCAATGAAGAGGAAGGAAATAAGGACTTAGATGCCAATAAGGAAGAAAACAATGAAGAATCAAACATTAAGGAAAGAGCAGTGAGGGAAACGTGGCCTATGAAAGGTATGATGAAACCAATGAGGAAAAAGAGAAAAAAAATATTGACATCCTAGTTTATGCTTCCCTACAGGCATCCCAAACCTAATGAGTAATACAAATCCAAGTTTTGGCACAATTTTGAAGATTTTGAAATTTTGACTGATTTGAAGGGCTAAAGGCGCAGCTCCACTAGAAATGTGCTCTTTTTTGGGGCACAAAATGGAGGAATGGTTTAAATTTTCATGTTAATTAGGTAAAGGATATCATCCACTTAAAATTTCAGCTCATTTGGAGCAAAACTGGTCCTCCAAAAGTGCCAAAAACAAGCAAAAAATCACCATTCTGCCCTCTTTTCAGCACTGGCGATGTGCCCTAAGAAGTATTGGGATAATGAGTTTTTTGGATGGTAAATGGATTCCATTGTGAAAAACAAAGTTATTTTTGGAAACTATACCCAAAAATCTTTCCAATGAGCTATCATGGAGCTCATTTGGACACTGGGAAGGCCTCCAAATCCAAACTACAAAACATGCAATTTTTTCCCACTGTTGGCACTGCGCTCTTTTTTGGGGCACTAAATGGAGGAATGGTATAAATTTCATGTTCATCAGGTCACTTAAATCACCCAAAAAACCTTTTAGCTCATTTGGAGCAAAACTAGTCGTCCAAAAGTGCCAAAAACAAGCAAAACTTCACCATTCTTCCCTCTTTTAAGCACTGGCGCTGCGCCCTAAGAAGTATTGGGAGAAAGATTTTTTGAGCTGGTAAAAGGAAACCAATCAGGAAAATATAGGTATTTTTGGAAACTAGACTGGAAAATCTTTCCAATGAGCTATCATGAAGCTCATTTGGACACCGGGAAGGCCTCCAAATCTCAACTTCAAAACATGCAATTTTTCCAATTGCAGGCACTGTGCCCTTGGACCTCAGTGTTGTGCCCTTGCTTACGAAGTCAAAAAAACACACTTGGAGGTATTTTGAAGTTATTGAGGAGCCTCAAAGTTAGTTTTTTTCCAAATTTAGGTGTTAGAAGTTATTTTTCATTTACTAACTTAGATATTTTGTGCCTTGGGCCTTGCATGGTCTCATAGGACAAATTTGGCATTTATGAGTAGTTAATGGTTTCTAAAACCCTAGTTAGGGTTTTGGTACTCTTTGCAAGTTAAATAATACATTGAGTACTCATTTTAAATGTTGGATGATTATTGAGAAGAAATATCATAGACTCGAAGGTTGGAGAAATTGGCTTTGGTTTTTGTGGATGTCTTGATGTGCATGAAAATGGAGCAAGCTCACTTGCAGGATTCATGAACATAGTTAATGGTGATGTGTTTCTTATTTAATTCTTGTTTTCTTATGTTATCAATTTTTTTCATATTTATGATGCAGTATGATATAAATTTTAGGCTAAGAAAAGTTGTTTAGAGGCACCTTAGCTCTATCTGCTCTCTATTGCTTGTATGTTTTCCTCTGCTAGGTTAGATTAGAGAATCATTGAATTCTCTCTAGTTACACTTATGCTTGTTTATCTTAAATATGATTTGATGAAGCAAAGTTCAAAGTAGTTCATGGTTGGCCCTGCTCTTTCATGTAACTTAAACATTGTTTTTAAGGTCTTTGCTTTGAAGTATTTCTGATTAGGTTTAGTTGAAGAGGTTTATGATTTGCCATGCCCTTTTGTTCATCTTAAATGGTTTCTTTGGAGGTATTTGTAGTTTGATTAAAGAAATTAGGAGTTCCCTACTCTTTTATCTCTAATATATGTTTATCTTAAATGTTTTCTTTGCTTGAAGGTGAAATCACTAGAAGACTTACAATTTTCTCGCTTTCTATGATTCACTGGAATTTTGTCTTAGTGCTTACTTACTAGGGTTTGGTCAAAGAAGTTATTGGTATGCCCTGTCTTTGGTTATTTCTTTATGCATAGTAATATTAAAGGCCATTCTTGTTAAAGTATTTGAAAAAGGTTTCTTAGCTGCCCTTTGGACCTACTATGTTCACAATTTAATGTTCACTTCATTCGCACAAGATTTTAGATCCATTTGGCTTTGTTATACTTTCCCTCCAAGAAATTCTTGACCTATTGTTGTACCTTTCAAGACCTTTTGCAGACTCCATAGCCCAATGGTTTAAACCTCTCTCACTCTATCTATTCTACTTGATAACCTACCCAACCAACCAAACAAACAAACAAACCCTAATCCTTATAACTAGCCTAAAATCAAAACCCTAAAATCTATTAAGTTACATCCTTTACACAAGTATAGAGAGAGCCCTCTTTGAGTCCAGGAAGGCTAGGTCCCAGTACTCCAAAGACTAGTTTGATGTTACCCTTGTACATTTGGTCTTTCCAATCTAACAAATTACTGGGACCTACCATAATGGCCATCATGGTGGGACCCTGAGTGAGTAACAACTTACATATTCATTAAGACCTTAGAAAACCCACAAACATCCTTATATTGGTATTTAGTTGCTGATGGTGGACAACAAGTACATCATCAAAATAGTAAGCATCATCTACCTGGTGACTCCACTGGTTTTCAGTAGCCTTGTTGACCCCACTAGTTCTCACAGAATCCCCTAGGAATGCATTAATTAATCCTAATATTGCTCATGGTGGACAAAAAATTTGAAATATTCCACCTCGCGACTCCACAACTCTCAATAGACCTAAAGACGCTACTACTAGAAGAATCTAGAATGGTTCTAAAGATGTAGTATCCCTTTCCTCTGACTAATTGAAAAATATGGATCCCAGGATACAACTTAGTTATGCCCCAATGAACATAGATCACATCCCTGGATTCCAAAACAAAATGCCTCAGATAAATAGGGATAGAAACCTTCATGTTTTTCAAGATGAAAAAATTAATGACCCCATGTTACATCTCATCAAATTTCATATACATGTATGGGGGTTAAAGGTTGAATGGCATGAGGACTGCCTTATGAAAATGTTCATGGGGACAATAGAAGGTAAAGAAATAGAATGGTATGAAGGCCTAGACCCTGATATTTTGTTTTGTTTAAAGGATTTCCACAAGGTAATCTATGAGAATTATAAGGAAAATTGTTCATCTTTATTATTAGATGAAAATTATTGTGATCAATTTGAAGATCTCGTACAATACCTTGTAAACATTGATGAAGATTTGGGAAATTGGCATCCTGAAGATCTATTAGAAGAAATTATTTAATTTCATACTCAAGTTAGCTGTCATGACAACCAAGAGGAGTTGGTTGAGGATGAAATCAATTAGGAAATAAAGGAAGATTCACAAGATCTCTTTGAAGGGACAAGTGATGATTCATCATCTCTTTTGTAAGGCTCAAGAAGACATCCAACCTTATGATCTTTCACAAGATAAAGAAGACCATTGTCTTTCAATCCTAGGAAAAGAAGAAGCTATTGGCCATAAACACCCTCTTCCTAATCCCTACTATCATAGATCATAAAATATACTTATAGATCAACATATGGTAGAGAAATATGTTGATCTAGTGGGCATATTAGATAACTTTCCTTCTATGATTAAGCTGCCCATGTATGACCAATATGATGATGATTATGTCCTCCAGACTTAAGCTAACACTACAGAACAATCAGTTATTAGTTTGTGGGACAAACACAACCATTTTTAGTAGCTTAAGTATAGTAATAAAAAAACACAAATTAGCTATGGGAGTGAAGAAGAAAGTGAAGAAAGTTTGGAAGAAGGAGAAGGATCTTTGCCTCTTTGTTGTACTTCATTTTAGTTCATCAAGGACAACCTTAATGAAATTAGAAATCAGCAGTCTTTGGGTATTGATTTTAACAACAAAGAAGACATTCAGCCCTATCATCAGCCTTCACAAGAGAGAAACTATGGTTCTGTCCAAAGAAAGAGAAAAATGCCTCATTTTTTAACTCAAGAGGAAATCAATTAGATTCTAAACGTGCAGCCAACCTCTAAACCTTCATGTAAACATAACCTTTCTATTTGTTCTCATGCTGATTTATGTGTTGTAGTCTTGCATCATGAAGAAACAGAGGAAAAAATTGAATCTAAGGCTATACTACCATTTCTATAAGACCTATTGCCAAAATATGTTCCTAATAATGTCTGTTAGACAGAATTTATCCCACTCAATCAGAGCATATTAGGTTTTCTGGAGGAAAAAATTGCAATATATGATGAGGCTGCCAGTACAGATGATCATGAGGAAGAGGTGGAGTTTCTTTTCCAAAAGAATCCCAATCTTAGCCAAGTGGAGGAAGGAGTAGTCCTAAATGAATCTTATGCCTCAAATCTTGTAAGCCAGGTATTATTTCAAGATCCCTTTGTTGTTTTCTTTAAGACATTTGAAGAGGGAGTAAAATATATCAGGAGTATTTTGATGCAAGGTTTAAAGAAAATTTTAGGCACTATTGTTCAAACACAAGTGAGATGGGAGTGGCCTTTTGATTTTTTCAGCATACTCAAAGAGCTGAACAAAGTTCACTCATGGAATCATCTACTTGATTGGTTATATTGGAAAATGGAGTTCACCAAATGAATATATATCATATGTAAGTTAGATTAGGATATATAGGTATGCAAATAAGCTAAGAACTATGAGCATCTTTCTAGTTTTTAGTTTTAGAATGATGTTCTAAAAAAGACACAAAAACAAAGAAAAGGGAAAGAAGAGGGCAAGAAAATGGAAGATGTACAATCCCATACCAGAAAAGAGTATTGTTGAAAGTGTGCAAGCCTAAATGCCACTAATCTTGAAGAAAATAGAGTCCTGTTCAGTAATTTAGTCTAATCATGATTGAACATGTTTTAAACTTATGCTGATAGGTTAGTGAAAGATTCATTTTCCAAACCATGTAAACTTGGCTTGTCATAAGATTAGATTAGGAAAAGATGCTGGTTCCCAAAGCATAAATCTGAACTGAAGAAAAATGAGAGGGATGCATAAATAATTTTGAATCACAACCCTCATTTTTTGTAGTTTTTTATTGAACAAAAATAAAGTCTGTGTGCATCTTGTCCAAATGCCACAGCCCATCGTAAATTAGATTTGTTAATCCTGGTTTGGTCATATTTTGAATTTCATGTTAGTAGGTTAGAGAATGAAAATATGTTAAAAAGATTAACCTTGACAGATAAGTAGAGTAGGTAGAGAATAAGAGCATTCATTAGCCTAATATGAACTCCTAGATGACACAATGGTACAAGTAGATAGTTTTTTATGCTTCAAAAGAAAGAATGTCAAGGGTTTTCCATTCCAAGTGCACCCAAAGAAGAAAAATGTTAGGCATAATAATATGGGTAGGTAGAACTGATATTAAAGAAATCATGTCTTTCATATTTTTGAGATCATAGCTTCAAGAGAACATTAGAAGATGAAGGAGGAAGGACCTGCCAAGTAAAATTAAGGTACTGATCTTTAAAACTCAGAGATATGAACTCTGAGGTTCTTGACACCTCCTAAAAATGAGCTTCTCTCCCCAAGTGGAGCCACTATCAGTCATCAGTATTTTTCATTATCTATAGATGACTAAATATTGGTTCTAGATTTCAGAAAACAACCTTCCTTGAAAATTGTGAGTTTCAGAAATCTCACTGCCTTCATTATTTCATCAGCTTTCCATTTCATGGTCACCCTATCACTCCTACAAACTCTTCCTAAGCTTATTCCTATCATTTTTAGTCTCCTTCTCTGCCTATAACCTCATTGGCCTATTTTTTCCCTTGTCCATAACTTCACCTTCCTTCTAGGGTTTCCTATAGCCTAAATTCTTCCCATGTTCCCCAGATTCCTCAAGCATTGATGGCCTCAAGTACAATGGATTTTGGATATTCAATACAATACCTTGAGAAATACTCTCTTTTTTCACTTAAAGACTCTATAGGCTCTTTAGATAAATCAAGTACAATGGATTTTGGATCTTCAATACAACACCTTGACAAATACTCTCTTTTTTCACTTGAAGACTCCAAGCCAATTTTCAGTCAAAGACCAGGTCAAAGAATCCTCCCAATAGGTAAATTAGGGTTTCATATGTTCCAAGGTAAATCATTTGTGTTTCATACGTATTGGAATGTTGAGACATGGTTATTCAAGAAAATATCTAAAAAGTTTCCAAAGAAGACTACCTTATCAAATTCAAGATCTGCAAGAGGTAAATGTAAACTTTGACACTTTTGCAGAAGTGTTGAAAGGTCTATCAGTAGAAATTTGGTGAGGTAGGAGGCCTGATCCTGAATGAAGGCATCTTGCAGCAAAGGAGAGAAGAAGTACTTGATATTGTAAGTAATTAGGGTTTATGCACTTGATGGTCCAAGAAGAGTACCCAAACAGTGATCAATTGCTTAAATGGCATGGAGAAGGTATATAGGGCCAAACCTGAATAAATTCTAGTAGAAACATTGATGATATAGGGAAAAAGTTGAGGTGAACTAGATAGAAATGAATGAACTTTAAAGGGCTATAGAGAACTTAGAAGACAACACTGATGATTGTCTTAAAACACTCCAAACATATAGGGTTTTGGGAAAATGGCCAGAAAAGGTAAAAATCATGAGTTGAGCTCCATGGTGGAAACAAGAGAAGACTTAATATTCCACTATATGATCATATCCCAATTTTTTCTAATGAACTTATCATGCCTCCATCATTTTCGAAGAAGTCATTCCAAAGGACAAATCATTTTCCACACCTAGGGACAATTTTGCTTCAAACTATGTTTCAGACCAAACAGAGATGAATTTTGTCAAAAGTGAGAGAGGTTTTTGTTCATCATAGGTCCAAGAAGAAAAACCTCGTTCACATTTTAAACAGGTGTCATGGTTTTAGAGCAATGTCAAAAATACAAGTGTCATGGGAGAATTGCTGCACTTCTGGAGTGACCTTGGGAAAATTAGCTTTTCTCATAGCTGGAGTGTCCAAATGACTTTCTTTATGAGGAAAATGATAAATATACTAGAATCTCTTTCCAATGCGCTATCTTGAGCTCAATTTGGAGTTGACGAAGGCCTCCAAATGTTGCTTGCACCAGCACTCTGCATTTCTGCACCATCATTCAGAACGTTTTGATTACTATTGGGAGAATCAACTTTTTACAGGTCAAATAAACTCCAATAAGTGAAGAAAAGGTATATTTTGAAAGTATATAGGATACGATTACCAACAAGTTATCATGGGCCCAATTTGAACACTAGGAAGGTCTCCAAATGCCCTCTACAAAAAGGCATTGCATGCTCAGGAATTGGCATTGTGCGCTCAGGAGTTGGCGCTACGCCCTTGGCACTAGTGTTGTGCCCTTGGATAGAGAGGTTTTCTGAGCCATCAAAACACTCAAATCACTCCAAATGGTTTCCAAATTCTTGTTGAGGTTCCTCCAAACATATTGAGGGGTAAGTACAAGTTATCCACCCATCCTTCAAGCATTTTGTCATCATTTAATTGAAAGAAGTGAAGCGCCAAGAGGGAACCCTAGGTGGTTAAACTTGCAATCACTATTTGTCATTTCCTCATCTATTTATAAAGAGTATCATTCATAGACAAGGGTGGATTAGGGTGTTTTGAAGGTTGTCATTTGTTTAAGTCTCCTCCCAACCCATTTCCTTCACAACACTATGTCCCCTCACTTGCAAAAGCTACCATTCCATCACCTTTTGTTTCATCTCAAAATTCACATCAAATTCTATGGTTGGAAAATAAGAGTTTTTCTATTTTCAAGAGAGGGAGACAGTGGTAGTGACATAGAGCCTCAAATTCCAAGAAAGAATCAGCACAGAGGTGGCCCTCTCACAATTCCTCAACATCCTCTCATGCTACTAGTGCATCAAGCAAAGGTAAATAAAAAAATGAGGGAGATGGAAATAAGAAATAAAGCAATGAGGCAAATAGTGAGGAGGCACATATCAGTGAGGCAAATTTTAGTGAGGCAAATGCCAATGAGGAATCAAACAAGTGAAGAAAACAACAGTGATGAACAAAGGGACAGTGATGAAGATAGCAGTGAGAAATCAATCAGTGGGGCATATTTCAGTGAAAGAGAGAAATGAATGAGTTTTCACTAAGGAATCAAGCAATGGAGAGGAAGGCAATAAGGACTTAGCTGCCAATAAGGAAGAAAACAGTGAAGAATCAAATAGTGAGGAAAGAGCAGTGAGGGAAATGAGGCCTATGAAAAGTATGATGAAACCAATGAGGCAAAAGAAAAAGAAAAACTTGACATCCTAGCTGATGCTTCCCTATAGGCATCCCAAACCTAATAGGAAATACAAATCCAATTTTTGGCACAATTTTGAAGATTTTTAAATTTTGACTGATTTCAAGGGCCAAAGGCACAACACCACTTGTTGCTGCACTCTTTTTTGGGGCACTCAATGGAGGAATGGTTAAAATTTTCATTTTCATCAGGTCAAGGACATCACCCACAAACAATTTCAGCTCATTTGGAGAAAAGCTAGTCTTCCAAAAGTGCCAAAAGTAAGTAAACATTCACTATTCTGCCCTCTCTTCAGCACTGGTGTTGTGCCCCAAGAAGTATTGGGGGAATGCGTTTTTGGGATGGTAAATGGAGTTCATTCTGAAAACTAAAGGTTTTTTTTGGAAACTAGACTTGAAAATCTTTCCAATGAGATATCATGGAGCTCATTTGGACACTGGGAAGGCCTCCAAATCTCAACTACAAAACAAACAATTTTTCCTAGTGATGGCATTGCGCTCTTTTTTGGGGCACTCAATGTAGGAATGGTTTAAATTTTAATTTTCATTAGGTCAAGGACATCACCCAAAAAACATTTCAGCTCATTTGGAGCAAAAATGGTCCTCCAAAAGTGCCAAAAACAAGCAAACATTCACCATTCTGCTCTCTTTTTAGCATTGGTGTTGTGCCCTGAGAAGTATTGGGAGAATGCGCTTTTGAGTAGGTAAATGGACTCCAATCATGAAACTAAAGGTATTTTTGGAAACTAGACTTGACAAGATTTCCAATGAGCTATCATGGAGCTTAGTTGGACATCGAGAAGGCCTCCAAATCTCAGCATCAAAACAGGAAATTTTTCCCAGTGCAGGCACTGCGCCCTTGGACCTCAGTGCTGTGCCCTTGCTTGAAAGTGAAAAAAACACAATTGGAGATATTTTGAAGTTATTTAGGAGCCTCAAAGTTATTTTTTTTCCAAAGTTAGGTGTTAGAAGTTATTTTGTATTTATTAACTTAGATATTTTCTGTCTTGGGCCTTGCATGGTCTCATAGGACAAATTTGGCATTTTTGAGTAGTTAATGGTTTCTAAAACCTTAGTTAGGGTTTTGGTCCTCTTTGCAAGTCAGATACTACATTGAGGCCTCATTGTAAATTTTGGATGATTATTGAGAAGAAATATCATAGACTTGAAAGTTGGAGAAATTGGCTTTGGTTTTTGTGGATGTCTTGATGTGCATGACAATGGAGCAACCTCACTCGCAGGATTCATGAACATAGTTAATGGTGATGTGTTTATTATTTAATTCTTGTTTTCTTATGTTATCATTTTTTTTCATCTTTCTCATGCAGTAGGACAAAAATTTTAGGCTAAGAAATGTTGTTTAGAGGCACTTTAGCTCTGTCTGCTCTCTATTGTTTGTATGTTTTCCTCTGCTAGGTCAGATTAGAGAATCCTTGAATGCTCTCTAGTTCCACTTATGCCTGTTTATATTAAAGATAATTTGACGAAGAAAATTTCAAAGTAGTTCATGGTTAGCCCTGCTCTTTGATGTAACTTAAACATTGTTTTTAAGGTCTTTGCTTTGAAGTATTGCTGCTTAGGTTTAGCTGAAGAGGTTTATGATTTTCCATGCCCTTATATTCTTCTTAAATGGTTGATTTGGAGGTCTTTGTAGTTTTATTAAAGAAATTAGGAGTTCCCTACTCTTTGATCTCTACTATATCTTTATCTTAAATGTTTTCTTTGCTTGAAGGTGAAATGACTAGAAGACTTACAAGTTTCTTGCTTTCTATGATTCACTGGATTGTTGTCTTAGTGCTTACTTACTAGGGTTTGGTCAAATAAGTTATTGGTATGCCCTATCTTTGGTTATTTATTTATGCATAGTAATCTTAAAGGCCATTCTTGTTAAATTATTTAACAAGGGATTCTTAACTACCCTTCGCACCTACTATGTTCACAATTTAATGTTCACTTCATTCACACAAGCTTTTAGAGCCATTTGGCTTTGTTATACTTGCCCTCTAAGACACCCTTGACCTATTGTTGTACCTTTCAAGACCTTTTGCAGACTCCATATCCCAATGGTTTAAATCTCTCTCACTCTATCTATTCTACTTGACAACCTACCCAACCAAACAAACAAACAAACAAACCATAATCCTTAACTAGCCTAAAATAAAAACCCTAAAATATATCAAGTTAAATCCTTTACACAAGTATAGAGAGGGCCCTCTCTGAGTCCAAGAAGGGTATGTCCTAGGACTCCAAAGACTGGTTTGATGTTAAACAAACAAACAAACAACAATCTTTAACGAAACGCCTACAAAAATCAAAACCTAAATATATCAAATTCCAACTCTTTGTGATGGTTTAAGTCACCTCAGTAAAATATGTAGGAAGAAAGGACATTTGCAAATAAAAACATTATAAGTGACAGCCCTGAAGGGACATCGAAGAGCTCTCTCCAGGTCAATCTTAATGAAAATATTCAAAGGGGCTTGAGATGACTAAAACAACAACTGATCTTAGGCTAGATAAACAAATAGGAGGGTTTGATTTTGATTTTTAGGGGTTTTTGTTGGAAAAAGGGAAAAACAATTTTGGGCTTGGGGATGAGGCCAAATTCTTGAAGAGTTCAAGTTGGGGCAGGGTAGGCAATGAATTTGATGTCTTAGATCAAATGAATGGATTGAAAAGACTGCTGAGGAGCTGAAGAGGGCAAGAGAGTGCAAGGATCCTCTTCAAACTGACGAAAAACATATAAAACTAAACAAAAGTCTAAGGCAGAGCACCAGCAAATCAATGAATTCTACCTCAGTTACTCATTTGTTTAATTCAGAAGAAAAGAGAAGGGAAATGGCATACATATAACATTAATGAAACTTAAAATAACATGAGAATAACATCATCAAAACTCAGAAGCCACAAGGATCCCAACAAGTGCTGCAAAACTCTGGTCTTTCCTTTGCCAAAAACTGAAAATGTATGTACAATGGAGTGCCAAACTTTTCCCAAGTATCCAACCCTGAAAATGTCTCAGAAAATACAATATATAGACAAGTCTAACCCCTTCCCATGCCTCTAGGGGTCGAGCTCATGCTTCTAGGAGCAGTTTGAACCAATTCTAAACATGGAGCTAAAATCTAGGCAGCCAAACAACTTGCCTCTATAAGCTAGGAAACTGATCCATTCACTTGATTTTCACTTTTTAGTGAATGAATCATCTAGAACAAGTAAATACATGCCAAAATTACATCATGGTTACCAAATTACATCAATCTAGATAAAAAATTACATCAAGAGGTGAAACTAGTCAATACTGGCCGAATTTCTGAGCTGGAAGGTGAAAAATAGGCTGAATTCCTCTATGCGCCGCGCTCCAAAGCTCTATGCGTCGCGCTACTTTGGACCTGTTTTTGGAGCACTTCCCGAAGTCCAAATTGAGCTCATGATAGCTCGTTGGAAAGCCCTGGATGTCTGCTATCCAACCCAAGTGGAATTTTTCAATTTGGAGCTCATTTGCCCCTCCAAAACTTCATTCTCCCAAGACTACTTCCTGCTGGTGCAAAAGGTGGCAGAAAGGTGATTTTCATGGTGTTTTTGGCCCTTTAGGCAGCCCAGAATGTGATGAAATGCTTCGGCCATTCCTGAACATGCATAAATTTCCATGAAAAATCCAAAAATGTCAAGTTTTCCTCCAGAAGATGTCCCAATCATAAGCGCGCGTCGGGTGGCGCGACGCGTCGGGCGGAAAAACCTGTTTTGCAACCAAAATTTTCAAAATGACAAAATCTTCTCCAAATTTTCTGAAATTTGGAGTGAAGGTCTCCCATCATGTCTCATGCTCAGCCAAGGAAGCTTCGGCCAAGATTCGGAGTGGATCCGGCCTCTTTCTACGTTTCAGTGTCTTTCTCAACCTTGCTTTCAGGATCTTCATTTTTTCTCTACAAACGTGTGTACGGGCCCAATAGTGAGTTTTCATGTGTCTGAGCATGTCTTTTTCCCTATTAGCCTTCGCCAAGAGCTTCTCTAGATGAATTTTGACGTGCGTAAGGAAAGTCTCTCGCTCAACCGGTGTCATGTCACCTTGTCTCTTCCGGGCCAATTCCCGATCTTCACGGATTTGCCGCAACTCTATGAATATGTGCTGATCCTCCAGCTGTTTATTACGCTGCTCCAAATAATGTATAACCGAATGAGCTCTCTGCAACTTCACGGTCAAAGTGTCAATCTCAGCCTTTTGTTCCTGGATGATCTCTTTCAGCTTCGAGCTAGGAGAGCTCGCATCAACATCGATCAAAACAAAATCAGTATCTTGGCCTCCCGAGGGGCCCTCATCGTGCATAGGCCTCTTGCCTCTGTCCTGAACCTGTACCTGTGCTGATGTAGAAGGCGAGACCCCTTCCACGCCATGTGGAGATAGTACTCGCGCTGCTGATGAAGATAACGAGACCCCTTCCACCCCTGGTGGAGATAGTACTCGTCGTGCCACTGCAAATAAGGCTCTGTGGCCTCTCTGATATGTCACATACACTGGAGCACTGATAGGCTCAGTCTCAGGAACCTCAAACTGGTGTGAAGGCTCTGCCTCATCATGAACAACCTCGGGAGGAGGCTGTGGCGCTGCAAAGAAGTCATGGGAAATGAACTCATCCCATGCGATGCCTTGCTGTGCGAGCTGATGTACCACCATGATCTTGATGAGCTTGTAATGGTAAATGTTGTTATGCTGCTGCGCTGGGGTCTTCTTCTGCACAAGGACCGTCATCTGCTCTATGTTACGGTACATGAAATATGGAATGCTCATCAACCGCACTCTCGTGAAATGCATCAACAGCCGGATATGATACGCATACAAGCGTGAAAAGCGCCCTTCACAACTGAAGTACCTAATGATAAGTTTCATCAATCGTGCATACTCTTCCTTCAGAAATCGGAAAGGAAATACCCTGCTCAGCTGCCTCAAATATCCAGGTCTGATGTAAGGCTCATAATATGCTCTATCCAACTGCTGTCGCTTATTCCAGTCTTCACCGATGTTTGGTATCTCGGTCGCCTCAGAAATAGTCTTTGGTGTCACGGTGAAGTTTACTCCAGCCAGGTTTACATGACCATTATGCAAATGTAGGACAAATAGGCGAGCTAACTCATGATGATGCTGAGTTCGGGCAATCATCTCACAATAATGGAAGCATGACTGACGCTGAAAACAATCCATTGCAAGCGGGCAAGCCTGCAATTGGATCAAAGAAGTGGGCTCCGCCCTGACATGCCTACCACTTTTATGAGATCTCCTTGAAACATTTAGTTCTGCTGTAGAATCACTATCCTGCTCATATCCCTGCTCATATGGTGAATCTGTCTCTGACATGATGCTGAAGACAAGGTGTTGACAAATATATTGCTGATAAATATATGTTTGTTTTTTTTTTAATGTCAAGTATGCCACATATGAAATGAGAGGCTGCAAGGAAGTGTTAAAGTAAATACAATGACTGTCAAGTGACTTTGGAACGGACAGACAGTTACTCACTGCTTTGGAAAACTTTGAGATTAGGCACCTTTACAAATGATATGGGAATGGGTGATAGTGATGGGACTTGTAGTTTTTAGGGATAGGTATAAATGAAATGTCAAGGAAACTGTCCTCGAATCTTTGGTAATCAGGATTTATCAATGATATGAAGTGGTGGGAAACAATAGGGTTTGGGAATTTTAAAACATGGGAACAAAGGGTAAAAGGGATATGGGGATAGTGAATATGGGGAAGGGACTGTGATATGATAATATGGCAGTGACAGCAGTGATGGAATACAAAGAAAAGGGTGACAAATGGCAAGAATTTAGCACCAACAAAATTTTCAAACTTTACACATAACCCTAGGAGCAGATTTTGGTATAAATGTAGGGTTTGTTTCTCACCATTTAAACTCTTGATTTCTTCACTTCTAAACCACAGTACCATAGCCAAAAATCATTAAGCGAGCTTTGAAAAACTTACTTGGAGGCAAATGAGTCGATTTGAAATGAGTTTTGGTGAAGTTTTTCAGCCTTTGGGGCTCTGTGCGCCGCGCGCAGACCCAATGCGCCGCGGCCTTTGGGTGTGCCGCACCCTTGGAAAAATACACTGTCAACCTCGGCCCAATGCGCCGGGTCGATTTGGTGCGCCACGCCTCTTCCCTATGCGCCGCGCGCAATCTTTACACACAGTCATGACCTCTCTAAAACACAGTTTGCTCTCCAACTTTGAAATTCAACTTCCCAATGAGATTTTCTGAATGAAACTTGATGCAAATGGATATATGACTTTGAGAAAAATCTTATATAGAGATGGTTTTCATTTTTTCTTCTCCAAAAACCCATTTTGTAATGTTTTTTTTTTAACTTTGGCTTTTCCATTTAATTCAACTTCTGTCTTCTGCTTTTTCATTGATTTTCTAAGTTTGGACTGATGAAATTATTTGATTTTTGCAGGGATGTTGGTGTTGAACTTTGGCAAAGGAAAACCAGAGTCTGCTTTGAAATCTTCATGGCAGAAAAATACATCTTATTACAAAAAATGAATTCGACAATTTCTTATTCAAAATAGAGTTTTGAACAAGAAATGTCCTCTCGAGCATATTTAATGATGAAAATTTTGAATTGAAAACTTATTGAAATCCTCCTCATGGCCTGCGGGAATTTATTGAACATGTCAAAAGACTAAACCCTAGACTCAAAAACCAAAAGACTCTTTTTGACCAAAATAATCATTTATGACTGTGAATGACATGAACTGAACTTTGATAAATTTGGAGGAGTTTTGACCAACCCAGCAGGTACAAGCATGAGGGAAAACAAGAGAACCAACCCTTCCGTCAGTCAATGGCATGCCCCCTAACGGAATGCAGATGAATGAGCAGAATGAGACACCTAAACAATGAAATGCAATAAGAGGAATGATCTCTGATGGCCCTTGTACATTTGGTCTTTCCAATCTAACAAATTACAGGGACCTAACACATACTTTTTGTCTTGTTTTTTCCATGCTTATCCAATCAATAGAAAAGGAGAAGGGGAAAATATAAACAAGAAAAAATAAATTAAAGGTATATATATGATTCTCTGAAGGAACAAAATCTCTTTCTCTCAATAAGTCAGGATCCATTTTTCACTCAAAATTAATAAGTGCTAATTCATAATCCTCTTTTAAATAAATAAATAAAAGTGAAAGAAGAGAAAGGCTTCCTGCACATAGAGGTAGAGAAAGAAACTCCCTAAGGGTACTTTTTAGGCTCACTAGCATTAGAGAAATGTTTGTGTTCCCTGTAGTGACTCCACCGAGGTACTATCTAGGCCTACTGGAAGTAGAGTGATCCAAGTGGATATTGGTGAGCACCCACCTATTCCACCTAGATCTCCAGTCAGTTTCATCAGTTTCATTTTTTTATAGCATCATTTACTATTTTCAACAGTTTTAGGATCATGAACTTCGAGAGTAGTTTTGATCCCCTAAACGGTGTTTCTTTGAGGTTTTCAATAGGCCCATAGCCATAGGTAGGGGCCTAAAAAAAAACATACAGTACTTGGACAGATATTTCCTATGATATATCATATGCACCAAATGGAAATAATATGACCAAGTTACGACCTCGAAAAGTTGGCTACCTAACTAATCTCAACGGGGCCCTCAAACTCTTGGTGTTTCATCTCTCAGGGTTAGGGTTTTGGTAGTTTAGGACTTTATATGTTGTTCAATAATAAAAATTCTCTTGAGCGTCATTGTAACATAGTTTAGAGGTCTGTAGCTTCCACATCTCTTCTCAAAGATAAGCTATTGGTGCCCTAGCTAGTTTATTTCCATTCTGCTTGTAAGCATACTTTAGTGATTTGATATTAATGAAATGACGTTTTATTTCTACTACATCTCTGCGTTCATGTGTATTTATATATTTTATTGCTTTGTTGTATTAGTTCGGATCAGTGGTATCGTAGCGATATGCTCTCTCTTGATCCTTCTTTACATGTCCCCAATGAGGTCGGGGTATAAGGAGTTAGGGCTCGATCTGGTGGAACCTTTGCAAGATCAATCTCACAGACCCTGACGGTTTCCCATGGGGGAAGAAAATAAATACAAGGGAGTAGTATATCCTATAAAAATATTGCACAAGAAGGCCCTTGATAAAAAATGGAACACGATCATGGATAACGTTTCCCAGATCCTTCAATGACTACCCACTGGTAGAGCATCTGCATCCAACAACCACTCTAGAGGTGCTTCTCCTTTTAAGGTACAAGTAAAATTTAAAATTACAATATTTGAGGGCCAAATATATGCAAACATCGTAGATAGATTTTTGAATATATTATAATGATATTTTTCAGTTCATGACTTTTCCAATCGAGAAAATATTACTTTTGCACTCCTCAAATCCTCCCCCCATGTCAAGGACTGGTGGGAAACATACTGTGAGAAAAAGGACAAGAGGGAACCCTCTCTATTCTCAGTTGCACCCACTTGGGATTATTTCTTAGAAACCATCAAGGAAAATTATTATCTCGTGGGGAGCTATGAGGACAAGTACATATAATGGACTACGCTATGAAAACAAAGGGATTAAGATGTGCATGAGCTGATGAAACTGTTCCATACCCTGCACACAAAGTCGGGTATCAAATATTCAAATAAACATTTGGTGTTGAAGTACCACAATTCTCTGCATAGATACATTTAGGAGGAAATGAATTTCCTTGACATTTCCTCGCTTGGTGAAACATACTAGTATGCTACCAAGATTGAGCAGAAATTCAAACAGAAGAAGCGAGACTTTGGTTTTGTGAATCAGAAGCAAGGGCAAGGTGCCCCCAAACCATATAACAAAGGAAAAATCCAAGGAAAGGTGACCCAAGACAACCCCCTAAAGCTACAAGAAAAGAAAAATGTCGTGAAGCCAAAGAAGGACATGGGAAAGTGGTGTGAGTTCCATAAGTGCTCTGCTCATAACACAATTGAGTGTTGAGCCAAGAATTCATTGGTGGAAAAGATGAAGGCTTCTAAATTGAATGCATGCTCCAACTCTAAATTAGAACCCGACAAAGGGAATGACAAAGGGAAGCAGGTTACTAATGCAGAGCCCAACACTACCATTTCCACCACAAAGTTCCAGAAGATGGAACTAGAAGATCCATAAGAACGGGAGCACCTATTCCATTCTCAGATGTGGGTAATGGGTTCCCCCCTACAATTAATTGTCAATAATGGGAGCCAAAATAATCTCATTTCACTAGAGTTCATGAAGTGGCTGGGCTTTGTGACCATAAAACCCCCACAACTGTACACCATTGGGTGGATTAAAAAATAATGGGATCTCTGCTTCATTCGATAATGTCACCTTCCCTACATGATCAAGCCCTTCACAAATGAGTTATTATGTGACATTTCTCCTCTTCATGTTTGTGATGTATTATTAGGCCAATCATACTTTTGGAAGTGACATGTTGTGTATGAGTCCAAGCCTCGCACTATCATTGTTACGTTGGGAAATAATTTGTACATGATATTGACGGTAGCACTACCTACAACCATATATTTGGCTATTGCAAAACAATGTAGTAAGCTCATTTCCAAAATCGGGAAATTTGTTTTCCTGATGATTTGCCCTCAACAAAAGAAGAATATTGTGGCCATGACCTTGAGATGTAGCTCCTCTGCACGAAAAAAATAGATGGAAAAGGTCGTGGAGGAGTATGGGGACAACTTCACCTCACTAGAAGGGGTGCCTCTACATTGTCAAGTCAAGCACTCCATTGATCTAACCCCAGGTGCAATGTTTCCTGATGGAACAATCTATCAACACTCTGTTCTAGAGGACGATGAAATCAAGACACAAATTTAGGAGATGTTGCAGATAGGTCACATCCGGATGAGTTCATCTCCCTGTGGGAGTCCAGTCATGTTGGTGCAGAAGAAGAATGGGACTTAGAGACTCTACATTGACTATTAGGCGCTAAACAATATCATTGTCCAAAATATGTACCCGATCCCATGGATTGATGACCTTCTAGACCAACTCAAGGGGGGGAAATATTTCAACAAGATCGACTTGAAGTTCGATTATCACTAGGTACAAATAAAACCCTTTGATGTTTGGAAAACTGCCTTCAAATCCATTGAGGGAATTTTTTAATGGTTGGTCATGCCTTCCGGGTTGACCAGATTCTCTTTGAGGGTAAGAAAGTTCCAAAATTTCACCTCCAGGATGCACTGCTATGTCACCTATCACACCTTTGTGTTCCTTCAAGCAAGCGTGCCAAGATGATTTTGGAAGTGAAATACATTCAGATTGTTAGGCATTTCATGGTCAAGAAAATAGTGGAAGTACTACATAATTATTTCTATTGGTCGAACCTTCTACACGATGTCAAGAAGTAAATCAGGTCCTACATTTCCTGGGCCATTTCCAAGCCGACCATCAAGAAGCAAGGCCTCTACACTCCACTGCCTACCCCTAGTTGACCTTGGGAATCCATCTCCATGGATTACATGTCGGGCCTTCCTTCTACTAAGTGCGGCAATGACTATGTTTTTCTGGTCTTCAACAAATTCTTGAGGACGACCATTATGGAATCCTGTAAGAAGAATATCACAACAAAAGCTACTGCTAAACTCTTCTTTGAACGAGTGTTGGTACACTTTGGGATCCCATAATATATCATCTTAGATCGGGATATCAGGTTCCTTAGTACATTTTCGTCTAGCCTCCGGTCAATGCTTGACACCAAGCTCACCAAGTCCACAACTTTCCATCCAGAAACTGATGGACAAACAAAGGTCTTCAATAGTATTATCGTACACATTCTATGCATGTGCAACTCAAATCATCCACACACATGGGATGAGAGCGTCCCCTATGTAAAAAACATCTATAACTTGGCTCTCAACAACCTAACCAGACAAAACCCCTTTCAAGTTGGCTTGGGATTCGAGCCACTATATACCATTGACGTAGACATGCCATTTGTGGCTACTCATGAATATATGGCTCATGTCCAGTTTGAAGCAGACAAGGTGAACAAATTCATTGAGCGCATTCAACACATTCGCCAACATGTTCATGACATATTGGATAGAGCCAATGTTAGGTACAAGAAGCGCATGATCAACAGTGGGTGCCACAAAATTTCCAGGTGGGCGACAAAGTGTGGTTACATTTGCAGATGGAGCACCTTACTAGACCTCACCAAAAGCTTCACCCACTTTGATATGGGTCATAAACCATCACCAAGGCTATAGGGGACAATGCCTTTGAGCTCACTATTCCACCATTCCTTGGTCTACACCTAGTGTTCAATGTGGACCACCTTTGACCCTACTTTAAACCTCTTCTCGACACATCCGACATGGCCTAACAACTCATACCAATAGAATTAAACCTAGATTGCATGGAATAAGACACAACACATCAGATCATGGATAGAAAAATCAAGAACACCCACTAGCAGAGGAGCCAACTATATCAAGTTGTCAAAGTACTCCAACTCCATCACCAAAGCAAGTGGTTCAACAGGGATCAGGTTCAAAAAATATTTCCTCATCTCTTGGAGGCTTTGCATGCAATGGAGAACATTGATTCATAAGGGGGGAAGAATGATCTAAGTGGATATTGGTGGCCACCCACCTATTTCACCTATACCTCCATTAATTTTCATCATTTTCCTTTTTTATAGCAGCATTTACTAATTTTAGCATTTTTTCGGGTCCTGAACTCTCAGAGTAGTTTTGACCCCCTAAACGACGTTTTTTTGAGGTTTGTGATAGGCCTGTTGCTTTAGGAAGGGGCCTGAGACAAAACCTATAGTACTCATAGAGATATTTTTGATGATATATCATACATGCCAAAGCGAGATAATATGACCAAGTTATGACCCCATGAAGTTGGTTGCCCAACTAACCCCAACGGGGCTCACAAAATCTTAGTGTTTCAACTCCTGGGGTTAGAGTTTTGGTTGTTTAGGGTTTTCATATATTGTTAAATAATAAAAAGGCCCTTGAGCCTCATTTTAATACAGTTCATAGGCTTGTAGCCGCCACATCTCTTCTCATAGATAAGCTACCAATGTCACAGCTAGTTTATTTCCATTTTATTTGTAAGCATACTTCAGTTATTTGTTATTAATGAAATGAAGTTTTATTTCTACTGCATCTATGAATTATGTGTATTTATGTATTTTATTTCATTCTTGCATAAGTCCGGATCACGGAGAAACACCACAGATGAAAAATTATACTATTAAAATCTTAAACTCGCGAGCTTCACTACCCTTCCCTGCTAGAAAATTTGTGATAATGTTGAATGCTTGTTCAGATAAACAGAAATAGCATGATGGGGACTTCATCTATTCACGGGGTACGTGGTGAAACTGAAGTGATGATCCAGGTGGATATTAGTGGCCACCCACCTATTCCACTAGGACTCCCACCATTGTTTCTTTCAGTTTTCAGTTTCCTTAATTGTAGCATAATTTACTATTTTTGGCAATTTTTTAGGTCTTGAACTTCCATAGTCATTTTGAGGCCCTAAATGACATTTTTTGGGAAAACTGGGAACATCATGGGTGAGTGATTGATGTTGGCCACTAAAAATTTTTAGTCCTTAGATAAATATTTCTAACAAGGTATTATGCGCGTCAAATGGAGATCGTCTGCCAAAGTTGTGTCCCAGGGAAGCTGATGTAGCAATTTACCCAAACAGAGCCGATATTTTTGGTGCTTCATCTCCTTGAGTTAGGTTTTTGGATGTTTAGGGATTTCCCATGTTGTTCAATAATAAAAAGGCCCTTGAACCTCATTGTAAAATAGTTCAGAGGCATGTAGCTGCGACATCTCTTCTCATAGATAAGCTACCATCGATCTAGCTAATTTATGCCCATTTTGTTTGTAAGCATACTTCAATTTTTGATATTAATGAAATGAAGTTTTATTTATGCTACATCTCTATGTTTATGTTTATTTCTGTATTTTATTGCATTTCCTCATAAATCCGGATCAATGGTATCAAAGTGGTCTACTCTTTATCGACCCTTCATTGCATGTCCCCAACAAGGTCGAGGTATAAGGAGTTAGGGCTTGATTTGGTTGAACCTTTGGAATATCAACATTGCAAACCCTGACCGATGCCCATGATGGACGAAAAGAAATATGATGGAGCAAGATATCCTATAAAATTTTTTCTAGAGGAGCCCCTTGAGAAACAAAGGAATGTGATGATGGATAACTTTTCCCAAATCCTTCAATGGCAACCCACCAACGATGCAACTATATCTAGCAGCCACTCTGGAGGTGCCACTCCTTTCAAGGTACAAGTCAACATCAACATTCTTGATTTTTAAGGATAAATAGATGCAGATGCCATAGATAGATGGTTGAATTTGTTTGAAGGGTATTTCTCGGTCCATGATTTCTTTGACCAAGAAAATATTACTTTTTCACTCCTCAAAGCCACCCCCCATGTCAAAGACTAGTGGAAACCTACTGTGAGAAAAAGGACAAGAGGAAACCCTCTATGTTCTTGGCAACACCCACTTGGAATTCATTCAGAGAAAACATCAAGGAACAGTATTACCCCGTGGGGAGATATGAGGACAAGTACATCGAATGCATCACGTTGTGGCAACAAAGGGATCAAGATGTGCATGATCTGACGAATTTGTTCCATACCCTGCACACAAAGTTGGGTATTAAATATTGGGAGGAACATTTCATGCTTAAGTACTATAGGTGTTTTCACAGATACATTCGAGAGGAAATGGAGTTCTTTGACATTACCTCGCTTGGCACAACATATCAATATGCCACTAATATGGAGCATAAATTTAAGCAAAAGAAGTGAGACTTTGGATCTGTGCATTTGAAGCCAGGGAAAGGTGCTCGTGAAACACAAAACAAGGGGAAAACCCAAAGTGGGGCAACTCAGAACAACACCACAAAGAAAAATAAGAACATGGGGAAGTGGTGTGAATTTTATAACAACTCCACTCACAACACAAGTGAGTGTCGGGCCAAACAGGTGTTGGTGGCTAAACTAAAGGAATCTGAATCAAATGCATGTTATGATTCTGAGTCATAACCAAGCAAGGGGAATGGAAAAGGGAAGAAAATCATTAATGTGGAACCCAATTCCACAATTTCCACCACCAATCTCTAGAGGGAGGAGCCCGAGGATATAGAGGAGGGGGAGCGCCTCTTCCATTCCCAAATGTGGATGAAGGGTTCTCCACTGCAATTCATTGTCAATAACGGAAGCCAAAAGAATCTCATTTCAGCAAAGGTGTTGAAGCAACTCGAAATAATAACCAGAACACACCTACAGTGGTATACCATCGGGTGGCTTCACCAAGGAAGAGAACTCTGTGTTAGGGCTCCTTAGTTTCCCAAGGTTGAGAAAGTAAACCAAAGAGCTAACGATATACGAACTTTCAATTTGGTAGCTAGCCCTACCAAATCAGAGGGGGATATATCTATATCAAGCTCACAATTGATGGAAATGATTGCAGAATAAGGATTTTAGGCTAGTTATAAGCTCATTAGGGTTTTTTATTTAGGTTTTTATCAGGGTTTGCTGGACAAAGAAGCACGAGGTTTGAAAATTAGGAAAGATATCCCAAATAGATCAGTTTCAGGCATAGTAGGAGGCAAGGTAGATGTGATTCAACAACACAATTTTTTTTTCATTGTAGTGTGGTAAGGAGGAAGACATATAAGAATTTAAGTTAGCATAATGAATTCACTTATTTCAAAGGATGAAACATTTAAATGCTTATCTTAAACAAAAACATAACATAAAAGAATGATTTATCTTTCAAAAATTTAAAATATAAAGAATAGGAATAAAGTAGATGTTTGTTTGAACAAATTTATCATCATATGCATAATAAAAATAGATAAAAACACTATCACTAACCGCATCACATTAATACCATAAAAATAGTTGCAACTGCCTATGAAATTCTTCTACAAATTATCAAATACACTAGTGCCAAAAGAGTATGCACTTTAGATATCCAACCCCTGATTACATTATATTTCAGCCTAATATAGGAGATGAGGTCTCATTCATCCTAAGGATGTAGAATTTTTCCTAAGGAGGCTTAATTCCACTCTGAACAGTCAAATACATGCATCTGTACTATCTTTTCCAAATCCTGGGGAAGTTAGAAAAAATGTTCCCCATTTTCCTAAAGTACTTGAGATCATCTATAAAATCATTTATTACAATATTATTCTAAAATAGTAATCATTAACAAACCTATTGACATAATATTAACTCATGAAATAACTATTTACATTAACTCATTTCACATTTACCCTTTACATGTAGTAAAAAATCTCTCATACACAAAAGCACAAAAAATGTAGCAGAAACGCAGCGAATGAGAGGCTTGAAAATTTAATGGTTTAGATGGATTTTTGGGTGTTCATGATAACCTATGAGGAAACCTTGATATGTATATTATACCTTTTAGCCTTTAAACCATGCAAAAACAACAACTTGACCTCTACAAAATTTGTTTCAAAAGTGACTGGTGAGAAACACATGGAAAAGAGCAGCAAGGAAGAGAAACTCATGTCTCTTTAAGTATAACACATGTATAAAACCTGAAGGAGGTTATTTTGAATGGTTCCATTATTAACAAAAATCTCTTTTGGTTTTCAAAATTTCATTTCCATTTAGTCATAAATCTCTTTTGAAAATGATAATAGAAAAAGAGTCAAAAGTGCATTGACTCTCCTGTAGCAACTTTATTTCAAGAATATCACCCAAACGGTAAATCCAAATGGGTATAAATGTTTACTAAAATTTAATATCATCATACTTCACCTCCAAAAATAATTTTAGCCTAATCAGAGTCACCAATATCGAGAAAATCCAAAAATGGTAGTAGCTGATGACGGCTCATTTCTCGAAAAAAGTGCTTCATTTTGAACTGAAAATAAGTGGGTGTTTTAATTTCATCCACATGCATCTCCTGTAAAAATTTAATGGAAAATAGGTGTGGTGTTTAAGATATATGATGAGAACATGGTGACTATGTAAAAGCATACTGCAAAAGTGCAACAACTTAAGGGAACGGAATGAGAGGGAAGGAGGTAGGAAAAATTTTGGGAAAAATATTGGGGGTGGGGATGGATGTTAGGAAGATATCATAGGTGGATTTTATCAAAAAGAGTGATAAAAAATTGGTGAAAAGAGTGAATTATATACCTAGGGAAAAAACGAAGCAACAAAATAGGGTTCTTGGGAAAATGGTGAAATGAGAGGATTTAGTAAAGGGAATGACTAAATAAGGAAAGATGTACTATGAGGAAATAATTATTCAGTTAGGGTCTTGAGAAAACATGTTACATGAGGTACCTTTTTTTTTATGTAACTTTTATCCTCTAATTTCTAACTCCAAAACCTCATCTTTTAACTTGTAATGATGAGTTACCATGTATGGATGATGATGAGACTTTTTACTAAATGATAACCATGGTGGATGAAAAGAGTCCCTTTTTAAAATGATGACTGGGATAATAATGACCATCACATGCATATTTTATACCATGATGGAATTATTTCTGACCTTGAACAAATGGTGGGGGCAACAATGACACCTAGATACTGACTCAAGGCCTATTTTCCATGTCACTTGGAAAATTTTGCTAGTATATACCAAAATTTGACTGTTGACTTCGATGAACTTATAATATTAAAAAATCTTGATTACTATGGAACATAGTGCTCTAACATAGGTCCCATGGGTTTTACAATCCCCTAGGAGGTGTCAATAACACCATAGACTAGGTCGCCTTGTTCATTAGGCAATGGAGTCACTACAACTACAATCCTCAAACTGACTCAAATCAAACTGAAATCTAAACTGTACAATGTTAGCTACAAACTCTACTGGAAACTAACACTGAAAAGGAAATTTCTCATAATTTTGATCTTATTCATCACACTTTACCTACACTAACTAATCCATAAATGATTTGATCAATTGAAGTTGAAGATCGAGTGTAACCAATCAAGTAAATGACTACTTGACTGATGCTTGTATTTAGCTCCACCAGGTATAAAGAAAGATTTAGAAAATGGAAACTCAAAATGATACGTGAGTCCAAAACTTATTTTGGTGAAATAAACAAACTCCATTTTTTCTGATGCTTCCAAAAGACTACCCAAGGGGTCTTGAAAATAATGAAACATTACATGTTGTGGATCAACGAAAACAAGGGAGATGCCTTCAAATATAATGGTTTTTTTCTTCTTCTTCATTTGGTTGATCCATCTTAAATGGAAATGCAACAATGTAATATTCCATATCATCCAGATTAGAGACAATATTTGTATGTTATTGATCTTCAGTTGAGGTAGCCAAATTAACATAAACACAAATATATACAAGTGGATTTTCATGTCTATCAGAAAGAAAATTTCGATGGCTTTGATTTTTTTTAATTTTTATATCTTGATCATTTGAAGGCTGTTGAACATGTTCATCAAACTCAAGACAACAAACCTATTATACAATGTTTTTAACATCAACGGATAAGTCATGACTGTATATATTTTCTATACAAGCATACACAAAATTTGTATCTGAACATATTTCCTCCCGAATTAAAAACTCAGACAAGGAAAGGAAAGAAGGGAAGCTAGAAAGAACATTTTCATATATATCTTGATCAATTGAATATTGGCAAGGATGATGCAAATTATCATCAACTTCGGAAGATGGAAGATCAATGCCATCTTTTGAAGATTTTTTCTCAAGTTCGTTGTCATCTAGGGTAGAATCCATGATCTTCTCATGGTAGTGAAAAGGGTTTTCATTCAAATAATCCAAGAGTTCAGCATCCATAAAATATTCATCTCCATAAGAACTTTCTGACTCTTGAATAAAATTATCAAAGTGAGCACAACAATCCTCAATCAAACGAAAGGAATTAAGACAGGTTTCTTTATACTTCTCAAAAAATACTGAATGAAAATCCTTGAGAGAATAAATACAAGTAGGAGGGAAGATTGGATACCAAAACCATGCTATTTATTTTAATGTGATCATGAACATCTTCATTAAAAAATATTCATGAAAATTAATCCTTAGCTTACAGACATGCATATGAAATCTTATTAAATGAAGTGTAGCATCATCACCTTTTCCATCTCTAAATTTTGGCAAGTATGTTTGCCAATATACCCGAGGCATACAATTTGGAAAGCCTTGAACACAATCTCCATTCCTAGGAGCATATATTATGGATTGAGAACTCATCTCGATTTCTAATTCCTGCTGCCAGTGGAGTCTTTCGATCAAGTTGAAGTCACAAGTTGAATGATTCAACCTTCATGTGTCTGATCATTATCCACCATCAACAATCATATCTCATCCTTGTCGTTCAAATGATTCCGAAATGTGACATTTCATTCCCCATCAATGATGCCGAAATGTTAACACTGCTTTGTTGTTTCATCTATCATTTTTACTGATACACTTGGTTGCAAGCTTCTTTGTTCCAGTTTTCACTTTTCCGCACTTGAAATTTCTTGAACACAATCTGAAATCTCAGAAATTTACTCTCTTTCTTCCATCAAATCCTCTAACAATGCTAAAAAATCATCATTATATAAAACAAATGAATCTAAATCTGTATGAAGAACATGAATTGGGTGATTATGGGTTTTTTTCTTTGATACTAATCATGTACTTCATCTTGTTCACCCTGTGTAATTTTCTGAGTTGTCCAAAAAATGGTATAGTAGCATAGGAAAATTATAACTACAAATATCCTTTAATTTTGACTCCCCATGATCAGGAATGAAGCATTCCATATCTCGGAGAAATTTCAGCTTCAAAAACGTCCATAAGAACATTCTTAGTGGGAATTTGATATAAGGACACCACTAAATCTTTGATGAGACCAAGAAACTTAACCCTTCCTGAGTCAAAAGAGTAAAGATCATGTTATGGCATGGTATTATCCAATCGTAGTTTGTCCATGATGGCTTTAGGCATGAGATTATGTGAGGCCCTAGAGTCTAGCATAACATTATGGAGAATCAAGTCATGAATTCTAAGACTGAGGTAAAAAGCTGGAACATCACTATCTTCTAAGTTACCATCTACAATAGGGCCAAATAAAAGCTTGGGGTGGTCATCACTAACATTTACCATATCAAACATTTGGTCAACCTTGAGAATTTTGGCTACTCGAAACTTGTAACAGTCATTCTAGATTAATTTAGTCAATGGAATTGATACTTTAAGGTTTGAAATTTCATTCTCAAGACTGAATAAATAAGAATGTTTTTGTACCTTTTTAGATGGTAAGCTCTCTTTTTTGGATTGTTCTCTGATTGGAATCTCCTTTTTTTGTCCTCCGTCTTGAATTTCTTTGTCTTTCTTTGGATTTCTAGTGGAAGCTTCATTACTTTTCCCCTGATTTGTAACAACAGTTCCTTTTTATTTATTTTGATTTTAAGTTATGGACACATTCCTATTTCTCAGAGCATATTTTATTTGCACTTGGCTAAGGGAATTTTGGTAACCTCTTTGAAAATCCTCTGTTTGTACTACTAGAATATCATCATTAGAAATAACATATTTCTAATCATCAGGTACATAAGGTTCTTTAGAAAATTTATCCCCTTCAGTCAAGAAAATAGTTTGATGGTTTTCCTCAAAAATATGATTTCTTCTGAGATTTCTTCTTCTTCATGAAGGCCCTCTGTATAATTTTGATGAAAAGGAGCATGGATTTGTTGCTGACCTTGTTGATATTTACCCCTATGTTCTTTGTTTGATCTTGTAGTGAGGTTGCTGATGTTGATCTCTGAATTTGGGATTTCTGATTTGTGGTTCTGCTTGTCTATATATGATGGCCATCTTGTCCATCATCTTATCCATTTTCTTAATAAAAGCATAAATTTTACCCTTGGATGAAGTGGATGGCTCCTCCTTTATAGTAACCCTCTTTTATGATTTCATCTTTGACTTTTTGATAAGTAGATTTGCCTCAACACTTACTGTATTCCTTTGAATGTCTTCAAGGGTAGTAGGATTTCTCTCCCTCAATTGTTAGGCCATATTTGGATCAAAAGCATCTGGATAATGAAGAAGCACTAGGCCAGGAGGACGCTTAATGTTTTCTGGGATAGAATCATATATCCTACTAAATATGGATATGAAATATTGCACAAATTCTTTAGTATTTCTCTTTGAAGCATTCTACTCGGCCATAATTTGGAGAGGTTTATTTTTCTCTTCCCACTTTTCTTGGAATAGATCTAATAGCTATTGTGGATTGGCTATAGAATCAACTATTATGGAAAGAAACCACTTCTTAACTTCCCATGAAAAAAATTGTGATATTATGTGAATTTCATTATCAATTTATTCAAGATTGATAAAATCAATCACTTTAACTATATGTTGTTGAGAAGTGACCTCTGCTATCGCATAAAACAAAGGCAATAGTTGAACATAATTTTGAGGCAAAGTAGTAAGTTGTGGTGTTAAAATAAAAGGAGAAAATCTTTGCATGACTGTAACTGTAGAAGTTTGTATAGAAATCACATCAGTAGATGTTGAATGAGGAGATGATTTCATAGGAAGTGATGGATTGATAGTAGAGGATGATGGAGCAGTTGTATGAGGATGTGTAATAGTAGGTGTAGTAGAAACAAAGTCTCTTGTTGGTACTTCATATAATCCTTTTTAGAGGTTATTTGGAATTGATCAACCAAGCTCTGAAGTTTGTAATAATTTGTCCAGACCTTAATATCACCCTCAAAATATGAATACTCAGAAAATGGAAAATATTTTTCAACTTTAATGTGATAAAAAAAAGATTTTGAGAGGAAATATTCTGACTTAGAATTGAATAGAGATGACTCAAATTTGAGGTCAAAAGATAAATCTTCAGGAGCAACCAACTTTGCAGGAAAAGAGATAGATCTTACAAGTGGAGGTGTACATTTTTTATCTTCTTGGGATTGTGATATACGAATTCTAATAACCTCTCAGGGTCATTAACTATCGGTGAAGGATTAGGATCAATATTGGACCTCATATTCCTTTTGGGAGCCAGTGTTCTTATGATTCTACACTTTGGCTCGAAATGAATAAATCAACCTTCTCTGAGTGATATCACCTGTCACCCATAAGTCTAGCCTTCAAAAAACTATATGAAATATCCCTAGGGAAAATTTGACACTCGTTCCCTAGCAACGACACCAAAATTTTTGGGCTCCTTAGTTTCCCAAGGTTGAGAAAGGAAACCAAAGAGGTAACCACATACTTAATTTCAATTTGGCAGCTAGCCCTACCAACTGAAAGAGGGATCTCTCTATATCAAGCTCACAATCGATGTAAATGATTGGAGAATAGGGATTTTAAGATAGTTATGAGCTCAGTAGGCTTTTTTATATAGGTTTTGATTAGGGTTTGCTGGACAAAGAGGCACCAGGTTTGGAAACTAGGCAAGATATCCCAAAAAGATCAGTTGCAAACATAGTATGAGGAAAGGTAGATGTGATTGAGTGACACAATTGGTTTGTCAGTGTAGTGTGGTAAGTAGGAAACCATATAAGAATTTAAGTGAGCATAATGAATCCACCTATTTCAGAGGATGAAACACTTAGATGCTTATCTTAAACAAAAATAGAACATAAAAGAATGATTTAGGTTTCAAAAATTAAAAGATAAAGAATAGAAAGAAAGTAGATGGCTTCTTGAACAACTTGATCATCAAATGCATAAGAAAAATATAGAAAAAAAACTGTCACTAACCATATCACAATAATCCCATAAAAATAGAAGCAACTGCTTGTAAATTTGTTATGAAAATTGTCAAATACACTAGTGCCAAAAGAGTATGAAATTTAGGTATACAACCCATGATTACATTACATTTTAGCCTAATATAGGAGATGAGGTTTAATTCCTCCTAATTAGGTCAAAATCCACTCTAAACAGTCAAATACATGCATCTACCCTATCTTTGCCAAATCCTAGGGAAATTAGAAACACCTTTCCCCTTTTTTCTAAACTACTTGAGTTTATATCTCAAAGAATTGATTATGAGATTAATTCATAATAATAATCATTAAAAAAAATATTGAAATCAGATAAACTCATGAAATAAATATTTACATTAACCCATTTCACATTTACCGTTTACATGTAGTAAAAAATATCTCATACACAAAAGCGCAACAAATGTAGTAGAAACACAGTGACTGAAAGCATAAATTTTTTTAAGGTTTATGTTATCACACTCAAAAATTTGCAAGGTGGATTAATTAGGGGCTTCCTAGTTTTTAGTATTATGTCAATTTAGATCATGAATTTGATAAAGGGAGGTGGAAATCATTTCTATCCTAAGGCCAAAAATCTTCATAAACCATGTCTTGTCAGTTACTTATGATTTCATATCATATCAAGGTTCATTTTAAAATTTACTGTCAAGTTGTTTATTTTTTACCAGATTTCATAGCGCACATAGATACGAAATGACAGTTTTCACTATGGAGACACCTAAAATTTCCGTAGCGAATCTGTTAGATTTTAAACTGTTGGCGCTGCGGAATCATGATTTTTTGTAGGAGATAGAGGTCTGAATGAAATGACATTTTTTATTGGTTTAGGTTAAAGTGGGTCTTTTCTAGTTATTTATGGGAGTCATCATCATTTTAAATAATGATTGTTGCACTTTTATTCCCACTGTCCACCTCATTCTTCATTTTTCCCACTGTGAGGTTTTTTAATTTTTTTTTAATAGTTTTCCACTCACTCCTGCCCTGTCACTAGCTCATTCATCTCTGTCCCAAAATAGGTTCATCTCCATCCCAAAGTAGATCTCTATCCATTTTTCAATTTTCAGGTGTCACAACAGTGAAGAAGCTGAGAACTATAAAGAGGATGGCAACCAAGAAGAAGGTACACAAGGGAGGTTCTTTTTTCAAGTTCAAACAAATGGACCTAAAGCTGTTGAACAAGGAGATGAATTTCGCTGAAGCCTTCAGACACACAGGTTGTATCAGATTCTGCCATAAATTGTATGGTTTTCATGTTTAGATATCAAAGGAGTTTGCAACAAATTTCACTTGCACAACATATAAAGTGGGAATTTTGAAATTTGTTGTCTCCCCTGGGACAATAGCCCAAGATACAAAGATCCCAAGATAAGGTGAAGAGTGGTTTAAGTCCACTAAATTGAAGCTAAAGAATTGTGATGAATTCATGAAGGATGAATATGTTAGAACTGACATAGCTACTGGGATTCCAAGAACATATCTAAAAGAAAATACTCTAAACTACTAATGATCATTTAGAAATATTTCACTTGCGAAAGGAGGTTCCACATGGTGTACCAATATCACTTCAAACTTTTGTTTCATTTCAATAGTAAGCAAGCCATTGACCTTCCTTTTTACTTGTTTAGAAGTTTGAGCAAGATGGCAGATAAGGTGCAGGTCATACCACAAAACAATGATACATATGTGTTTCATCATGGGTTTATTAAGTTGTTAGCGCTAGAGGAATTAGGAAAGATAAACATAGATTGGTCTTATTTTCTCTTTCTTAATGGATATGAAGTTGATACAGTGACTCCTAAGAAGAATCCTAAACCTAAGGACCCTCATTCAATTCATAATGAGAAACCTGCTAATGAAACATCGATATAAAATAAAGAAACAGAGCCAATGAATGTTGAAGAAGAGCCAATGGAGATTGATACAGAACTTGCAAAAGGGACACCAGTCCCACCGTCAATACCTACAAGCAAAAAACCAAATTTTAGTAGCAAAGATAAACAAGAAAGGATGAAAAGAAGTAAAACAAAGGGTCAATCAATTGCGAAAGGTAATTTGGAAGCCATCCTTCACGCTATAGACATAGAAGAATCCCTAGTAGTCCAGGATGTGCATGTTGGAGGGAGCAGAAAGCAAAAGAAGGTTATCACTGCCAAAAAACTTGACTTCACTGGAGAAGATGCAAAGTTTGTCTTTCAGCCAAGAAAACCATTGAATAGATCACAACTGGCCGAAGATGCTATGTATTAAGCTACTAATAAAGGAAAGAAGCCTTTGATACAAGAAGTCATTGATCTCTCTCCAGTCACAGAAGTTATCACTATGCAAAGAAAAGGGAAGGAGAAGATGGTTGAAAAATCGGAAATGGAACTCCTCATAGAACAACTAAGAGAAGCAAGGGAAGAAATAATTGAGTTAAAGTTGGATAATATTGTATCACACTGCTAATTTTGTAAAATTTTTCATGTTCAGTAATATACAGTGGATATTTTTCCTTCTTCACCTGAAATTTGAATGAAATTTCAATGAGTTTATGTCTTATATGTTTCATGTTTTATATCTACAGTATGTTTATGTCTAATTACTCGGAATTCATGGAAACCATGCTCTGACTTCCTTTAGATATTTAACTACTGTTATTTACTATGTATGTGTTTTATCTCTTCATTGAAATGTTTATTTGGCTCAGCGTCCACAAGAAGGGTTATGTTCATGCAGTTTCTTAATGCTGATTCCATATGCCCAATGGTAGCAAATCCTCTACCTTTTACACCTGCAATCATATACAATAAAGTCATTATCATAGATTTAGTAATATAATATATTTTTCATTGAAAAATCAAAATTTATCTTGAGGGAGCCCTCTTAGATTGAAGAGGCTAATCTTCAGTCAAAATCTGGTTTGAAATAGTTACTCCAAGTTGACAATTGAAGCAGCACAACAAGACTCAATTTGGTGATAATAGTTTAGATGGTGTTTTGGGTGCTGCTGATGACCTGTGAGGAAGAATTGATATGTATATTATACCTTTGAGCCTTTAAACCCTGCAGAAAAAACAATTTGAGCTCTGCAAAATTGGTTTCAAAAGTGAATGCCTAGAAGCGCACTGAAAAGAGCAACAAGGAAGACAAACTAAAAACATAGTAAAAAATGTAGCGACTCTCCTGTAGAAACTGTATTTTGGGCATTTTGAACAAACGGTAAATCCAAATGGGCTGAAATTTTTATAGAAATTCAATATAACCATAAATGCACCTTGTCAAAACATTTCAGCCTAATCATAGTCACAAATATTGAGAAAATCCTAGATGGTTGTAGATGATGATGGATCATTTCTCAAAAACTGTTCATCATTTTGAGCTGAAATTAAGTGGATGTTTCATTTCATCCTGATGCATCTCCTCTAAAAATTTCATGGAAACCAGGTATGATGTTTAATATATATGACGATAAAATGGTGATTGTGTAAAAGCGCAATACAAAAGATCAACAACACAGGGGAAGGGAATGAGAGAAGGGAGGCAAGAAAAATATGGGGGGTTAGGATAGATGTTAGGAAGATAGAATAGGTAGATTTTCGTAAAAAGAGTGAGAAAAAAGGGCTGAAAATAGTGAATTACAAACGTAGGGAAAAAACACAACAAGAAACCAGGGTTCTTGGGAAAATGGTGAAATGAGAGGATTTTAGTAAGGGGAATGGCCAAATAAGGAAATATGTATTATGAGGCATTCATTATTCAGTTAGGGTCTTGAAAAAACATGTGACATGAGGTAACATTGTTGTTTGATGTAACTTTTATCTCCTAATTGCTAATTCGCAAACCTCATCTTTTAACTTGCAATGATGAGTTACCATGTATGGAGGATGAAGATACTTTTTACTAAATGATAACCATGATGTATGACAGGAATCCATTTTTCAAAATGATGACTGGGATAATAATGACCATCGCATGCATATTTTAGACCATGATGGAATGATTTCTGACCTTGAAAAAATGGTGGGAGCAGCAATGACACCTACATACTGATTCAAGACCTATTTTCCATGTGACTTGGAAATTTTTTCTAGTATAGACAAGAATTTGAATTTTGACTTCGATGAACTTGGAATGTTAGCAAAGGCTTGATTACTATGGAACATAGGAATCTAACACTATGCGTCAACTAAGAGTGCCACTTTCCATACAACATCAAGCATTTCACGGATGAGGTACTGTGTCATGTTGGTCCTCTTAACATGTCTGATGTATTATTATGCCAACCGTACTTGTGGAAGAGACATGATATGTATGAGTCTAGGCCTTGTTATGTTATTATTACTTTGGGAAATAAGTTGTACAGAATAATAGAGGTAGTACCAGCTTTTGCCATCTCTTTGAGTACTGAAAAGAAATGCAGTAAGATTATTTCCCAAATGAGGGAATTTGTTTGCATTATGATTCACCTACAGGGAAAGAAGAATATTGTGGCCGTAACCTCAAAATAGGGCTCCCCTGCATAGAATTAGCATATGGAAAAAGTTGTGGAGGAATACAAGGAAATTTTCTCCTCACCCACAGGGGTTCCTCTACACTGTCAAGTTAAGCACTCCATTGATGTGATTCCAGCCACGCCACTGCCTAATGGGCCAATCTATCGACATTATTTTCTAGAGAATGATGAAATCAAGAGGCAGATCCAAGAGGTGTTGCAGAAAGGGATCATCAAGCCAAGCCCCTCACATGTACTGTTTGAGGTTGATAAAGCAACTAGATTTATTGAAGGCATCCAACACATCCGCCAGCAGGTCCACGATATCTTGGAGAAATCCAATGCCAAGTACAAGCATCGAAATGATAAACCTTTGGTGCCACACAAGTTATAGGAGGGTGACAAAGATTGGTTGAATTTGAAAAAAGAACGCCTAACTAGAGCTCATTGAAAGCTCATACCAATTCGATATGGGCCTTACACCATTATTTTTTTTTCTTCGTAAGTTTAATCTATTAATATACAAAAATGATTACATGGAGGTCGAGGCCTCAGAGATTCTGGTCCAGGAGATGGGCATTCTAATACAACTATGATTGTTTGTCAAAAAAACAGCACACAGTGCCGAGAAAAGGTTACAATACTGAATCACAGATAAGCATATAAGCACAAAAAAGCCGCCCTCATAGAGGAAACTGGCTCGAGTAACTGAACAGTATATCAACCTACAGCATTTGGCATCAGAAATGTAAACATGAACAGTCTTATACAGAGTAATTTTCTGCCCACAAAGGGGAAACCAGCAATCAAAAGGACAGTAGAAGTAGATCCATCTAAGCTGTGTCAGTAGATGAACACCAGAGCTGTGCCTGGCACAGAGAGCAGCCAAAAAAAAGCCTGAACGAAGGAAGGCCATTAATTACCTTGAGAAGAAGGAGGCAACTCAACCACAGGGCATGCGTGAGCGTCGTGGTCATCCTCATCCTGCACAACAGCATTATCATCTAGAATAACCTGTTTAGAAGAATCCACTTTATCCTTGTCGACCGGAACAGAAGAATCACCCCTTTTGAAAACGCCCGCAACAATAGCCACAAAGGGGTCCTGTGAGGAACCACCCTCAGCGAGCATCCGCTTCTGACAAAAATTAGGAGGAGAACAGGGCCGAACAGGCGACAAATGCACCGGAGGAGAGTCGGAAAGCTTAGCAGTAGAATCAGGCGGCTCTTCTTTGAATTCAATGGTAATGGTAGCAGTGACAGTAGGCATATTGAGCAAGCAAGGGAAGCGAAAGTGAGCTCTGTGCTGTTGACCTGGGAGAAGAATGGAAAGGTTTCTAGCCTGCAAAGCACTCCCACACCCCATCAAAAAGCTCCTACCACTACGGGTCTCAGGATAACGACCCCTCATGGAATCAGAAGGCGGAGAGGAAGAGCTAGGCGAGGAGGGAGGAGGGCGATGAGAAGGACCTCCACGGCTCGAGCCACGCCGGCTTCGCATCCTATGTCTCAAATGTGGCATGGAATTCTGATGAGGAGTGCAGAAATTGAAAGAGCAGGGAGCGCCGAGACTAAGGTCCAAAGTCTTATGAGCATCAATCTCCGCAGGGAGAGAAACAGGGCGAAAGCTAGAGCTCTGAGTGCAAAAGGAGCTTTGTGAATAGTGCAATCCAGGTGCAAGATTAACACAGTAAGAAAGCCAACACCTGCGCCCTATGAGGGTCCTAGAGCTTGGCTCAGAGACCACTGAAGCACAATAGGAGCTAAGGGGCAAAAATTCAGGTCTGAAGCATCCCGAAGAAGCCATATCTTTGAGGATTGAGCGCGGTTCTGGATGAGTGTGCCACATTAATGCCCCGGACGAAGCAAATTTAATGCAGTGAATGTTGCATAGGACGCAAAGGAGGTTGGCAGTGGTAGAACCCCATGCGCCGGCCCATCCTTGCCATCTGTTAAGCATGAATACCACCCGCATCTGGGAGGCCTTACACCATTATTAAGGCCATGGGAGATAATGCATTTCAGCTCATAATTTCCCCATTCCTTGGGCGACACCCAGTGTTCAATATGGACCACCTTCGGCCATACTTTCCCCCATTACTGGACACATTCGACATTGCAGAACAACTCACACCAACATAATTAAACCCATAATGCATGGAAAAAGCCACAAATGATTGGATCATGGACACACAGATCAAGAAAACTCACCAACAAAGGATCCAACTATATTGAGTTGTCAAAGCAGGCCAACTCCTTCACCAGGGAAAGCGGTTCACCAGGGACCAGATTCAATAGAAATTTCCTCATCTCATGGAGTAAATAAATGCAATGGGGACCATTGATTCCTAAGGAGGGAGGATTGATCCAAGTGGATATTGGTGGCTAGCCACCTATTCCATTAGGACCCCCACCATTGTTACTTTCAGTTTTCCAATTTCCTTTATTGTAGCACAATTTACTATTATTTGAAGTTTTTCAGGTCCTAAACTTCTTGAGATTTTTGGAGGCACTAAATTTGGTCAGTCAAAAGTTGTAGTACAAGGGTCATTAGATATATGGTTATAATGAGGTATTGTGCGTGTCAAACATAGATTGTATGCCAAAGTTATGTCCCCGGGAAGCTGATGTACCAATTTACCCAAACGGGTTAAGTTTTTGGATATTTAGGGGTTTACCATGTTATTCAATAATAAAAAGTCCCTTGACCCTCATTTTAACACCGTTTAGAGGCATTTATCCACCACATCTCTTCTTAGAGATAAGATACCATCACCCTAACTAGTTTATGTCTATTTTGTCTGTAATAATACTTCATTTTTTTATATTAATGAAATGAAGTTTTATTTCTGCTGCATCTTTTTTTTTTATGTTTATTTCCGTATTTTATTGTGTGCCTACATAAATCCTAATCAAGTGATCTACACGATAAATCAATACTCCCCAAAGAACCAAGGCCTTGGAGGAAAGAAGTTAACCAACACGAATAAATTGGAATTCTACTAGTGTGTCAGCATGTATTGTATTTGCTACAACCCCCAACCAAAATTTTGGCCTATACCAAATTTCAGAGCCTTCCCTAGTCTTATACATTATTGTCGCAAACTTTGAAGTTTATTTTATTGGTTTTCTTTGAATGTTGTGATGGCTTTTGAAAAATAGGAAAAGTGTCGTCTTTTGGAATTATAGGTGTCACATTGTATGCATGAGCCTGTTCAGGTGGTTCCAAGAGGTAGCCTTTGTAAAAATGTGTTTTTATAACCTTGTAAGAATTCTTCATGCTCATTTCCAAAGTTTTGAGCATTGTTGCACAACTGTCTCACAGTCATCGTAAAGTATATATTTGGTGTCACACTTGTCATAACTATTCGTAAAGCTAACACACAGAGGGAAATTATTTTTTTGTATGTCATGGATGATCTATGTTTATTGACTCATCAAAATATGTTAAGTATTTGATTAGAGTTGAGGTTTCATCATTGTTCAGACCGATCGCACCGGTTTTGCACTTAGCCATTTTTTGGAAAAACTTCCCAACCAAGAAACCTAGAATCACCTAGCCTCCTTGGAGCTTCACATTTTGAAGCATAAGTCCTCTATCTGTGACGTTGCTTTTAGGAACTACACAGTGCAAAGTTCCCGTCTCCCAAGATTGTTGTAATACGCAGCTTCTATGACCAAGCCTTGACCATGACCTCTGGAATTGCGTAGTCATGACCCCCAACCCGACTTGAACTACGTACTTCGCAACTAGAAGCCTTAATATAATTCCATAATCCATTTAATTGCATAGTTGCGAAGTAGCCCAACCTTCCTTGACTTCCAGAACTGCGCAATAAGCTCTCCAGTGCCAATCCCTTTAGGTTTTCCCAATGGCTCCGGAAATCACGTAGTATTTTCCTTCATCCCAGCCTGAACTGTGCACTGTGCAGTCTCAAGGCTCAAGTCTTCCCCTTTCCTTCATGAATTTCATAACTACGCAGTCAGTGAGCCTCCCTTCTTATTGATCATAATTCATCATCTTAGGCTAGGGGTTTTCAGATTGATGTAATCTCACCATGAGTGAATTGCAAGATCATGTACTCTATCATGTCATGGAAAGATGACGAAGAAGGCGAGGAAGGAGGGAAACATGCTCAAAGACACTCTTGCAGCTGAAATTACAAGCTGATTGATCAGGAAAAAGTGAAGGGACAATAGTTTGCGACGATTATCCAAGGCTTGAGATCATTGAAGCCTCCTTATCACCAAGGCATGCAGAGGTGAAAAGGAAAAATCCTTCACGAAGGCACTCAAATCTCATCAAAAACAATGCCTTGACATTTCCATGTCATCAAGAAGTCCACGTCAATAGTTTAATGTCGTTTCATGTCATGAGTGGTCATATGCCACATCAATAGTGTGGACCATTTATATTTTATTCAAAATCTATTATAAAGTGGAATTCCAAAGGAAACACATGGAACGTAAAGAGTCATGTAAGTTGAAAAGTCATAGGAAGATGAACAATCATGCGGGTAGTACAAGAGTCACCCTTGGCTATATACTCATTTTATGAGAAAAGAACTTTTCACCTTGGCAACACTGATTCTTTTGTGGAGCAAGGAGGCTCCACTATTGGAGCTAGTTATGTTCATTGTATATATGTGTCTTGGGAATTTTACTTAATAACAAAAGCCTTTCGAGGCCAACACGTTCTTCATGCATCGACTATGAATGTCTGTAAGACTATTCTATGGATGTTTGTATTTCATGTTTTCTTTCACATGTGGTAAGACAGTTGAACTATTTTAGTTATTTTAGTACTTGCCTTATTAAGAATGTTCTGTAATGGTTGTTATTGTGGTCCCATCCTTTTGGACTATTTTAGAGGATATTAGGTAGATATTTCTCAATTGTTAGTTCTAATGACCATCACATCCCTTGTGGACTATTCCACTGGATGTTAGACGGATTCTTTGATTCATGTATGTCTCTTCTTAGGTGGTACTATTACCTCTCTCCCAAAGACTCACTTCTCTCTCTCCCTGTAGTAGAAGAATCTTGAGACACTTGCAATTGGACACTCACTGTGAAAACCACCTTGATTTTTCGAAAGTACATATTCACCCCTCTCTCTTGCTGACAGTAAGAGCCAAGGAAGATATTTAAGAATATTGAAACCAATAATTTATTTACGATGGGACTCCTAAACCAAAAAATGTGAGGTCTAATTGGGACTTCATATCAGGGAGATCCCCCGAATGTTGGCGGGTCCAACATCGTCAACAATGTCATAATAACATATCATATCATAAGGGTATCACACTTATCCGAGAATCGCTTGTTGAAGTTTGCAACAAGAAACAATGAAATTGGCATCCGAAAAAAACATCCTTGATCCTTGTGAAAATTAAGCACCTACACTAGATGGGGCCCACACAGGCTATTTTTAGGTGTATGTCTATTTTTAGAATGGTGAGCATATTCTAAAATTAGTAGGATTCTGATTCTATATGGCTGATCAAATTCTATCTTTGGATGAATTTCAATTTTTAGAAGATGGGAAAAGTCTATTTATAGATCGCTAATCTAAAAATAGAATGCATGTCGATTATTATTAGCCCTTAATAATAATCAGACAATAAATAGTAACTTATTCTCTTGGAGCACTTTATTTCAGTGAATCGATGTGGCACATCATTGGGCTAAAGGAATTATGCAATTCCTAGGGTGGTTGGTGACTTATGCATGAAGGACTTAGTTATAACTGATAGTAGCAAGTTGTAACAGAGTTGGAAGAGTAGTTATGGGAGTTGTTATTTAGTTTAACTCTGTTCAGTGAGTTAAACTTAGTTGTGATAGTTGTAACTGAACATACACTAGTGATAGATGATTTAATTAATTATTTAATTAATTCACAAATAGTGTCTTACTTGCAACTGAAGAAATACAACAGTTAACTAGTTGCATGTCAGATCTAGTGGAGACCCAATGGAGAGATAGGTGAAAGGGTGAGATGGACTATCTGTTGTGACTATAGTGGAGCATTCAATGCATCCACACACACATTGGAGATTCCTATGAGTATTGCGCAGTAAAGGAAAGGTAAGGTCGAATTCATTTAGAGTTCTTCCTCAGCAGGGATTGCGCAGTGGAGGCAGGCTGTCAGGAGGCAAGAAATTGGTGCATGGAGGTGCAAATGTATGTAAGACAGTGTGTGATGATTGTATATTGTACTGAGAGCTATATGAGCTGAGCTTTGTATGATATTTCTACATGTTCCATTGATATACATAATATATGATAGTTGGGGTTTTTAGCTTTAAGCTTTCCTGGTAAAACTCCTTCTTATGTGTGATTGATTTTGCTTCATATGTGTTTTGCAATTGGCGATTTAATTTCCACAAAGAATTAAGTAGAAGGATTCTATATATAACATAAGAATTAAATTGTTAGATCAGGAGAATATGGTAATATACATGGATATTGTATAATTTCTATATGATATCGGAGTAGTGTTAATCACTAAAGATTGCAATATTGAAGCGGTGCTGAGTTTTTGTGCTGGTGGAAAAAATTTGAAATTGCTGCAAGAATTTCTTGGTACGAAAGTTGAGTAAAAGTTGAAATGGATTTCAATGGGTTGCAGTTGGAGTATGCACTCGAGGGAAGCTCGAACTACATAGCGTGGAAGGACAAGATGGAAGCGGTGCTTGAAGAAAATGGCTTGAAGGAGTTCATCAATAGTGATGTTCCTAAGCCCACTTCGATGGATGCCGCATTACTTGACGCATGGCAAAAGAAAGTAGCAAGGGTGAGGAGGATTTTGTTGGAAGGTGTGAAATACCATATTGTGTCAAGCCTTCATGGGAAAGCCACTCCATTTGCAATGTGGAAGGCTTTGACAAATCTTTTCTAAAGCAGTAGTGACCATAGGAAGTTGGTGCTTAAGGATGAATTTCAATTTTTAGAAGATGGGTGAAGTCTATTTATAGATCGCTAATCTAAAAATAGAATGCATGTCGATTATTATTAGCCCTTAATAATAATCAGAAAATAAATAGTAACTTATTCTCTTGGAGCACTTTATTTCAGTGAATAGATGTGGCACATCAATGGTGTTACACCATTTTTTGGTCATCTAACCTGTTACTATTAGATGGAACTAAGTACACCATGTAAGACCAATTTTACCCTAAGTAAAATTGCTTTCACTATGAAAAATAACTTAGCAAAACATCTTTATTAAGTTGTTTATGGTCTAAACAGGAAACCCCATGAGGAAATATTAAATAAATCCACATTTGTTTGATTTTCCTCAAGGAATAATTAGTTAAACAACAGTTTAATTGATATTCCTAGTCATATTTAATACAAAACAGGAAAATTAATTAGATAAATTATTATTTATCTTATTATTTTCTAGGAATAATTATTTAAATCTTATTTAAATAATATTCCTTGTTAAATTTGACTAAATCCCTCATAAATAGTTAAATAAATAATTATTTATTTAATTATTACTCAAACACATCCTTAAAATGATAAATAAATCACTTTTTTATTTATTATTTACAAATAAATGGATTTGACCCAAGTTAAATTCCCTTTCCCTCCAACAAAAATAATAAAATATTCCATAAAAGTTGGATCTTGATTTGGTTAATAATATTTTAACTATGCACCAATATCTAGACTAAATCAATATTTTGTTATAAATATAAGGTTTTTTCCATTCATTCATCACCTTTTGTTGCCTAAACATCACTCTGGATCTATAATTTTGGTCTGACTTTGATCCACCATCATTGTTATATTTTTCTATCTTTTTGCTTGTGAGCTCCCTTTGAGTTCCATTTTTTTTTAGGTTTTCTACACCATCAAGAGAGAGGAATTTTAGATTTGAAGTGCTAAGGACTTACAAGAACCCATCCCATTGAGGAGAACTGGTAACATCCTTCTATGTTTTCCTCCTAGGTGCCCTTAATATAAAATTCATTCAACATATTCTTGTCTTGTCTATTGGATGCATGGAGTAAATCTCTTTTTATTTATTAGTTAATGTCTTTTGATGTATAGATCTAGATTTTTATACCATTTATCTTGATCAACTAATTGCAGATCTAAAGATATTGGCATCCATTTTTGCTATTAGGGCTATTTGTTATGCACAGCTAAAGTGGTCTTTTTTTCGTACACTTGCAATGAAGATTCATACTAATAACTGGCGACTCCACACGGGTTTACAATTACAACCACTGTCGTTTTTATGATCCTTGCATATCCAGCTGCTTCAAACCCTAGGATTTCTCTTCAGCCTCTTGTTTTTCTTTTCTTGATGTTGTTTTTAACTTATAAAACACTAAAACATTAAAAATTCTAACTTCCGTGTGTTTTCGGACCTATTGCATAGGTGACAGACATCAGCCATAGCTGAGATGACACTTCTTGCTGAAATCTACCACCGAAAGTGCCGGACATGGAAAATTTTAGGGGCTAATATTCGTAGATGGGCTAATTTTCCATGGTTTTTCCAAAAAAAAGATTTGCCAATTTCCATTTTTATATAAAAATGATTCGCCCAAATTTTACATTCAAAATCGCCCACATTATATAGAAAATATATATAATATCATTATAAATTTGAATAATTTTACAAATACCTCAATACAAATTTTATAGTTTTCATATTAGGGACTTGTGAGATTCGCCATTTTTTTAAACTTCAAGATAATTTTGCATCCTTCAAAATTATCCCTGGTTCCAAAAGTGCAGGTCGCACTTTTTGGCCCTAAACCTGTGACCTATAGCTTCAGGATGCACTTTTTAGCCCAAAAATTGCGACCTCTACAGCAAACAGGTCAGAAACTGTGACTTGGAATTTTTGCTGGAGTTTTCCTGAAATTTTTCTGGGTTTTTCTGGGCCTCTGTTCAGGTTTGTATGACCTCCATCTCCGCCCGTTTTGGACCTATAATTTTTCTGTTTTACTCAACTAAGTGGGAACCTATCCCCCTAGGGCTTTAGTACCCTCCACACTTTGTGGAAGAGTTTTAGCTGCTGCAGGTTGTCTAAAATTTTTAGAGTGCTCAACCATTTTTTAGATCTCATACCTCCCCTTCAGATCCTCTTCATATTGGCTATTGATCCATCCAAATCACTTGATTTAGTTTTTTTTGGGTTTTCCTCTAGGGTCCACTCCATTTCCCTCGAGGAGATAGCCTTTCACCACCTCATTTATAACAATCTTTCCTCTGATTTGTTGCTATTTTCTACACCACTTTCTAGCAGATTTGACCTTTAGATCTCTGTCCCTCCCTACCTTAGATCTATTGGCTTTTTTGGTGTGTTTTGACTAGTTTTTTTCCCACCTACAGACTACTTGTTAAGAGGCCTAACTTCCTAGGTTTAGATTATTGCATTATTAGTTGTTTATTTACTGTTATTTCAGTTTCATATACTGTTATATGCAGGTTTATTTACATTTATAGAACACACATTTTATTTTTCTCTACAAACTTCTGGGTTTAAAAATTAAAATTTACACACTTTGCACACACACCCTAAGTGAAAAAGAGCTTGGTTAACACCGCCAAGTAAAGACTCTGAAACATTGAAATCAATTGATCCTACACCTCTTCGCCCTTGTTTTGACATTGTAATCAGTTGATCCTGCACCTCCTTGCCCTTGTTGGTCTCTTTTTCCCTTTGTGCCGTGTTTGTGTCATCATCATTGCGGCACCAAGGCATTTATCCCTAAGACTTCTTAGCCTTCATCCTCAGTTTCCAGTAGGACGAATTACTCCTCTGCGTAGGATTCGAGTTAGTCCTCCACTGAGTCCGCACTTTGACTCTTCTTCTGGTTCTGCCCCCGGTTCTCCTCCTACCACCTTCACCATGTCTGGTTCAAGACCTAATGCCGGTGGTAGCCCTGGCCCTAATGCTGGGAATACTACTAGTGGGACCACAACAGGAACTATCCTGGATGCTCCCTTGCTCCCCTATATGGCAGGCCTCAGTCTTCCCGATTTTGACCAGTTGATAAATGACCCTATACACCATGATGCTAGTTGGCCTGCTATGCCGACCAAGCTCCCTTCTGACATCCCCAAGTTTGAAGGCCTTGCTGGAGAAGATCCTACAAATCATGTTCGATCTTTCCACATGTGGTGTTCATCTAACTCCATTACCGATGACTCTGTCCGTCTTCGCTTGTTCCAATGTACGCTTACAGGTGAAGCTTCTAAGTGGTATGTTGATTAGGCCTCATCCTCTCATACCACCTTTGTGACTCTTGCTCGGGCTTTTCTGTCTAATTTCCAGCTTCCTCTTCCTTATGACACTGGTACCAAAATTTTGACTTCTTTCCGTCAATCGTCTGCGACCCGCCTACTTGATCATATCCAGGAATGGTGAAGAATAAATAACCTATGTCGAGTCCCTACCTTCGAAGACCGTGTCTACATGGATTGGTTCCTTAGATATCTCTTGCCCCCTATCAGAAAATATGTTGCATCACATTTTCCTCAAATCGAAGAAGCCGCTCTCCAAATTGCGTTAAAATATGACCTGATCTATGCTTAGTCGAGTTATGTTTATACCATTCTACCTGATCTTCCTAGACCCGGTGGTGCCAACGCAACAGGGGAATATCATGCCACTGACAGTATCGTTGGAGCTCTCTCTCATCCATACGCTTAGCCTCCCATGGGCTATGGTTTTCCTCAAGGGGGGGCCAGCATCTCCTGCACTTTTCCCCCTCCTGGTAGCATGTGTCCAGGATATGGCATGCCTCCTCATTTTTCCCAAACTCTTGTTTACCACACTATTACCCAACCTCCTTATTACCCATATCCACATCTTGGTGCTCCATCTCCTCCAACATTAACACCTCCTCCTTCCTTGCCTTGTCAACCCCCGCAACAAAATCCACCGCCCCCTCAGGGGCAGGTGTATGCACAACAGGGCGCGACTACTCCTCCTCCCTCCAAAAAGAAGAGGAAAGGCACTTAAAATCAATCTGATCCCTATAATCTTGGACCAAATCCTCAAAATAATGCCCCTAACACTGCTAACTAGCAACAGGGCACTCAACCCAAGTAGGACAGGCATGTTCGCACGAACAAGCCTTGTTCTTGTTGTGGTGTTTATGGTCATTACACAGATGATTGTCCTTTTTTACCACAGATGAAGTAGCTGTGGGAGTCTCAAGAAACATTGCAAGGACAAAAAGCCTCCCCTTTCGTCCCTCCCAGTGCTGTGCCTAGTTAGCCGGCTGTGTTTACTAATCCTTTCCCTCAACAAGGATTTGTGGCTACCCAACCTCCTTAAGGTCAGGTGGCCACTCAACCTCTTCCATATGGTATCTCCGATTACCAAATTCTCATGATGAATTATGATCAAACCCTAACTGTAGACATCAATCTTCAGACTCAGTCCCGTCAGTACAGCAAGCCTCCCGCTACGTCTGTCCCTGAGCTACCTCCTTCAGTCTCTACAGAGCCTCTTTCGACACTTAATGGTCCCTTGCAGATCCCTCATCGTAAGGCAGAGGTTCATACCAAGATCCATGAGGGACCACTATGCCGAAATGCTACCTTTGGAAAAGCTTCACATTCGTATAGCATAGTAGATGATTTGGCACAATCTCTTGCTACCATTTCAATGCTGGAACTCCTCCAGTCGTGTCCTTCACAATTAAAAGCTCTACTATCTACCATGGGAACTGTAGATCCTTCCGACAATTGATTGATTGTCTTTGATGTTAACCGGTCAGAACATCCTCCTCTCCCTACTTCTGTCACTTTCCAAATCCCAGTCAAGATGCAGAATGCCAACATTTATCGATGCGTCATTGATGATGGGGCATCCACCTATGTGATGTCCACTTTGGTTTGGAAGCAACTCAGATCACCTAGGTTGGCTCATTCCACGATCACTCTTGGAGCGTGGGATGGCCATGCCTCCCAACCCATCAGTCTATTCCGCAATTGTCCTATTAATCTTATGGGCAAGACTGTTTGCATTGACGTAGAAGTCATAGATTCCCCCTTAGATTAAAATATTCTATTGGGTCATAGCTAAACCTATGCGATGTCTTCTATCCCATCTGCGGTTCACCGCAAGATGTTCTTCCCTCATAATGGAAAGATAGTCACCATTGACCAGTTGACATATTGCGAACCGAAGTCTCTGACCTCCCCTGAGTCCATCATCTTTTCGGTGGCCAATAAGCAAACTATCGATCCTTTGACCAGTGTCTGACCCAGAGTCGACAAATATTCTTCATTTCTTGGTACATTCCCCGGTCTTCCTCCTCTAATCTCTGATCCCAACTCATCTAATGTTTGCATGCTACAATAGTCTTGAGTTTCCCTCAAACGACCCACTTCGGCTAGTCAACAACCTCCTTGCCCTCCGCAACCTACTCCTAGCCCTTTGATTCAACCTTCTGGACCTTCTCCTCCTGGCCCTTCACCTACAGCTGGTATCCATGAGCCTATTTACCCTCCTGGAATGGTTCCTCTAGGCCTTAACCATTTTGAAGCCATCCCGCCTGGCCATTACCCCTCCGGTCAGATACTATTCTTAGCTCCCACTCTAGGAGTGTATACAGTACCTGTCATGGCTACCCTCTCTCTCCCCAACCTGACCTTGGGGATTCCCATCTAGTACCTTGATCCCCCAGCCGCTACCCCGCCTAGTCAACCTAAACCTTATCTTGCTTTGACCTCGGTTCAACTAGTCCCCATGAATTCTCCCGCTGTTATAGTGCCTCAACCACATTAATAGGAACCACCTCCTGTTGTCACCACTTCGGGTAAGAAGGGAAAAGCTTGCAAGAAGGCATCTAAAGACAAGGCTGCCCCAATAAAATCTGCCCCTCCTCGACCTCCAAAGCATACCACCCAGTGTGCTTTATGTGATGTTGTTGGTCATGCCACCCATAATCGTCTTAAATTTCCTCGTCTCAAGTCCATGGTTAATGTTGCGTTCCCTGAGTCTATGGTCCTGGAAACCTTTGTTCCTTCCTCGAATGTAGCCAAGAAACCCAAGATTATTCACAAAAACCACCCCTGTGCTTTGTATGATCTCTATGGCCATTATACCCACCTCTGTCCTTGCCTCAAGGACTTTCGCACCTCTCTAGCGGTAGTTCGCCAATTTGAGGCCAAGACAAACGAGTCCACCACTCCCTTATTTATGCTTTTTGCTTCAACAAAACTAGAGGACATATCCACTTCTATTGACATTCCCCCTCCGGATGTCGAAATGACAGAGTCTTTGGCCACTGCTCACTACCTGTCATCGTCTATGAGATCTTCGATGGAAGACCCCCATGAGCCTTCCCCTTCTGTTTTGCCTGACCTCCCTTCAGTGGTCACCTTGGGCTCAACATCAGTGGATCCTTCATCTACTTGTTTTGTTGTCACCCCTTGTGAAAGTGCACATGTGAACCTCTCTTCTCATGATGATGAGTCAGGTAGCTTCACCGCATCAGGTGGTCTTTCTTCCACCAGTCACCCCATCTTCTATTACAATGACGACATTATGGAAGTAGTCACCACCACTAACTTTATCTGTCCCCCTTACATTGAACCCATGAAATCGAACCACATACACCTTGTGGCCATTACATTGACACCCAATGTTTGGGTAAGGGGGCACTCATATTTGAGAGGCCAAGAGAATAAATTCTCCACAACTCTCCTACTGCATATAGTCATGCCGACTCTAGTACCATTATTATTCCCCATTTAGAAGAACCTCTAAAGTCCCATATCACTTCATATCACTCTCTGGATGATACCCCTCATCATTCCTTTATCTTACATCAGCAACCTAGTCCCCTGGAAATTGTTGTTAACCAACCTGTAGGTTTTCCAGGAGAGCACCAGTTCATTATCTCCAAATCCTCTCTTTGGGATAGTGACACCATGTATGCCAACCTGGAAACTTAAATTCCATTTGATTTATATATGCAGTACCAAAAGAGATTGGTAATCCTCCATTCCCTTTCTCGAACTACATAACCATAATGAAAACAAATGGCACACCACATAAGTAAAATGTGCTTAGAATCCTTATTTCTAAATACATTTTGGAATGACCATAACATGCCTGGGGGCACCTATGCCCCTCAACCATAAAAATCCTATATATTAGCCAAAACAACACTAAAACCTCCTTTCTCTAACAAGTCACACTTTTCAGGTCATTTCCTCAGACAAGTCACAGTTTTCTTCCCAGTACCTGCTACCCAGGTTGTAGAATAGACCCCAAAAAGTGTGACCTGGCTTGTTGATGAGCTCTGGGTGCCTATATGAAATTTTGATCCACTGAAATGAAAGAGTAGGGTTAGGCCTCTTTCCTGCAACTGATGAATCTCGATTCCAACGGTCGGTTTTTCTGCTACGATCACTGCAAGATTTAGGGCGTTCTCTCCTCTCTACATTCACCACAACTCCACATGCAAATGAGTGAATTTGGAGGGAAAATGCCTTATTAAAGGAAAAATCCTTATTTTTCTTTCACATACTGTAGCCAAACCATAGCTCAGTTTGACAAACTGTCTACACCATTGGAAAGCTCTCATAGAGCCCTGAAATGGGTCTCTGTTATTTTTTTGTGATTTGATACTTCACTAGGACACATTTTTTCCATGAAGCGTCACTTCACCACTCCTAAAAATCGAATTTCTTCACTTACAACACTTGTAATTGGGGCACCTCTTTGCCTCCATACTTGTCCATGCTCGTGTTGATTTTCGTTGTGAGTAACCATCTTGTACTCATGTTCTTATGGTCCCCATTGGACATTTTCTGTGTGGCAGCATCATCGAGTCACCCTTGTTTAGAGCATTCGAGTTGAGTCATCATTGCATTCATGGAGTCTATCTTGAGTCCCTTTGTATCCCGCTATAGTCCTCCATCCTTCATTTTCCTGGTTTTTCTCTCGTCTCACACATTATGGCCTTTAGTCCTATTGTCCCTTATCCCTCATAATATTGTTTCAGTCGGTGCCAGGTCATCCATGCCCTTTATGCTCTAACAAGGGAAGTCGTTCATCCGCTACTCAGTACCCCCAATTTCATCATCATCCTTGGTGTCAGTCTATCAGTCGATCTACTATTTTCTCTCGCACCTTAGTTGAGGATCCCTTATCAGCTCACTTACAGTTGACCTCCTTCTGTCGACATTAGATCATTCATTCCAGAAGATAGGTCTAGAGGGTGGTGTACCTTGGTTCCAGCTTCCACTCTTGTTCGATGCCTCAGATCAGGCAAAGAGACTCCTTATTTCCCTTTGACTTGATTTTTTCTCAGCTCCAACTCCTTTCAACATGATCGAGATCCATATACTTGATGGTTTAGTGATGCAACAGACGATACTAGTGATTCTCGTGTGTGTGTGAGATGTTTTCAGCCCTCATGAGGGGGTCGCCCTACAGGTATCCCCCCACATGCCCGGATTACCTCTTCATTACAGCCTTTGATGCAACTCCATATATTTTTATGATATCGGCCTTAGTCGCTTACAGCGCCTTTTTCTTTGCATGTATCGGTCATATTTTCAGAGCCCTTTCTTATTTACAGGGGTATTTGGGTTTTATTTGTATCTCATGTACTTAGATATTATTGTATAATTCCTGGCTTCTATCCTAGGGACAATATGTATGTGGGATTCCTTATCATGTTTTTACCTGGCTCATATTTATGCTAGCATGTGCTATATTGTTCAGTCCCTTGTTTACTGGATGCACTATTCTTTGTACTTTGTCTCAGCAAGCATAGGTATGCCTCCCCCGCCGCCTACAACATAGGTACTCACTCATAAAAGAGACTTGTCACACCTTTAAGTCTCACCTCCTTAGGGTCTATTCCTTTAGTGCTTCAGTCTACCATATATTTCTCTCTCTTTGACTTCCCCTTTTGTGTCTAGTGATTGAGTTCTTACAACATACTTCGGTCATACGATTAGCTCCTAATGCTCGAACGCTAGGGGGAAATATGTTACACCATTTTTTGGTCATCTAACCTGTTACTATTAGATGGACCTAAGTACACCATGTAAGACCAATTTTACCCTAAGTAAAATTTCTTTCACTATGAAAAATAACTTATTAAAAAACCTTTATTAAGTTGTTTATGGTATAAACAAGAAACCCCATGAGGAAATATTAAATAAATCCACATTTTTTTTATTTTCCTCAAGGAATAATTAGTTAAACAATAGTTTAATTAATATCCTGGTCATATTTAACCCAAAACAGGAAAATTAATTAGATAAATTATTATTTATCTTATTATTTTCTAGGAATAATTATTTAAACCTTATTTAAATAACATTCCTTGTTAAATTTGACTAAATCACTCATAAATAGTTAATTAAATCATTATTTATTTAATTATTACTCAAACACATCCTTAAAATGATAAATAAATCATTTATTTATTTATTATTTAAAATAAAGGGATTTGACCCATGTCAAATTCCTTTTCCCTCCAACAAAAATAATAAAATATTCCATAAAATTTGGATCTTTATTTGGTTAATAATATTTTATTTATGCACCAATATCTAGACTGACTCAATATTTTGTTATAAATAGAAGGGTTTTTCCATTCATTCATCACTTTTTGTTGCCTAAACATCACTCTGGATCTATACTTTTGGTCTGACTTTGATCCACCATCATTGTCATATTTTTCTATCTTTTTGCTTGTGAGATCCCTTTGAGTTACATTTTTGTTTGGGTTTTCTACACCATCAAGAGAGAGGAATTTTAGATCTGAAGTGCTGAGGACTTACAAGAACCTATCCCATTGAGGAGAATTGGTAACATCCCTCTATGTTTTCCTCCCAGGTGCCCTTAATATAAATTCACTCAACATATTCTTGTCTTGTCTATTGGATGCATGGAGTAAATCTTGTTTTATTTACTGCTTAATGTCTTTTGATGCATAGATCTAGATTTTTTCAGCATTTATCTTCATCAACTAATTGCAGATCTGAAGATATTGGAAACCATTTTTGTTGTTAGGGTTGTTTGTTATGCACAACTAAAGTGGTATTTTTTCATACATTTGCAATTAATATTCACACTAACAAATGGGCTAAAGGAATTACATAATTACTAGGGTGGTTGGTGACTCATGCATGAAGGAATTAGTTATAACTGATAGTGGTAAGTTGTAACAGAGTTGGAAGAGTAGTTATGGGAGTTGTTATTTAGTTTAACTCAGCTCAGTGAGTTAAACTCAATTGTGCTAGTTGTAACTGAACATACACTAGTGATAGTTGAGTGAATTAATTATTTAATTAATTCACAAATAGTGTCTTACTTTCAATTGAAGAAGTATAGTAGTTAACTACTTGCATGTCAGATCTAGTGGAGACCGAGTGGAGAGATAGGTGAAAGGGTGAGATGGACTATCTATTGTGACTATAGTGGAGCATTCAATGCATCCACACAAACATTGGAGATGCCTATGAGTATTTCAGAGTCATGGCAAGGTGAGGTTGAATTCATTCATGGTTCTTCTTCAACAGGGATTGCGCAGTGGAGGCGGGCTGTTAGGAGGCAAGAAATTGGTGCATAGAGGTGCAAATTTCTGCAAGACAGTGTGTGACGATTGTATATTGTACTGAGAGCTCTATGAGCTAAGCTTTGTATGAATTTGTTACATGTTCCATTGATATACATAATATGATAGTTGGGGTTTTTAGAATTAAGCTTTCCCGGTAAAATAACTTGTTATGTGTGATTGATTTTGCTTCATATGTGTTTTGAAATTGGCAAATTAATTTCCACAAAGAATTAAGTAGAAGGATTATGTATTTTACATAAGGATTAAATTGTTAGATCAGGAGAATTCGGTAATATACATGCATATTGCATAATTTCTGCATTGATAATAAGAATTGGTGCCTCACCACAATAATTGCATTACCATCTATTAAGCCATATATCCATTGTACATTCATTGATTAATCAAAACATGATGAGATCCATACATCAGCATTGTCATAAAAATTAGTCATAACCAACATATAACCAATAGAAGTATCAAGGATATAACAACCATATAAACCACATCTAAAAACTTAAGTATAGTTACCCATAAAATAGTTATGAGCTAGAGCTCTTATTGATGATTTCATAAGCCGACCAAGTATGAGACTTCCATGAATCCCCAACCATAGATTGTGTTGAACCAAATATTTCTTTCATCTAGTCACCCTCATGCCATATACCAAGCATGAATGCGGGATCCCATAAAAAAAATCAATCAAAACCAAACCAGGGTTTCTAGAGGCCAAACTACATCAACCCTCAACCAGTGATTCCACCTCATGGTTAGACATTATAAATCATCACTAGATTGGTCTCTACCCAAGTTTTCTAGGGCTCCAAAGTGTTTGTTCCAACCTGACTTTGAGGACTAGTAACTAAAACTGTAGCTTCTTTATGCCTTCCAGAGCATTTGTCCAACCAAGGTTTCTAGGACTAGTACTCAACCCACATCTCTCGTTGGGATTCCAAAGCGTTTGTTTAAATAAGGCTTCTAGGACTAGTAACTCAACCCACCACGAGCTTCCAAAGAAATTTTCCAACCAATTATTATAGAACTAGTAACTCAACCCAAGTTGTTACAGGGCTCTAGATCATTTGTCCAACAAAGGATTCAAGGACTAATAATTCAACCCAAATTGTTAAAATTTTTCTAGAGAATTTTTCCAACTAGGGCTCTTGGAACTAATAACTCAACCAACAACCAAAGTAAAATGAACACCAACTAGAAAAAAAAGTAAACCTCACAACACCATGGCTATCCAAGAAATGGAAATGCTAGGAGAAACCACTATCAATCTAGGCAATCCTCCACTCCAATGAAATAACATAACCGAGAAACCAGATGCATGTGCCATGCATGCCAAAACTAGCAAGGAAATCATACATGCAACTTGATACCTATAAGAAAAACCCATTGTAGTTCCCAGTCGCAATGTCCTATTGCCATTTATTGGTTTTCCTTTGCCTTATTTCTCAAAAGCCCAAATGTGCCACACTCCTCCAAGAGTTCTCCAAGAAAACTCTAAGTGTTCGAGAGTATGAGAGAGAAAATAGAAGAGAGAGATTCATGCTAGAACTAAAAAAATGCCACCAATTGATCCTTAGAATCCTTTCCAAATCCTTTTCAATTTCCTTTTCCAACTTTCCTTAGCCATAATAAACCAAAATTAACACCCACTACGATGTTTTTCCCACCATTCAACTTGGAATACATGTCCCATGACCATGGTCTTATATTTTTTTACATGAATTTTTAACGAGGGCTGTTACAATTACCATTTGTAATGAGACCTTGAACGTGGCTGGTAGGTCTAGCCAGTAAACATTTCTATTTATTCCATTCTCAGTAAAGCCTTACTTGCATACACATATTTTCCCATAACCCATGGTACAATAATTTACCATTCCATTATGAATACCCTCTCGTGCCTACAACAAATTACGTACAATTTTCAATTTTTTCTTTGACCTGTTATAAGTTGGGAATGAATATAAGAATAATTATTCACAAAAATACCAGTTACAAAGTTACGATATTACAAGGAATATGCAGATATAGATTCAAACATCTTAATCTACTTTCTTAGACGTATATATTCAATAGTAACTAGAAATTAACATAGTAATATTCTAAGCTTTTGATGGGAATGTGTGAAGGGATCTCATGGCCCACTAAACATTAAGCTAGCTACCCTTGAGCTCCACTTTTCTCTATGAGAGAAATAGTCCACAAACCTTTCAAAATATATATTCTATTCAACTCTTAGAGTAGGGTCTTGCTCTATTCCATGGGTTTAAACTAGTATTTCTCTCCCATTGGTTACACTTAGGAATAAATAATTTTATTTCCCCACTATATACACTTATAAACAAATGTATTTCTCTCCCATGATATTCATATATATAATAAACTTTATGACATTAATCTCTAGTCTTTATTTTCTTCTTGTGATTTTTCAATGCCATATCCATATGAATAGTGGAAAAAAAATACCTTCTTTTGTTTCTATCCTCTTATTGGGCATAACTAATTCCATCTATTTCCCTTCTAGGTAGGAGTTAAGTTACACATGATAACCCTTATCACACTACCAAGAACGTTAAAAACAAAAAAAAGAATTTATTTTCCACTAATAAAAGTAAATATTTACATGAGTTAGTTATATCTAGTATTTCAACTTTTTGAGCCATGACTAGATAATAAAATTCATAAATGATTATCCACAAGTGTTACAATTACTTTGGTTTAATAAATGGTGGGGATGAATCTAATATTTTTTTTATAACTACCTACCCTCATCCCCTCTCTCACTACAATTCCATTTGTATTTGAACTAGGTTTAGAGTTGAGATCTAAAACCATAATCTTAACTTGAAAAAAGTGAAGGTTTTACCTTGCATTAAAAGGATTTTCCTCCATGGTTTCATTTTCTTGCTAGAATTTGGATGAAAAAACATGTTGTTTTTCGGCTGAGGTAAGACGTCCGAAATAGGTCCTAAAATCAACCCTATACATTCCAAGTACTTCTTTCTCTTTAATATATACCTTTTTGGAACTTTTCTTAATGATTTGTGTAGGTTACGACAACTATTTTTCTTGATTTGGTGGCATACTTGCAATTCAACCTCAGCTTCTGGAGGTTCTATCATGGTGACCATCCTTTGTAATAATTATAGCATTGCTACATACTCCTCATGGGATTTTTCATTGGGAAAATCATGAAAACAAATTCCTAAGTTAAAACCCCTAAAATTTGTGTTTTCTTCTTCATTCTAGGAAATGAAAATTGTATATTTTTTTTATTTTGTGCTATGGTGCATGCTAATTTACTCACAATTATGACTCTATGATATTGTTAGTTTTATTCACTTCTTGTTTGTATACATGAATATAGGTGTATTATTTGCAGAAGAAATAATGTGCACTACAATTCATGTATTGTTATGAATGCATATTTGTATGAATTGTGTGGTTATTATATACTTTTAAAACGTACAAGCTAGGCTACAAGCCTTGTCTATTCCTGTCATGGGTTTCAACTTGAAGTATTTCCTTAAGGCCCTATTATAATAATTACAAAGACTACATGACTCTTGGCCAGTCGATGACATTTCCCTTCCTCATCTATATCTTACAACATGCTCACGTAGGCATAAAATTTAAATTCTATTAAACAATATTACTTATTTTCCCATAACATCTCCCTTTCTTTTTAGTCCATAACGAACTTAGTATTTATAAAAATGAAATGTTATCAGTTCATATTTACTGCTTTAATATTTTCTATTTTCCTTACTACATTGGAAATCCTCTAATTTAGTCAAGTAACTTGTGTTTTACTTTTGTTTCAACCTATATAGTGGATATTAGGGGTGGTTCCTTTGCAGGGTTTCCTTCCCAATTCTCTGAAGGAGAAGAATACTTAGTCCTACATCGTAGAACCCTATAGTTAAATCATTTTACCCTTAACCATGAGTTTTCCTATAGAAAAACAAGCACATATACACATATATATCATTATTTTTCAAAGAAAACATTGTATAACTTAACTATTCACTTTCTTAAATATGCCAATGGGAGCACATATATTCATATTGAAATCCTACTTTATATCAACAGTCGAACTATAATTTTCAGTAGTTCCCCTAGAGTTGTAACTCCTTCCTTCTAAGAATATAACTAACTATTTCCTCTTTAATTTACACCCCCTTAACCCCATGTAATGTCTTGCTAATTCTATGTTTAGGACCAAATTTTCTCTCACACTGATTCCTTTCTTTTGTTTTGACTACCTTTCTATATCACAGTCCTTTTAAATCAACTTCCACCCATGAAATTTATATCTAGTCATGTATTATTGTGCTAGGATGAGTGTAAACTATATCCATCCAGTAAAAACTTAGAATTTATTTCCCTCCAAATAAATCATGCATAATTGGAAGGGCACATTCCCTAATGATGTACAAAAAGGATGGGAATGAACCCCATTGACTGTAGAAGACAAAGGAGAATCTGAAATAAAAGTCCCAATGAATTATAAAAAAAAAGATGACCCTATGGAAGATGATTTATATTAGGACCTAAAGTATCATGTGTATCGTTGACATCAATATGGTTTATGCTACCCAAAGAACCTAAGTAAAATAATGTAAATATAGGAATACGATTAGTAAGGCCTCATAGGAACCTTTATGCTTCAATTTCTTCCTCCAATGGTGATAATTTTAGATGAATGTTCCATTCATCCATGTCATATCAGAATGATCCTCGTGGGATAATACCACCTAGCCTAGGCGTTTGAGATGAAGGTACCACATCCTTAGGAGAAGCCTTGTAGTAGTCATATGATGCTTGCTTAAGAGACCATAGGTACCCCCCTTGTAGTCACCTATGTGGTAGATAGGAAAGAAAAGTAGTGTCATAATTTTGCACTCAAAATTTGAGGGGGACAATTACGAGAAATTTCTTTGACAAGTTGGAGAGAAGGAACCTATCTTCCCTTAACATCACTTTGGCTATTTCTTAACTCTTGTGTTAGAGGATATTCCCAAACAACTTGTGAAAATCACACATGTTATAAGAAAAAGTGCAAAAGAAAAAAAAAATCAATTTTAAATTTAAACAAAATAAATAGCTTTGTATTTTTGTTTAACTATTACTTTTTAAGCACTCTAATTTATGTCTATGCAACAAATCCATAAGATCCAAATCCACCAATCCATGTTGATGCTTATTCACTGACACCATATTCATGTACCTTATATAGGTTACATAGCATAATAGTAGCGTAAGTACCCAAATTAATATGATACATACCTAGTAGTAAGCTCGACCCTTACATATGAGCTTAGAGATAGTAGTGTTATTTCTAGGGTGAGATTGTCAAATTCAGTCCGTGGTGATAAAGAAGGGTTGTGATTAGTTATTCCTTTCCCTCTCCATGAAGCGATTCCATAAAGGTAGTATAGGTGGAAGGAAAGTCTAAGGTTTTTAAATAATTTCATAGATTTTATTTATTTATTAAAATTTTCTAGACTTTAAATTATGCTTTTGGTTAATTTAATCAATTTTTTAAAATTAAATTATATATATCATTAGAATTTAATTTAAAAAATTGATATTAAATTAACCAAAAACATAATATTTTTTAAAATATTATATGTTTTTTTCAATTTTAGGGTTTCATCCATTCTTTCTTAATCTTCTCAAAAATTGATTTTTATTTATTTTCAAAAATAGATAGGTTTCTCTCTTTATTTTTATTTTTGAAATTTATTTTTATTCTTTGTAAAATAAAGAAAATAATCCCCAAAAAATAAACCTCCCGATAAAATATGAGAATAATTTGAAAACCCACTAAAATAAGAAATAGAGATTTAAATTTTCGCTTGAATATGTCATAAGAAAAATTTACTATGTAAAATACATGGCCTCTTTCAAATAAATCAAAAGCAATCCTTGTTGATAGTTTTATGACAATAAATACAATTATAGTAATAATATGTAGCTTTAGTTTGCTAATTAAAATAATGACTATATTCAATAACTTATCCCTAATACGTGGGATGGAAATATTAATTAAAATAGAATGCAATATTTTTATGGTGAGATTTCTAGAAATTATGATATTTCATAGGTTTGTTTCTGATTGTTGTACTGAAACGATGGTTGTCTATACTATTCTTAACTATAAGTTATATAGAACTAGCACATATTCTTTTGCAAAGTTTTCTTTTTGAGTCTTATACTATTCTTCAGAATTCATTCACACAACCCTAGAAAATGAGCCTATTTTTTTAAATGTAATTATATGCATTAAATCACTTTTGTCAAGTACTTTTGCGACGAATAAGTAAAGCATATAATTTCCTTCCAATTTATTGGGGATATGGGTATATATCGCAGAAGTGGAGGTCCAAATAATTATTCCTATTTAACTATTATCTTTATTATAACTAGTCACATATACTTTTGTTTCATATTTAACAATCAAATTAAATTGTCTCATATATATGACGAACTTTATATTATTATACTATTTATTTATACTATTATCATATTCTTAATATATAGTATGAGAACGAACCACAATTAAACATACTACAAAAATAGTCTCAATAATTAGAGCATCAACATATGCATTTTAAAATGGATAATTGAACGTGCTAAAAATTGGACTCCCGGTTTTTTACAAGTCATATTAAATAAAAAAAAAAGAGATTAACATGCAGATTTTTTTAGAAAGCCACCAACAAATATGCAATGTAAGTGAAATAGTTCTAGTATAAGTAATAGTTAATTATTTATACTTCAAATATGAAACATGCAATATTTTAGGATAAATCCAATTAACTCATCCATAATAGAATATATTCATGTCTAATCCTTTAATTAATCATATCCAAACTAGTGACAGTTGTTTAAGTCTAAGGACATGTTAATAAAATCAACATTGATTTTGCAAACTAGAATTTCTTAATTATACTTTGAATTATTGGGATTTCACTCCTTAATAGAATTATAGGAGTTTACATTGCCTGTTCTGAGGTAAATTTCTTTTTTATCTTCAAATTTTAAGAAAATCCACATCAATTGGTACTACATACATCATACGATGGAATATTACATGTCACCCATTTGCGCAAAGAGTATTAGTAAATTTGATGAAATTGGGTTATAGTAATATCCTATGATGTGAAATGCACATTTGAGAGCTTCTTCATCAACTTTTGACTTTATACTTTAGCATGTCCTTGTAATCACCAATTTTTTTATGGCGTTTTAGCTATTTTTCATTTTTATAATACTCTCTATCTTCTAAGGTGTTTCCTTTGTAAATTAATTGTTTAAAATAATTGTACTTACAACGTTCCTATGTTCCTTTCTAGGTTATTTTGGCTATGTGAAAAGGTATGTAAGTATTAGCTCGTTATACATAGAATAATTTTGGTTAAAGAAAATATGCTTGTTTTACATCTAAATGACTCTACAATATGATTTTATTTGTGCCACTTAAACATAAGTTGTGTATTGAAAAAATATGTGATGTTTATTATAAGAATTTTTTTTATAATAACAAAGTACAAATGATATAAACAATAATACATTTTCAATGAATAATAAATACCTTTGAGAAGTATTATACCATATAATCATAATTTAAAGTCAAACATGGAAAATAAATTGTTTCAAAGTTTTCAATTATAAATAAAACAAAACTAAGTAAATAATTAGATATTTAAAACAATATTGTCTTTAATACATGTTATCTAGATTTATTTATAATTAAATTCTATTTTATAAACAATATTTATTTAAAAAAATCAATTCAAGCTAAATCTTTATGGTATTCAAATTAGTAATTATTTGTAATCTTATTTTAGAAAAAATTGTAAATTAAATACAATAAAGGATTAAACATAATTAAAAATATTAGTGACAAATCACTTTAAACACCCATTTTATCAACCACTAATATTTCTTTGGATAATTTAATACATATAGATCTATGATCCAATTTTTTTTCTAATGAAATGAAATAATGATATATCATAAAAAATTATTCAATTTTGAGAAGCACAACAAGAAAACCAACTCTTTTTCTGACGAAATGAAGTAATTATGTATTATAAAAAATTCTTTAATTCTCAGAAGCATAACTAGAACATGTCTGTAAAAGAGATTTACAAAATCATTGGATACACAAAATCTATTTTTTGAAAATAAATCTGGAAAAATTCCAAACTATATTGAGTGATAATTAAAAATGTAAAGTGAAAAAAATCATAATTATTTTCACCTCCACACATAATCCCAAGTTCTAAACAATCCCATCATGGATCACATCCATGCATCCTTCAGTTGATGAAAAAATATAATTGCATATGAAGGTACAATTGTTTTATTTATTTATTTATTTTCTCAATATACTTCTTTTTGAAAGTAAAATAAATAACATCTAAAGTATTTTTCTTAGTTTAATTTGATTTTTTGTTCCTAGATGAAATTAAATTTATTGTTAAATAATTTATTGCATCCTAGGAAATATTTTCAACCACTACTAATGCATTTTCATATAGACTATCGAGTTCACATTTTTATAACCCAATAGCACAAATATTGAGAAATTTATGTAAAATATATACAATTGTAATACAACTAACACTTGAATGGGTTATATGCAATGTCCACATGGTGTTTTCAAATCTCATAATAGTTAGCTAACAAAATACTATTTCCTTCCCCATAACAATATTATAGGTTTTGAAACCCCTTCAATCAATTTTGCGAGATTTATCCATTAGAGTCATTGCACAAAAAAGTGAGTAGGAAACTGGATCAAAAATCAAGGAAACACTCTGTTATAAAGGAAACTAGCACGAGAAGTATACAATTCTTTAATATAATGGAGGCCTCATAAACCTTACTTCATATATGGTCCACATTTCCTAATCATGATGGGCATCATGGTATTGATATGAAATTGTAGATTGGTGAAGTAAACTCTTCTCAGAGTTAAGGACTTCATGTGATGGTCTTGTGTGTTATATCTCCAAAAAAAGGTATAAAAAGAGACATGGAGCTAGAATATTGTAGTGATCTCTTTCATTTTATTTTTCATTTAGGCCATGACATGAATTGGAATTTGGTGATGACTATGTGAGGTGAAGTGTTTCGATGAGGTTGTACATATAGGAATCCATTTATAGTTGGGATATAGAGAAAATTCTGATTGAAATTGCCTTAGTTAATTGATCTAATGGATAGATATAAACTTGTGATCATGTCGCTTGTTTTTTCTCTATTATATATGGTTTTTGTTCTATGGGTATGTATGTTGGAAGAAGAATTATATGATTTGGTGGGGGTTATCCCTACCATTTACATCACATCAAATATCTTTTATACTCTAATAAGGTTTGGGATTCTAGTTCTAGGTAGGCATTTAATTGAGGCTTTCTTATGTTTCAACTCATTGAGCTAATGATAAGTATTATACACACATGCATATATGATTTTTGTAAAGTAATGTTTTATACTAAATTATTTGTGTTTCCTATTTGATTTATGCATACTAAATCTTCATATTAAAGTGTTTTTCTTCTTTGAATGAAATAACACACATTGAATCACCTTGAACTCCAATATTTTCTACGAAGAAACACAATAGTGGAAAAGAGCCATGATTCCAATAGAATTGGATACTACACCACTACAAAATAACAAGCATTAATTTGAAAAGAGTTGAAAGCACTAGAAAAAGAAAAATATAATGTATTCATGTTTATTAGGGATTTGAGTATATATCATACAAGTGGAGATTCAAAGTATTTTTTTTGGAGAAAAATATCCTCCTATTTATTTATTACTCATTTAATAACTAATTACACATTCTTTTGTTGCATATTTAGTAACCAAACTAAATTATTTATTACATAAGTGGAAATATTCACAAGACTAGCAATCATAGTATAAAAATTTGTTATTATCTCTTTATACTCTTATCATAATCATATTATATAATTTTAAAATAATCCATGATTAAACATACCACCTAAAGAATCGTAATATGTTTAGCATCTACATCTATCTCTTATCATTTACATTGTTACCATTTTATTATTTAGAAAAAATGGAAGCAAGTCATATTATATGAAATAAAAAAATTAAGCTATGAGGTTTCTTAGAAACCTACCAACAAATATGAAGTGTAAGTAAAATTGTCTGAACATAAGTAATAGGCCAATATTTATACCTCAAATTTGAAAAATTTGGATGAAAGAAAAACTACCTTAGAGTGAACATAATAAACCAATATAAAGTAAAATATATTCATGTCTAACCAACAAATGAGTCATATTCACCATAGAGAAGCTTCCTTAGGTATTATGACTTTTAACCCACCCAACATTAATTTTTAAACTAGCATTAGATTAGTTAAATATACTTTGAATCATTCTCCTTTTAATTACATGCATTTCCATTGCTAGTTTTTATGTAAATATTGAGGACAAATAAATATTGAGGACAAACAACAACAATATACTCTCTAGATGTTGTAAGATGGAATATTACATAGAGTACTTCGCCCATTTTTGTGAATAATTTAAGTGGATGTGATGAAATAGGAATAAAGTAATTTGTTTTTATGTGATGAACCATTAACACTTCTTGATCAACCTTTGGAATTTACACTTCAATATGTTTTTGTAAATTTGTAATTGGTTTATAATAAAGTAAATTGTTTTGATATGATGAACCATTCACACTTCTTCATCAACTTTTAGACTTTACACTTCAATATGTTTTTGTAATATTTAATTGGTTAATATGTTTCTAACTAATGTGCGTTATGAGAATCCTCTTAAAGATATATGATATCTTATTAGTAAAATAATTGGTTGAACGGATTGTACTGATTATTAGAGCTATTTGTGAAAGGAATTTCATTAGAACCAGAAGCTCTTTTCAATTTTAAAAAAATCAACCATGTGAGTTTGTCAAAATCACTTAAACACAAGTTATGTATTAGTAAAACATGTGCTAATTATTATAATCAATTAATGTAGCCTATAATTATAATTATAATTGAGTACAAAGGATTTGAATAAAAATAGTTCACATAGTTCACATAGAGCCATAAATCGTCGCGTGTGGACTTGATAGTTCACATATAGCACATTCACTTGATAATTCACATATCAGCCATAGATAATGCACATTTCCAACAGCTATAACTCACGTATATCATATTTGAACATCATAATAATGTAAATAAGTGGCATTGTGGATAATTCACATACCAAAGGGAGCGACGGCTCTATAACTTTTGCGATTAATCAGATTCGCAAAGAAAATGTTCGAACTAACAACACGATAGGTGGTTTATCTCGCATAATTATATGAACAACTTTTGCGACTAATCAGATTCGCAATGAAAATTTTTGAACTAACAACACGATAGGTGGTTTATCTCGCTTAATTATATGAATTACCTGACTTAAATATTCGAACTAACAACACGATAGGTGGTTTATCTCGCTTAATTATATGAATTAACTGAGTTAGCTATGCAGCTATCAACGTGATCTCCGAAATATTTCTAGGCGATATGCCAATTCTCAATGGTTCCATGCCTCTGTAGCATATGGGGCGGTCTGGGGTTCTAGTTCCAGGTACGTAATTCCCTTGGCCTTATCTTTCTTTTAACAACTCTATATATCCTCCTCCTCTTATTTTTTCTTGAGATATATGGGTCTTATATTATCTTTTATAGAGTATCGAGATTTGAATTATATGATTATGGCCTTGACTCACCGTGTAGGGCAAAACATAAATAAATATGTAGGTTTGTCATTAGCTTAAGCGTTGACAGGCCTCTTCACAATCTAACTAAGATCATATAGTGATGTGTGGTTTTATGGAAAGTTTTGTTGGGTTTTTATTGAGTATGTGGCTTGCTATGATCTTGGCTTATGGAGTAGGCTCCTTTTTTCCTGAGGGGTCTCGGCTCTTGCTGAATCATAAGATCTGGTATATCTGATTTGCGGCTCTTGGATATATCCTAGTGTTATATTGGCGACCATGCGGATTGATCCTGGGTCTCCCCTAGATTACCCTAAAGAATTTCCAATTCACCATGTATAGAAAAAAAAAAAGTCTAACTAAAATCTGTAACACTCTTCAAATATTTAATTAACTTTTGCATAGAGATTTAATTATTTTTAGAGAGTCAGATAAGTGAGAGTTGAGTAAGTCGAGTTATGTGATATATGAATTCTGTAAGTGTGTGCATATAAGTTATATTAGGCGAGTAGTTAGTCAAAAAATTTAAATACTCTTCATAGGGTTCATTGTATTCAGATTCAAGTTTGTGTGATAAATAAAAGATCTGCAACTCATGTGTGTTTTATGTGTGAATTATTTGTGTTTATTTCATATCTTATATCCTCCAAAAAAAAATTAATATCAGAGCTTAGAAAAAATCACAAAATCCCTGGAGTTTGCAGAGCTAGTGAAAAGAAGGCCATAATTTTTTTTGTTGCAAAACGTTAGATTGTTAAGGAATGCACAGGTCTGCACGTTCTTAGTCCGAAAACTGTGCAAATATCATGAAACTTCGAATCTATCATAATTTTGTGTTTTTGCCCGATCTATGAACTTCGTAGTTGCAGAGGCTGGTAACAAATTTAAAAAGCCAACAACGACATAAAAGTGAAACATAGTTCCTTTAAAATCATTTAAAAATTTTCCACGTGCTCATTCATTCCATTTTATTAAAACTCATACATGAGCTTTATTGAAAAAGGTAGTATTTAAACAATACATGAAGTATACTAAGGGCTTTTATAAAAGAATGTTATATAAATATATTTTTTTTAAAAGTATTTCTATAATATTTCTTTTTAACAGGATATTAAAATAAAGTGTTTTATTTTAAAGAGAGAGTTATTATAATTTTTTTTTATAAAATAATTATTATTAAAATGATATAAGAGTCTTTTAAAAGATTTTTGCATATCTTTTATAACAGGATAAATTTAGGGTTTTATGATAGAAGGATTTTTTTTGAAGAAAGATGGCAACATCGAGTTTCCAGCCACAACTTCTTTCTTTGACAGAGAAGGATTATGATATATGAGCCATTAAGATGGAGACCATGTTAAAAGCACATGATGTTTGAGATCATGTAAAGTTTGGGGTTGAGAACATTAAAGTGAGGCATAAGAACGAGCTCTCACTAATGTAGAGAGGGAACATTTAAAGAAAGACAAAAGAAAGAATGCATAAGCGTTGCTTCTTATCCAGTAGGGAATGGACTCAGCAGTGTTCCAGAAGATTATGATAATGTCTTCAACAAAGAAAGCATGAGAAAATTTGGTGGCAAGCCATATGAAAAACCCTAAAGAAAGCAGCTGATTAAAAAGGTACAAATGATGAGGAATAAAATATCTCTTCTAATTATGAATGACAAGGATCAGGTCAGTTATTTTACAGTTGCATGTTCTAACGATTATTGGTTATGCCACTTTCGGTTTGGACACTTGTATTTTTCTGGTTTAATATTGTTGTAGCAGAAATAGATTGTCAAAGGATTACGTCGAATCAAAGAACCTACTATTACTTGTGATTGTTGCATCTTGGGAAAGCAACACCATGAAATTTTTCCAAAGGTAGTTGCATACAGAGCAAGAAAACCTCTTGAGTTGGTGCATATAGACTTGTGTGGACCTATGAGGACATAGTCGACTGGTGGAATTTTTTTCTTCCTTACTTTTATTGATGACTGTAGCATAAAGACTTGGGTTTACTTCTTGAAGTATAAATATGAAACTTTTGAAAAGTTCAAAAAATTCAAATACTTAGCAGAGAACCAAAGTGATTGACAGATTAAGGTATTGAGGTCAAATCCTATTCGAGAATATGATTCAAAGGCATTCCATGATTACTGCAAACAACATGGAATCAGGAGAAAATCTACAAATAGGTAAACATCGCAACAAAATGGTGTAGTAGAGAGAAATAACAAAACAATTATTAACATGACAAGGAGCATGTTGAAAGGAAGAAACTTATCTAATGATTATTCGGCAGAAGTAGTTGCATGTGATGTTTATGTGATAAACAGAGCTCCTACAGAGAGTGTGATGAACATAGTACTAGAAGAAGCATGGTCAGGTATGTCATGCAACGTATCTCATCCTAGAGGTTTTGGATTTCTAGCATATGCACGTGTACCTAAGTAGGTAAAAGGTAAATTGGATGATAAAAGTGAAAAATGCATATTTAATGATCATAGTGAGCAATCAAAAGCTTACAAATTATATAACCCTATCACCAAGAAGACCATTATTAGCAAAGATATTGTGTTCAAAGAACAAGAGTCACAGAATGGGAATGTAGACAAAACAGTTGATGCACATTAGGGGAATTTTGAGGTCTAAAATGAGCCTCTTAAGAAAATTATAAAATAATAATGGAAATAATAAAATAAGATTATATTTCATCATCAAATTTTAGAAGGAAAAAAGAAAAAATCTACTTTTTTAACTCGTATTTTCAACTTTATCTCCCTATGGGTTTACTCAAATTTCGAGTGGGAACACTAGTTGGATGCATAATTTTATTCCTCATCCAAAGAGTACCCATGTTGCATACTTTCGATGGATCTCACTATACAAAAATGCAAAATACAAGAAAAATGTGACTACAATCACATTTTTCATGTATTCCTATGTTTTCATGTAGCAAAGTCCATCGAAAGTATGTAACAAGGGTACTCCTTGGATGAGGAATTATTTTTTTCATCCAGCGAGTATTCCCGCTCGAAATTTGAGTAAAATCTTAGAGATATAAATTGAAAAAGTAGTTTTATTATTTTATTATTTTATTTATTTTTCTACCAAAAAAATGGTGAATCATCCCCCATGGTTGACATCATCATCTTGAATCCTATTGGTTCTTATAAATTTTATTTTGGTTGTACATTTTTCTTAGGAGGACCATTTTAGACCTCAAAAGTTCTCTAACGAAAACACCATTGATGGAAGAGGATGATGTAGAAGAAAAGGAGTTGTAAGAATCAAAAGAGCAAACACCAAACAAAATCACACCAACAAAAACTCCAAGATTTTCAAAGGAGTATGGGTCTTCGAGCAGATCAACAAACCATAATTCGCCCAAAAGCGAATGAGGTGATGAATCAAACAATGGTAAGAGAAATATGATAAGTTTGAAATATATTTATGATGATTTGGATATTAGTTCAAATTTTTCATTGTTGTCATTCCAACCTTCTTCATTTGAAGAAGCAATTAAAGACAAAAACTGGGTGTAAGCCATGGATGAAGAAATTGAAGCTATTGAAAGGAATGATACATGGGTGTTACACCAATTTTTAGTCATCTAACAATTTACATTTAGATGGTTCGCAGTACACCATGTAAGACCAATTTTACCATAGTAAAATTTCTTTCATTATAAGAAATAATTTAACAAAACCATATTTTATTAAGTTAGTTATGGTTCAAGCAGGAAACCCCATGAGAAATAAATAAATAAATCCTTATTTATTTGATTTTCCTCTAGGAATAATTAATTAAACACATTTTAAAATAATATTCATGATCATATTTAGCCCAATTATGAGAAATAATTAGATAAATAATTTTTTTTCTTATTTTTCTATAGGAATAATTAGATAAATCATTATTTAGTTATTATTCCTTTTTGAATTTGACTAAATCACCTAGAAATGATTAAACAAATCATTATTTGTTAAATTATTCCTTAACCACATTCTTGAAATGATAAATAAATAATTTATTTGTTTATTATTTCTAGATAAAGGTATTTAACCAATTTAAATACGCTTTTCCCTCCAACAAAATATAATAAAATATGCCAAGCAGTTAGATCTCGGTCTTGGTTAATAATATTTTATTATTTTCCATTATCAAAGATAAATCGATATTTTGTTATAAATAGGATGGTTTTCCATTCATTATTCACTTTGATCAATTTCATTGCCGCGCTTTGATCATTCTCATTACTGTTACTATTGTATTGCTTCTTGAGCTCTCATAGCGTTCAACATGTCTTGGATTTTCTACACCATTGAGAGAGAAACTTTTGGATCTGAAGCATTGAGGAGAGCCAAGAACCCATCCCATTGATGGAGACTCGTAACATCATTATTTTTTCCCTTACTAGGTGTCAATACATATAAAATTATTTATATCTTATCTTCTTCATTGGATATTTGGAGCAACTCATAATTCTTTTTACTGTTTAACTGCTTTTATTGCATAAATCAGGGTTTTTGCAACATTTGTTCCAACCATCTATTGTAAATCTAAGGAAGATAAGAAACCATATTTGTTGTTACGATTTTTTGTCACACAGTTAAAGTGAGATCTTTTCATACACTTGCGTTAAGAATTTACACTAACAATGAGATTTTGATAATTTACCAAAGAATAAAAACCTCATTGGTGTGAAGTGGGTGTACAAGAAAAATTTGAATGAGAAAGGTGAAATTGACAAATTTAAAGAAATAATTGTAGCAAAAGGATTCTCACAGCGACCAAGAATAGACTTTGGAGAAACGTTTGTCTAGTATCCAGATTGGATATTGTAAGAGAAGTTCTAGCCACAACAACTTAGAACAAGTGGAAATTATATAAGATGGATGTGAAATCAACCTTCTTGAATGGAATTATAAAAGAAGAGAATTATGTGCAACAACCACCAGATTATGAAGTCAAAGGTAAAGAAGATAAAATTTACAGGTTGAAGAAAGCACTCTATGGACTTAAGCAAGAACCTACAGCATGGCATGGCATAATTGACACCTACATGATCAAGAATGAATTTTAGAGAAACAACATTGAGCCTACCTTGTACAAAAAGGTAAATGAGCATGGAAAGATTTTGATTGTTTGCTTATATGTTGATGACATGATTTTTATAGGTGAGCTTGAGTTAGATGAATTTAAAGAAACCATGATGAAAGGATTTGAGATGGCTGATCTTGGTATCATGAAATATTTTTTTGGCATAGAAGTTGAGAAATCTGAAAAAGTAATTTTTATTTTTCAAAATAAATATGTTAGAGGTTTTCTGAAAAGATTTAGGATGGGAAATTTTGAACTTTCCCCTACACGAGTTGCAACAGGTGCAAAGTTAAGCAATGATGATGAAGGATCAGATGTCAATCCAAATTTAGTAAAAATATTGGCTGACAACCTCATGTATCTCATAGCTACAAGACCAAATATTATGAAAAGGGTGATTTTGATTTCCAGATTTATGGATACTCCAAAATACACACATTGGAGTGTAGGAAAAATAATTCTGAGGTACATAACAGGAACTAGAGATTGTGGCATAATGTATGCAAGTACAGAAAAAAAAATATTTGATTAGATTTATAGATAGTGATTTTGTAGGTAGCTTGGATGATAGGAAGAGAACTTTCGATTATGTGTTCCATATTGGTTTAGGTGTAATTTCATGGGCATCTAAGAAGCGGCATATTGTGACACTATCATTAACATAAGCAAAATATGTAGCAGAAACATGAACAACATGTCAAGGAGTATGGTTAAGAAGACTATTGGACTCAAGCATAAACAAAAAGTATCAACAATAATATATTGTGACAACACCTCAAAGACTGCACTATCCAAGAATAGTGTATTTCATGAAAAGAGCAAGCATATTGATACTAGGTATCACTTTATTAGAGAACTTGTGAGCAATGGAGAAGTTCACTTGAAGCCTTGTAAATATAGTCATCAACTAGACAATATATTTACTAATTATTAGCAAAGTATGTGTTTGAGTTTCAAAAAATAAACTTGGGTGTTGTAAGCCGAGCTGAGAGATAGAGCAGCATGCAGTTTGAGTTTTCATGAGTCATGTTTTAGTTTAGCGGTTGTAATTAAGAGGGGTGTTAAAATATCTAATTAAATTTCGTGTGGAGATTTAACTATATTTAGAGAGTCAGTTAAGTGAGCGTTGAGTAAGTTGAGTTATGTGATAGATGAATTTGGTAAGTGTGTGAATGTCAAGTTATATTAGGTGAGTCTTTAGTCGAAAAGGTTTAAATACCCTTCATCGGGTTCATTGTATTTAGATTGAAGTTTGTGTGATCAATAGAAGAGTTGCAACTTGTGTGTGTTTTTTGTGTGAATTATTTGTGTTACTTTGTGTTTTATATCCTCTGCCTTTCCAACAAACACATCTAGTCATTGACCAAATTTAGACTTAGAAATGTGTGGGCATTTATTTCTTTCATGGTTTAGAAAACTCTGAAAAATGTTTTTGGTTAGAAAATTGCCAAAAGTGTAGAGAGACCGTCAATATTTGTTTCCCTTTTTAATTCACTGCTCCTGATCATTGGAAGGGGGATTTAAAAAATGTTTGGTTTTTTTATTTTCTGTAATTATGGTTTGGTATTTTAAAAGCTCATATATTGTCTTCAATTTTGTAATTTTTATTTGAATTATCACTAGTAAAGGGATTTTACTTTTAGTAGTGTTTATAGACTCTACATTGCAACATCTATTTTTGTTTTTTTAATTCGAAATTATTTTAATTTAGCGGATTTACCCATTCTAGACATGACAATGCCTCCTAGTTATTTGGGTATAGTTTGCTCGATTTAGAATTAAGAGCGAAAAAAAAAATTAGGTATATTTTGTTAGTTTTTAAATATATAAAGGCATAATTTTATTGATTTAGAGTTCTTATAATTTTTTTTTCTTTTTATTTTTTAAAATTTTTTAAACAAATTTTAGATGAAAAAATCGTTTGTTTATATAATGTACGAGTACTTATAGTATCATAATAGTCAGATACATATCATCTTAAAACATGTTCAACCAATATTTTTCCATTGAATCAACAACATTTGTATGAAGTAACAAATTAAAATGACGGTACTAGAATCATATTTAAAACATTGTGTTTTACATCCTAATATATTTCAAAATCATAAATAAAGACAGTCCAAAATTGAAAGTTAAGAGAGTCTTTGTGTCCTCCCTCCCTCATAATATTATATTCCATATATGTGGATAATGTGTTATCTGTTGTGTCCGTCAATCATTTGTTCAATAGAGAGTCAACAATAGTGTTGGCATCCCTATAAATGTGTTGTAAAGTGACCTGGGTGAAGGTCTGTTTGAACAAATTTATGTGAGAAATCCAACCATCTACATGAGAAGAAAAAGAGGTATTTTTGGTGATCCCATCTATGAGAGGTTTTGAGTCACCGAAAATATGTAAAATATCTATGTCCATTCTTCTTGAAAACCAATGTACCCCTAGAGCACCAAAACCTTGGCCTGTGTATTTGTACCTTTACCGGTTGACCATGTGATTTTGTGATGTGATCTATGGTAAATCCTTAGCCACACACCACAACCAAAACATGCTCTCCAAGTATGCACGTTCCAGATGGTAAGATCATTTACGCGTTGAAAGTCTGATCCATGTGTGTCCAACCATGAACTAACTTTGAAGATAATTATGTAGAAATCAATCTCAAAATTTTCAAATATAAGACCATTCCTAGCCTTCCATATCTCTTAGAAAATGTAAAGTGGCGCTGCTTGTAATTTGTCCCCCCTACCCATCCACCCTTTCAAACATTTTTCTATAGAACATAAACATCTAAATGAAATATTTCTATGTAGCATAGTTTGTCTCTAGACTTGTAGTGTGATGTGATGTTCCAAGTGGATGTGTATGTTTTTCTCCATCTCATATTTTCACAAAGCACATCTACCATGGTCGTGCATGCCCCTTCTTTGTAGATTCTCCCATGTCAGTGTTTTATTATGCCAGACCAATCAGGTGTACAATATAATTTTTATAGGTGCCTGATATTTTCAAATTTTAAAAAACCAACATGGTGTGAAAGAGAATCTAGAAAACATAATATGCATGTATACATCAGCAACAACAATTGAGTTTTCCCTTAGACAACCTACCGAAGCAAGTTGGTCACCTTCAGGTCTCCTGCATAGCCCCGCACGTCCTAAGGATATTATGTATGCATTCCATTCTAACGCCACCTTTCTTGTCAGTCCCATGTCCTCTACACTTCTTCACATAGGAAAATGCCCGCGCGAACGAAGTATAATCTATGATAAGATAAAAAAAAACCTTGGAATATATACCATGTAGTGTATGTTATGGTAATAACTGATTTCCTTCCAGTCCCAATATGTTATCTCCATATTAGTATATGATTTACCGTCCCAAATATCCATATAATTTGTCAAATAAACCATGTTTTGATCTTCTGAAATCCATTCCAAATACTGGATCCCTTATTAACTCCAATATGTCCAGATCTGGTCCAATCAGACACCTCCTTTTGTTTCATATATTTCGATATTATAATATCTCTCCACACTTCCTCCTTGAACAAATCTCTCCATATATTTTTCATGATAAGTTCCCATCCAAAATATTTGATATTTAGCATTCCCCATCTGCCTAGATCCTTTGGGATAGTAATCTTCTCACACTTGATTAAATGATATTTGTGTTTATATTTGGTACCTACCGAGATGAAGTTGGCCATTATATATATATATATATATATATATATATATATGAAGAATATAAATATGTGCCCAATACACCATGCGTTGTTGTAAAACTGCATGTGCCAAGATGAATATGCCACCAAGGGATAAGCATATCTGAGCCCATGTATGTAGTTTCCTATGAAACTTGTCAATTAACCACTACTAATCTGCTGGTCTGTAATTGTTTGGTTTTAGTCAAAATCCCCAGTAAGTGAAACCTCCCCTCAAGGGTTGTGCACGTAAATGAAATAGTGCAACAATATATTGAATCTCCTCTTGTGCACCATTAGAAATATAACAAGTGATTTAACTTCATTAATCATCAAATTCTAGGTTTCACTGTATCTTTGTAAAATGTGAAACATCTCCATCCATTGTGCTTTTTCCACCATCCAATAGGCTATAAGGTCATCTATGAAGAAACTGTGAGTGATGAGAGCCAGTGATCCCACCTTGATACCCCTGAATAAACCTGTACTACGTGTAACATTTATCTTGAGACCGAGACCATCCATCACTAATAAAAAGAGCAATAGCGAGAGGGAGAATACTCGACGAAGGCCTCCCCTTGCTTTGAAAAAATTGGATGGGTACCCATTTACCAACACCACATATTGGACTATGGAGATACATCCCATAATCCATTCGATAATCTGGATAGATAGGCAAATTTTACTAAGAATGAGAGGTAGGGGAGACCAATCCACATGTTTGTAGGCCTTCCTTAAGTCAATTTTCATGACCAAAGCCTCCATTTTATTTTTATATATAGTGTGTATAGCCTCCAGTGCAATAGCAATGGAAACATGTATCAATTTGTTATGTAGGAAGCCGAATTGTTCTAAGGAGATATATTTGGATAAATAATCCTTTATCCTGTTAGCAATGATATTTGATATAAGATTGTAACAAGTATTGCATAAGGAGATAAAGTGAAAGTTCGAGAAGGTGTTCTATCAATCACCTTCATAATCAATGCAATAAAGGTTGAGTTCATAGTATTTGAGACCATTGCAGTAATGTGTTCTTCTTCCACCATATCGCAAAGCTCCACACCCATTAAATTGAAAAAATGTATGTAGAATTCCACCTTCCAACCATCAGGCCCAGGGAATTTTTCCTTTTTGAAGGATTTAAGGACACGTATAACTTCATCAATGGAGACAGGGAAAAATATAGGATTATTTTTTTTCATCATCAAACTTCACCTGAAATTCCTCACAGCCTAGTGCTATGTCTCTATGTCCACTCTCGTCGTCGCCTGATAAAAAGTATCAAAATAATGTACAACTATAGAAATTTTAATACACTTATGTATTGCGTGGATTCTCCTGATCTAAAAATGATATGCCACTGTTAAATACAAAATCACTTCTACAAAAATTTTTGCGAAATTTAAAACACGATCGCCAATTGCAATATCAAGAAGAAATATCAATCACACATAACACAGATGTTTTAACCGAGAAATCATAAAGCTAAAAACCTCACTATCATATACTATGTATATATCATGGATCATGAAACAATATCATACAAAACTCTAATCCAAGAGCTCTTAGTACAATATACAATCGTCTTACACTGTCTTGCAGAAAATGGCAAATGCCTTAGCCAAATTTCTACCTCACAACAGCCTGCCTCCACTGTGCAATCCAAGTTGCTTAAAAAGACAAATTGGATGCAATCATGCCCTCATTGACTGCACAATCCTCATGAGAATATCCAATGTGTGTTTGGCTTGCATGAGTGCATCCCAATATAGTACAACTAATGGTCAATTATCCCTTTCACCTACATCTCAAATGGATCTCCACTGGATCTGACATGCATGTGATATCACTACATGTGAGTTAATTTAATATTTAATTCAATTATCTCTCACTAGTGTCTCTTCATTTACAACTAGCACAACTCAGTTTAACTCACTTAGCTGAGTTAAACTACTTTACAACTCACATAACTACACATCCAACTCTGTTACAACTTTGAATCACTCAGTTACAACTAAGTCCACTTGCATGTCCCACCAACTCTGTTACAACTTTGAATCACTCAGTTACAACTAAGTCCACTTGCATGTCCCACCAACCAAAATTTGAACTCGAAATTCCTTCAGCTAACTAGTTTTCCACTTCAGTTAGTTGATTCCAAGTGATCCATGAGAATAGGTTAATATTTATTGTCTAACTATTATTAAGGGATAATAATAGTTGACATGTATCTATAAATAGACGTGTGATCTATAAATAGAACTTGCACATACATCTAAAAATAAAACATCATCTATAAATAGAATTTGCTCACCATCTATAAATAGACATAATCTATAAATAGAATTTTTTCATCCATTCTAAAAATAGACTTCCACCTAAAAATAGCCTAAGACTCCATCCTAGTGTAGGTGCTTAATTTTCACTAGGATCATCTTGTTGAATCTCAACAATAACCTCTCTTTGTATCTTTGCTGTATTGTAAAATGTGTTTCACATTAATCACATCATTAGGATTTGGTCGACGTTTCGGACCATCTAATGTGGTTCGTCCTCAGGACAAGGTGAAGAAGGAAACCGATCTCATTGAATAAATAGTAAGGATGTGTCATTTCCCAAAGATAGCTCATAAAACTAGCCCTTAGAAACTACCCATTAAAAACTAGTCGTTATTTGACTTAGTTAATTAATAAATTATAATATTAAAATTCTCTTAGCTTTTTAACAAATATTATTAAAGAATACTTTAAAATTGAATAATTTAATAAAAATAATTGAATTATAGTTAATATAATAAAAATAATTTAATAATTTAATAATTAAATAAAAAAAATTAAATTATAAGTAATATAATAAGGGAGCAGAGTAAATTGTAATATTTTTATTTTTTCATCCACAAAATTGATGATGCAATACTTACATTATAAAAAATAATAATATATTTCAATGTATTTGACTTTTTTTAATGGTTGTATAAATATTGGCTGTATATATTTATATACTTTAACCAACGGTTCATTTTTCTTTTTCTTTAGGTTTGCGTTTTTCCGTTCTCTTTCTTCAGGTTTTTTAGTTATATTAGGTTTCTTCTTCTTTATTTAGGATTTTTTTATAGTGTGAAATTTGGGAGTTTGAGGGGCTGGAATCAGGTGAAATTTTTGAAGTAAAATCTTGATTTTTGTTATTTAAACTCATATTTTGACTATATATATATGGATTGAGCACCCTAAAAAACCCCTAGGGCACTTCGATTGTGAAAAGTTACCCATCAAACTTCTGTTTTAAATGAATTTCGACCAGGTTTTAGAGAAATTAGACGAGAAAAAAACCACTATAAAAACCTTCAAAAAGTCACATTAAAGAATACTCGCTTTCTTTATGTTTCTGAATTTTCGGTCTGTTTGTTTCTATTAAATTCTAAGCGTTTAAATAGAGGCTTCATACGTTTCTTATTATGCCAGAGGATTGTGTAATCAAAGTTTGAGTAATTCTTTGCACGATTACAATGTTCGAAGAACATGAGATAGTGAACGATATAAATCATCACCGGCAAATACTCTTTAATTGGATTTTATTAATAGAAAAATGGGAAAAAACTTTAAATGTAGAATGTTATATTTTGACTCTATCAAATTGCATAAAAATAAGATAAAATAAATAATTATAATGATCCAAAGTTAAGATGGAGCTAAGTTGATTATTCTCAAATTATATATTATATTACTTTATGATAATATAAAAAATATAGATATAAGAAAAATGTTTATAACAAATATGATAGGTTAACTTTTATAAATATGGAGCATTTTATTATAAAATAGAATTCTTTTTTATAAAAAATAATAAAGCCATTTTTTTTAGAAATTTATTTATGAGTAGACAACTTGTATTTAGAATTAAAGTCATGTTTATTATCTCATTAGAAAGAATGATCGATTTTGAATAAGTTTCTTTTATTTAAAACTCAAATTAAAAAAAAAGGGGGTATAATAGTTTATTAATGTTGCAAATCTTGGCAAGTTTCTTTTAATTAAAACTCAAATTAAAAGAAAATGGTATAATAGTTTATTAATGTTGCAAACCTTGACAAATGTTTTTTTAGCTGGATTTTGTTGATGGGAAAATAGGAAAATAATTAAAATGTAGAAGGCTATCCAATATTTAAACATTTTGACTAAATCAAATTGCATAAAATAAGATAAAATAAATAATTATAAAAACCCAAAGTTAATATGGAGGTAGGTTGGTTGGGTATTCTCAAATTATATATTATATTATTTTATTATAATATAAAAAAATAAAAATGTTTATAATAAATATAATAAACATTTTATTATCTTTTTTTTCCACAGAAAAAAATCGAACCTTCTATTAAAAAGAGGGTTACATAGCATATGCATTGCATTCCTTTCCCTTTTCCAGGGAAAAAACTACGCTGCTGTGTGATTGTTTGTTATTTTTAAACAAGAACCACCCAACAGCTCTGTCCACAAAAGCTGAAAACAAAAAACCAAAATCTGGTGTAAGCAATCCCCGGCTTCCATTAAGGAAAAACACCGAAACAGGATTTGCTCACCACCACAACTGTCCACATACCAGCTAGTAAATACTGTGCTGGCTAAAAGTGCTGTTTTGACCAAAAAAAACATCATCTCAGGCCTCCGAAACCGGAAAACAGCGCTGAGGATTTTACAGTTTTACCTTCTTTTTGTTTTTTTTTTTTTTCTCTAGTTTTTCTTTTTAAAAACATATACAAAAAGTATTACAAAAACTGGAAATAAATAAACATTTTATTATCAAATACAAAAAAAAAAAATTATAAACAATAATAGAGCCATTTTTTTTACAAATTTATTTCCTAGTAGACAACTTGTTTTTAGAAGTAAAGTCATATTTATTATCTCATTAGAAAGAATGTTTGGTTTTGAATAAATTTATTTTAATTAAAAAGAAAAAATAAAAATTTGGTATAATGGTTTATTAATGTGTTAATATATTATGAAGAAGCTTAAAATATGAACATAAACATGTAGTTCTCGAAGCATTTGACATATTTTCAAGTGTGACTGGTAGAGGGAAAGGGGATTAATAATAATGATTAATATCTTATTATTTCTAATACATATTGTATTAATGATGAGTAGAACCCTATTGTAAATATAAAATACATTTATATTCTCAATATAAGTTTCATATTAAAAATGATTTGTGTGTTTTTCATAGACATATATTATCACTTATTTTTGTTATTTTAAATTTATTTTTGGTGCATTTTAATGAGTTTTTGGGATTAATGGCTTAATTATTTTTGCATATAAAAACTATTCTATTATTTTTTAAGACTTTTAACAAATTGATTGTTATTCAACTATTACACTTTCTTAATAAATTTAAAAAAAAAACAAGATTTGATATTCCGTTGTAAAATAATTTACATAGATAAAACTTAAAAATTATCAATCATTTAATTAACAATTTAGATTTGACCATTGCAGAGTAGATAGTGTCTCAAATAAAACAATCTTGTTCATATGCTATTTCACTAATGTTAGTCCCAATTGTTGTTGAAAATGGATTTCTCATATGACTTTAAAAGGTCGTTAAATATAGTTGTAAGAAATATCCCATGTAATTGTTTTTAAAAAGGGATTTCCTATATGAATTTAACGTTAATATAGTTGTAAGAAATATCCCATGTAATTGTGAAAATTTGGTCTGATAAGAGTTTTGTCAATTTGTGTAGCAAATGGTGGTTATATTGGTTTTATTATCTCATGCATACTACTCATAAGAAGTATGACACTTAAGGTAGTAAGAAGTATGACCAAGAGCTTATCCACCTCAGGTATGCTGTAGTTCCTTGCTCGCATATTAGCAATTCCAATGATAAGATCCATGTGATAATTTGTATCATGGTCCTATGTTCTAATGATGCAGCAGCTAAAATTTGAAACTGAGTTTTCTTCCAATGAATAGTGTTGAATTGAAATAGTTTATTTAAGGGAGGATAAGTTGTGCAATTCGTAAAGGATAATAGGGGTCATTAATGAGGAAAGGTAGAGAAAAACTTTTGAAACTTAATAATATTTCACATAATAGGGATCATTAACGAGGAAAGTAAGAGAAAACCTTTTGAAACTTAATAGGATTCATGTGAAATCCGAAAGGTAGATTTCAAACACCATGTTGTAGTGTGGTGATCAATTTGTCAATTAGTTCAGCATCATCATCATCCTCACAATATCATGCAATGTAGAAGAAGAGTTCACATTTGTAGCTTTCTCATCTATGACAATAGTCATCCCTTCTTTTTGCTTGAAAACTTGAATATACACTTTATCAACCACATGCGCCAATTTGATTGAATTTGGATTTGAAGTCCAATCGGGAGTGGGAATTCCATATGTATTAGCTTTTAAAATGGAGTCTGTAAGAATCAAGGACACGTGACAATGATCATGGGAAGAAAAGTGGAGGGGATTTGGGAAACACTTGGGAGAAGATTATAATGGTGCGCCTTCTATTGTAGTTGTATCTTAATAGAAGTTGAAATTAAGTTTCTTCACATGATTTGAAAATAAATCCTCAAACCTAAATCCTCAAATGAGTTAGTGATTTGGAAATCTACTTTACTGAAACTAGATCTTTTTGTAAATAGTAAATTATGCTAATATTTTTTGCAATGCAACATGGAAATGAAAAGTATGTAATCATAGAAAGTGTATGGAATTTAATTACTTGATTCTAGCCCAAGAGACACAATCTCTAAATGTTCGACATTTGTGTGAAACCAAACAATCAACAATAGACTCTAGATGTTATTGGGCCTTAGTATCCCATGCAAAATTGAGTGTTTCTATGTATTCTTCTAATTTTAAAAGAAAATAATTTTCCTCAGTTGGATTTTTTTCTAAGATATCTTCAAATTCATACCTTGCTGATGTGATTAAATGGTGAATATTACGTGGAAATTAATGAATCATGCACATGGGTTCCTGCTTTTCAGGGGGATCTTGTGATGCTCCATATTTCTCAATGAGTGAGGGATAACCATTTGGGTATTGTACTATCGAAATAAAAGAACTGCACAAGTAGGAATATAGAAATCGATATTAGACAATAAATAAATGAATTTTATTCTACCTTTCCCTTCCTTGACCATATAAAAGGGTACACCTCCATTTATATTTAAGATAAAAATATAGAAAGAGTAAGTAGGGTGCTAAAGAAATAAAACTTGCAAAAGTGGATGAAACTCTCCATAACAGAATTTCACAACCTCCTGCCCAACGATTCCACCAAACATAACTGCCATGGGATTCAACATGATGGGAACCAATTGCAAAATGTTTGAATACATTTACAAAAAAAATTGATGGAAGGAAAAATATAATTTATATGATTTCTCATATCAATACATAAACAACAAACTAGCAAAACAATACTATTAGTAATTGAAGTTGGTCCATTCGCTCTCATCAAGAAAAAATGGAGGAAAGAGAGAATTGGGACATTCAAACATGTAAAATAATATTAGCAGCTAAATCATTCCATGAAGACTTATATGCAAAGTTTTAACCTCACATTTTTATTTTTTGCAAAACCTTTTAGAACATATTTCAACAGTTATTAGGTTTTCAACTTCATTTCCATACCCAAATGAATAAATTGGGAGACCAAAGTAATAAGTTGCAATTTGGTACAAGCCCTATGTGTTTCTACACAAAAAATAAACAATGGGATTCTTCTTTCCATGTCATAAAGCACACTTATAATCAGGTTGTTGTTGTTACCAGTGGTAGGCCCTAAGATGCTACCCATCTCTCTTCCTCCAGCTCCCATCACCAACACAATATGCAACACAGGGCATCCTTTTTTAATAAATTGGCTTGCGTCCATTCCCAAGTATTCGATAATCTTCACAGACATTAGGCTTGCTATAAATCACTCTAGGAAAAAAACCAAATGTTCAGACCTAAGTAATAAACTGCATCCATTTACAAGGTTTTTTTGTTCACTACACCAAAAATAAATAACACAATTCTTATTTGCATGTCTTAAAACACAATTATGATCAGGTTTTTATGGTTATCAGTGGTTGGCCCCATACAAGCTTGCCAAGTATTTTCCTCCATTTGTCTCCCATCACTAGTGCATGACGTAGCACAATGCATCCTCCATCGTTTAGAAATTGCATTGCATCCATCCTCAAGTATTTGATGCTCTTCACACTCCCTCGCCTTGCTTGTTTGTATAGACATCAAGTGTTTGTACAATTGTACATAGGCGGCTAAATCTAATTTTATCTAGATAATTTGTGTTTTAAGGGGAAGTGACCTCATAAACTGAAGCCCATCTAGTACGGTCCATTTACTATTTTGAAGTAGGTTGGTGTGAATTTATGTCATTTATATTTTCCTTACGAAATTTTCCTCTGCAATGTGGTCAATTTAAATAATCTCAAGCCCTATGAACATCCTATTCTAGAAGAGGAAGTTCACATTTCCCACCCACTTGATAAATTTGTGGATTTTCACTAATTGTTGGAGGAGGACACACTACTAGACTTGTGCACCTGCTCCAATTGTTAGCAACAAAATATGACATATCTTGTTGGGCACCAAAGCCAACATCCTTCTTAGGACAAACAATTGTCCTAGGTTTCTTTTAAGAATAACTTCCGACCCCTTTTTGAGAAAGTGGGGTCATTTTTGCTAAAACAATGAAGAACTGATGTACTACATCTAGCAATCATTTATTGCTAGTCTTAATAGTTAGTTGTAGGACAATAAAGGCATGGTTAATCTTGAGAACTATGCATTTTTAGTTTATATTATTTCTCCGTTAAAGCTGACTTTGTCAAAACCAATCATATCCAATCTTAAGTAAAGTCTTATAAAAGACATTTTCTCATAAACATAGGATAGATATGTTTTTGGAACCAATATTCTTGTGCATTTTATGTTTTGCAAGTTTTTGTCGTCAAGATGTGAGTGTTATGGCTTATCACCAACCATCTTATGAAGGGAGGCAGATCTAGTGGTTTAGTAGTTTACAAACGGCGAAGAGGTTCACTTAAAGAGCTCCCCAAATATTCTTTGATCCGGGTAGTCACATCCAAGAGGATGAATTAATGACAAAGTATGCATCTACATAATGGATTTTTATATGTCACGATTCTTCTACAATTTATGCCTTACAATGTTTCCTTTGCAACATCTGGTGCAACTGCTAGACCCTAATACTAATGATAATATTGGTATGAATTTTATGTATTATAAAGTCTCCTATAATAGTGAGGATATTATTGGCTACATTAGTTTTATGTATTATAAATTTATAGGCTTTTATAAAATTTCATGTTATTTTAATAAAAGAAATTGGAATTTATTTTTCATTCATTAATTTTCAACATACAATTTTATAGTCTGATTTTTTTAGTTTTTTATTCTAAATTTTTATATATATAAATTAAAATTATTAAAAATAAAAGGAGATAAATTAATAATTTAATTTAATTCAAATAATAATATTAAATTAAAATTTAGTATATATATATATATATATATATATATATATATAATAATGAAGATACAATTTTCCAAAAATTAAAATTAAAAAAAGAAAGAAAATAATTAATTGTAATTGATAATTAAACACTCTAATTATAAAAAACTATATAGTAGCTATAAAAACAAACATTTCATTAAAAAGTAATAAAAACAATGATTTCAAGGGAAAACTTGATGCTTTATACCATGCATGTGATAAGTATAATAAGAATATTTAAAAATATTAAATCCATTTTTACATTAAGAATAATATTTTCAGTGAAGTAGCATTTTTGACACAAATTTCTAACTGGTGTTAAACAAATCACTACTTAATTATATTTAATTAAAATTGAAAATTTCAAGAATAGCGTTGATATAAGAAAATTTAATTATCATTATAATCTAAACGTATTTCAATTTGAAGTAACACATGAGGGTAGATCATGAAAGGTAAAGTAGTTGAGGTGTACTCGGTGATTAGATGCAAGTGAAAGTAAATCAATGGCAATAAATGATAAAATTTAAGTGAATGTAAAGTTTGTCAAATTTATCTTTGATGGGTTGTGGAGATCTCGTTTGTCTTCTCAAGATTATTACGTTTTCTGTAGCGGAGAATATATCTAAGGATTTTTATATTAAATAGTCATAGATTTTTACGCTGTAAGGTGTCATTATTTGAAAACAACTTTCCTAGCTGCTACTCTGTCAGTGTTTGGGCCATTCGACGAAATGTTAGAGGATTGAAATGTTTTAGACCATTAGATCCAATTCCTCCTTCAATCTAACTAACTAATAACTGATTGAAGACTTCATCAATGTGCTGCTCTGCATGGCTGAGACATACACCAATATCACATGGCTTGCCTATTGCAACATTTCTGATCTAACTCGTATTCCGATGGAGTAGGGGATAATGCATATGTAGGTTTGAGTTTCGAATCCCTCAAAGTTCACTCCCAATTGTGCATTTAGGGTTCTCAAAAGATCTTAAACTAAGTTCTGATATTTTTGTAAACGGTCTCCTAATTTTGTTCCAGTGGACTTTCAATAATGGAGTGCGTTTTGCTGTCACAGATTTTTCGATAATGGAAATCGAACTTCAGGTACTGCCAACAATAGTACCATGAATGGTTGCTTCGAAATTTAGATGGGCATTAATTCTATGTAGTTCAATGAGTTACCTTGGATCATTAGCCACTTGAAAAATTCTGAACTCTTGGTGTCTTAATTGTTCTTTGATGCCAAGATGTGGCATAACGGCTGGTAAACTTGTGCGATCACATGAAATGTCTGGAATTTTCGCATAAGGAATTTGCTGAGGAAATTAATGTTAAAAATGAGTCTTAGATTTTTTTAATTTTTTAAGGAGTTTATGGCAGAAATAAATGTTAAATAATGTGTTTTATATTTTCTTTATTATTTAATGGTACATGTGTCATGGAAGAGGTCAAGTTTGTTATTTAACATTTTCCTTTTCTTAATCTTTAAAGATTCATGAACTTTTTAACACATGCAATAAGTTCCCCAAACAATTTGCAAGAACTTGGGAGAACTTCCTTCGGAGAATCTCGAGGAAACCCTTCGATCTTTACGAAAGGAATTATGTTATTTTAGAACCTTTGTAGAAACTCTTCTATCTTTAACTAAACAATGACGTTATGTGAGAGCTTTTGCAACTTTGAAAATTTGTAAATTCAGATTCGCAGAGCTCGGTCTAAAATTTCTTTCATTTTACAGGTTGTCAGCGTGAATTTTAAGGAATTAGAAGAGCTTGGATGGCTTTCAAAGTTGCCCAAGCCTACTATAACTCGTCTAGAAACTGTTATTTTACGATCCTTTTAGACTTTTCTGGCGCGCTTTCGGCTTTGAAATTACGTATAGGTAAAGTCATTTGTACTCGTTGTGTTATCCATTCCCTTCTAGGGTTCTATTTTAAGAATTGAGTGAGTATCCCTCAATAGATAAGGAAATGGATAAAGTAGATCATTTTCAAGCTATTTTACACAATTTTTTTGGACACGAGAAAAGGTTGGAAATGGGTTTGAGTGATACACACAATGGTGAGGGTCACCTGCAATAATAGAATGCATTTTTCCCGTCACAGATAGTTAATTTTCATAGTCATCTGCCTAAAAAAAATTGTGAAAAGCCTCTATCTACGCTTTTAAAACCATAATTTTTTACTGGTGGAATGTTTTCCAAATTCCAACCATCACTATCCTCAATAGGAAACAATATAAAATGACAAGAATCTTAGGACACACTATGAAACTTCAAACCCCTCAAGAAATGATAAAACTCTCCAAGAAATTTTAACTGTTGTGGTTGCAGAAAAAATGTGAAGATAACTTAAGATCATTCAACCTTGAGAAAACATCCCTCTAGAGGAAATCTCAAGCTAAATTTTTTCTTCCCACAGTCAAAAATTTGTTGTTGTTGTTTAATTTTACACAATTTTCTAGACACGAGAAAAGGTTGAAAATGGGTTTGAGTGATACACACAATGGTGAGGATCACCTGCAGTATTAAAATGCATTTTTCCTGTCTAGACGGTTAATTTTCATAGTCATCTGCCTATTTTTTTTTTTTTCAAAAACCTCTATCTACGCTATTAAAACCATCATTTTTTATTGGTAGAATGTTTTCCAAATTCCAACCATCACTATCCTCAATAGGAAATGACAAGAATCTTAGGACCCAGTAGTAAACTTTAAACCTCTCAAGAAATGATAAAACTCTCCAAGAAATTGTAAATGTTATGGTTGCAACAAAAATGTGAAGATAACTTAGGATCTTTCCACCCTGAGAAAACAACCCTCTAGAAGAAATCTCAAGCTAATCTTTTTCTTCCCAAAAATTTGTTGTTGTTGTTTAACTTTAGAAAGTGTCACTGTCAAAATGAAAATGTCCAAATGAAGTTGACAATGGTCTCCCTCCATCCCTAATTTTCTCCTTATTTACCCTCTAATTTTCATTTTAGGGTTTGAAAATCATTATGGAGTCTTCCGCCAAACCCTTTTTTAAGATTTAAAAAAACGTTGTGGGAGGCAAAAGCATCGAGCAATTTGCAGTCCCTTTCTGGAAATTGCCGAGAAATAGCACTAGAATTTTGATATATTTTTTTAAAAACGTTTCAGTAGTGTTTGATTATTTCGAGAATGTGTCCATGATGGTTTATGATCCATACAAATATTTCAGAAGCAACAAACATGTACACTGTCAGCATGTATCAAGTTGACCATAAATGATTTTTGGGTAATCACTGTTTTCAAGGGACAACTGAAAACTTTGTTTCACAGTTCAAGTTTTAATGCATAACCGGTTCTGGTAGTTACCCTGTCTGTGAAGGCATCACTAAAGTCCAAGAGATCTTTATCTCTTATGAAGTTCATTCTATTGAAATCTACTATTATCCTTCTATTTTCATAATATTAAATTTAACCTCCTTCCTATTTCAGAGAGTTCAAATGAATAACTTGGTTGTAAATGATGTTCAAATCTTAAATTTAACTTCCTTCCTATTTCAGAGAGTTCAAATGAATAACTTGGTTGTAAATTATGTTCAAATCTTGAATTTAACTTCCTTCCTATTTCAGAGTTCAAATGAATAACTTGGTTGTTAATGATGTTCAAACTTGTAATTTGTTGGATAAACTGAATACATGTATTTAAATTCTTGTTTTTCTATAGGGAACTAATGATCACCCACCATCTTTTCTTACCAAGAAAAATATTTCCTTAGTTGAATACTCTCTTTGTAAGAAGATTCGTTTTAGAAAGGATGTATGGTTAGTTTGTTAAAGTTAGTTTAAAAACAGTCTAAAATACTTCTTGCTAGACAGAGTTCCACTACTATTAGCATTCCAATGTAAACAATTTCTCTCTTGGTCCTTGATACATTTTCCGTGTATTATAGTTTAATATACTCCTGTGTTTCATTTTCCAAAAAATTAATTATGGGCTCTCGCTTGGACAAAGATGATAGATTACTCTGATTTTACAGTGGTTGAAATTGAGTTGAAGGTTTCATGATATGCCTGTTCTGCTGAAGGGTATAGGTTTCAGTGCCTTTTGTATTGTTACAGCCTTTGCCTTGTGTTAATAAATTGGATGGCATATTGAAAGGGTATATGCAGTGAATTTTTGATTTGTGGGTTTTATACTATTATTCCAGTGAATGATGTCCATGGGGAAGATATAATGGAAATCATGCCATTATTCCCTATTTTTTCTATATCCTTTTTCCATGGCCATTATTTCATGTCAAAACGGGTTTGAATCATTTGATTCCAACTGATAGCTATAGAAAGGATTATGGCTAGGAGACACTAAATGAAATAAAGAAGTACTTTGTTATTCAAAATAGCATACACAGATTCTCTTATCCTGCCAAAGGAAGCTTATGGCTTGTGGAAATTGGTCTTAACCGATTTACATATTAGATGGAAACACATAATAAATATAGTGAATAAGGAATGTGTTTTGTATGATTGGCTCACGATGTTGTCTCATGAATTAGATAAAGAAATTAAATTTTTCATACACTGGAAAACAAGCAAGCTACATCTCAATAGCATTATTTTTTCAGATATTGTACCTGAAGAACCCTGCTATTGTAATTAAACTTTCTCTAACCTGTTATTGCAGTTAAAATTTCTCTAATCTGTGCAACGACCTGCAACAATTTTGTCATACAAACGAGCGCTAAGGAAACTAACTAGACTTAAAAATATATTCAGAAGGAGGACTATATATATTGAGTGGGATTTGTTTTTGTTTTCTTCATATACTACATAATCTCATTCCTTAATGAAAATATCTAGTACACATAAAACACCTATCATAGTTACTGTTGAAAAGGAAAATATCTAGTCAAGGGTTCTCTTAGGATTGAGGACAATTTCTATGAAATCTCTCTCAGTGTTGGAGTTGTTTTCTCAATTGACTTCTTTTTACTTCCCTTGAAGTGATGAAAGGCACCATTGTTATATATAGGTGCATTTAGACACTGAAAAAATACAATGAGCACTTATTATATTAAACAATATTTAATAGGTCAAGAACCCACAAAGAAAAATAAAATGAGCACTTATTAGATTAAAAAATATTTAATAGATCAAGAACCCACAAAGAAAATATCATACTTATGATTAACAACATCCAAATAAAGCCCTCATCAATATGGAAGTAGAATTTGTATAAAATCTAGGTTCATTATAGTATGATCTTAAGATTCTTCAGGTTGGAAAGAAGAGTACCTAAAGAAAACATAACATAGAACAACATATTCTCAAGAGAAAAAATATCCATGCATTTTTAACTTTGACATAGGCCTCATGATTTTTAAGGCTCAAGGAAGCATTATTGGAGTAAGATTTCATTGTACCATGGTCCTTGACTTTTTTTGATACTTTTTTTCTTTCAACAATTGTCAAAGAAGGATTAATGAAGCATTAATTTCTTCTATATGTTGACCTTACGACATTTCCTTCACAACATTTGGTGCAATTGCTAGTTATATAAAAAATTATAAAGACTGTAAGTTTAAGAAGAGCTACTGGTACCCAAAATAACTCATTGTGTTTTATACTTCTATATCTGCATGATAATCCTTGAACAAGAAAGCACATTATTTTCTGCGTGTAACATCCAAAATCACCTATCCCTCGTACAATTGAATTGATAACAACACAGAGTTCAAAAAACAAGAAAAAAAAACTATAAATTCTCAATATATGACACTTTATGTAGCCATTTTCACCTGTTATGTACTTTACCTATTATTACTCACTCATAGAGCTACACTTCTCCGTTAGTTGGGTTTGCACAGGGCATGAGTAGTGATCCATGGATGCTCTGCAGTAAAATGAATATTTCACATTAATACTGATGGATCTTACAAAAGGCTAAAGCAATTTGGTTTGAAGCTGCAAAATTTATTATGAAAACAACACGGTAGAAGAGGAAAAGAAGGAATATCAAGGACTTGAATTGTTGTGCGTTGAGTCTCTTATTGATGTCTCTGGAGAGCATGTGGATTATCAAGTCTTTAACAGAGTCAGATATCGAGAGCCACCGATCACTTCGGAACCCAAGGTGCCTAGAAGTCACAACCCACTTTTGAAGAAATTCGTGATATCAGGGAGTACGAGGGGAGTCATTATTGGAAATTTGTTCTATTATTTCCATATTTATCTCCAAATGTATTGAGGACTTGATGGTGAAGCTCTTAATTAGTTCCAAAACTGTTTTTTTGGGTTTAGTTTATGTTTTTTAAGCAATGGTTTTTTTTCCATTGTAATCCAATCCTAGTTAAAAAATTAGGTTTATAATATGATTTCAATTCACATATTATATTTTTGATCTTATGATGCAATACTGTATACTGAAGGAAACAGATTCACAAGTCTAAGATTTTCTAGTTAGTGAAGGAAATAGATACACAACTCTAAGTTTTTCTAGTTAATGGTTTATAGGATAAATTTTATACATTGTCTATGTCATTTTTGTTCTTTCTATTTTTCTTAAGAATTTGTATGCATTTTTTTCACTTCAAAGGATTAAAACTTATAGTTGATGCAAAAGAAAACATATTGTTTTCAAGATTTAGAGAGTTAAAGGTTGACTGTTCACTCTTAAGTTGCAAGAAATTAACTATTATAAAAACATGTGATGCTTGTTGGCTATAAATTTTATAGATGTTGTGAAGTAATAACTACTATTGCAAAGGGCTTTTTGGTGGCTTAGTCATTATTTGGAACCCTAGTCATAATTTTAGAGAATACCAATGTAACTCTTAGTTTCAACTTAGTCATAATTTTAGAGAATACTATTGTAACTCTTAGATTCAATTTAGTGACCTTCAGATAAAAAATATTGAAGATTTGGTTTTATTATCAATGCATATGTGCCAACTAGCTTAATGCTAGAAGAACCATTATTAGATTAAATCCAAGAATCAGAAGAAGTAATTCAAGAGAATTCTTGGATCCCATGAGGATAATTCAACATGATTACATCACTCTAAGAGAAAATATGGGACTATATATAGAAGTAGACAATGTGACTTTCACATATACCATAGACAAATCTTAAACTAGTGGACTCTTAAAAAACAAAAATACGTCAATCTTGGAATGGGATGAAAACATTATATTTTTCTCCAATTGGACTTCTTCCTTATTATTGAATCTCTTCTATAAAGAGGAAGATCAATAGAAGCAAGGATTTTACCATGTTCAGGTTCGGATCACTAGTTATTCTAGAGAAAGGAATAAGAATGTACACCTTCCACCAAAATATAGACAAAATAAAGACCAATATCATGCAATGGAATAGGGACATCTTTAACAATATCCTCCCTACTCAAAAGTATCTCACAAGGGACATGTGGGACTTGCAACTCACCATCATAGAGGAGTTAAGGATAGAGGAAAGAGATCACCAAGAATAATTTCTTTAAACATAGATAACTATGTGATCCAAAATCTTTAACTTTGATATGGAATAAACAATTACATGTGAGATTGCATCTTAACCATGAAATTTAAAAAGAATGAAAATAAGAAGAGAGAAGCACATAAAATCATGCAAAGAAGACAAGAACTTGATAACAGAGTTCATCCAGGAGGGATTATGTCTCCAGGCCTTGCTCAATTAGTGGGGAGGCCGAATTTCATTAAGTAGGAAACAAAATAAAAATACAAGCATCAATGTAAAATTACACCCTTATAACTCCAAGCCAAAAATTGGTCGAAAAACGGAGACCTCTGTTGCAAAAATGGATATCTCCATCAAAATCATGTCATCGAGAGGTGTAGAATCCATATAAAATTTGGCCAATTTGGACACTGGGAGAATTTGAACCCTCTAAAAGTTGAGCTCAAATTATTGTTCGAACTGCCCCTCAAAAGGGTCAAGGTTCTGTTTCCCTGTCTCGATTTCCATGCCACTCCTGGTCTGCCTAGGCGCACTTGTGAATGAAGAGTTTAAATATTATTGAGTTGGGTGGACTCCCCAAGGGAGTCACTTGGTCCAATAGCTAGAGATCCGAATTGGAGGGAGGAGGCCGGGCGGTCAAACCCCGCCCCCTCCCGAGAGAGAAATTTATTATTTAAAAAAAAGAAATGTTAAAATTAGCAGGTCGTGCCTGCATTGGGCGACCCTCCCACCGATTCTTCGCCACATTGTAACTGCCATTTACATGGTATTGGGTAGGGGTGGTGGGGTTGACAACCCACACCCCTCCCTTAATACATAGTTTTTTACCGTCGTCGGGCGGCGGGGTCATGGCCACCAACCCACCTTTTTTTAATATATATTTTGTTATGATGGTACGGGTAGGGGAAGGGGTCATGACCCAACCCTATTTTTTATTTTATTTTCTTATTTTCATAACAATAATGATCCCTTTTAAAACTTCTCGATTTTGACAGAGGGGATAAACTAAGTATCCCAAATTTTTTCCTAGATTCCAGCCAGAGCTGGGCGAAATCTGGCCATCGAAATTTGGAAAAAATACTGCCTCCTTAAGGCTTCCACCTTATCAAGTCATCCCAGAACTTTGACTGCTTCTAACTTCTCCATACGAACTCGGCTTGATGAACCATTCACACCGCTGTGATCCAAACAACGAGATCTACAACTTGTAGCTGAGTTTACCACATTTCTGACACTTTGATTTTTGAGCCTTCTCCTTAAGCCACTTGGACTTTGGACTTGTACGATTATCCTAGATCATTCCTCCCCACTAAGGAGCTTTTAGACCACCAAAAGAATTAACATACCCAACACACTGCTTGTCCATTAAAAACCACACTTTCAATCTCCTGCATGCAAATTTGGTACATCATTTGCAACCATGCATACACCACACATGACCCAGAAACCCCTCACTTTCTAAGATTTTATAACACACACTCATTGGCCAAGGATTAAACAAAAGCAACCAATACCTCAACTACTCATAAGAAAAGGCCAAAACATCATGTTGTGTTTCGAAGTGATGGGAAACACACCATCACGTTTACGTTTACTTGCAACATATGATTCATAATTGTGGCCATAACAAGCTACTACCTATAAAAAACCCAAGTTAATAAAGCATAACACCATGAATGTGATGGGTTTATTTAATGAACATTTTCACCTTTCAGCTCCTTTATAGATGCTTTCAGGGCATGGATCAATGGACACATGGCTTGTTGGTGTCCCACTTCCTTGTAGTGACTACAATGATTCTTTTTACCCAAAATTTCTGGGTTTCCTTAGAGTTCTTTCCCCTGGTGTTCCTTCAACAAGTGTTCATGGAACCTCACTATCTTTGGAATGTGAGGAAGTGATTTCATCATCTGTCTTTGGCTAGTCACTAGCTGTGTTGGAGCTTTCTCCAACTTCCTTCCTACTGTATCCGAGTCCTGCATGACGTGGAAATTCCTCAATTTCGATGGGGTTTACGATGCCCTGGCCATTGATTCCTAGGACCTTTCCCTCATTCCCCATTTTCTTCAGCATTTTGGATTCGATCCGTGTAGTATGTTTTTCAAAGAAGCGAAATCATCATCATGAAAAGTACAAGAAATTGAAGGGTTTCTTTTTGCCTCAGGTTGATTATGTCATAACTTTCCCAAGGCCTCATCCTTAGCTTGTAACTGGTGTAGTAACCTTTTTCTTACTTCCTTTGCTTCCTATATGAGCCTCCTTAGCTCAGTATTATCTACTTAGATGCTTTGGTTGATCTCCTCAAGTTCTTGCAGCCATGCCGCAGAGAGTGTCATTTTTATCTTTGGTACCATGTCTATTGAAATTTGTTTCATCGCCCAGATCAGAACCTAAGTGTATGGTTCCTCCTGTTGCGATCCAAAAGGCTGCAAGATTCATTTCATCATCGAAATTAGATGCCAGGTCAATTAGTCTAGCTCATGCAGATCCTGCAGTTGTGACCTTCCCATCTTCCTTTGATTGAGAATCATGCTTTTGCTACACAGTGGTAGTAGTCTTCTACTTCCCTTTTTTTTCATTCCTCTTAGGTCTCAACTTAGGGTGCAGCTTCCAACAACTTTCTTCATCATGTCCCTCTTTCTCAAAATGTGTACAAGAGGGCTTTGCTCCCCTTTCCTTGGCTGATGTAGTTTTTCTTGGGTGGTCATTTTTTTCATGTGTTCCCCTGCTTTCTAGATACATGGCGTTTACACTTGCCTCATCGATGGTAGGAAGCTCAAACAACAATAATGAATTTCTTATGTAATTATGTAGAGAACCAATATACTTGGCTACAATATCTGGTGCATCTAATGGAAGGCTCAAATTCAATTCTTGTTTTCTAATTTCTTCAATGAAGTCTTGTAAATTTTGACCTCCGGCTTGCCTTAGGTGTTTCCATTCCACTAATTCCTTTTGCTTGTATCCCAAAGGGTAAATTGGTTTCTCAATGCAGAAAAAAAATTTGACCATGAGGAGAGAAAGTTACCCAAATTTTGGCTACCTTGCAATTTTCTCTCCCACTCGACAAGAGCAGTGTCAGTCGGTCGAAGAGAAGCTAGTTGGAACTTTTCCTCGTCCTCCTCGATCTGATGAATCCTGTAGTAGACTTCAATATACCTAATCCAATTGTTAAGATTTTCTGCATTAATTTTTCCATTATACATGGGAAGCTCAAATTTGAGATCTAATATAAATAAAGGTTTCTTAGATGCATTTCCTGAATTCCTATGATGATGGTGAGAAGAAATTAGGGGAATTTTTAGCTCCAAAATGGGCCTTCTAAGGAAATTATAAAATAATAGTGGAAATAATAAAACAAGATTTGATGACATCATCAAATTTTAGAGGGAAAAAATAAAAAACTACTTTTTCAACTCGTATTTTCAATTCATCTCCCAAAGTTTTCACTCAAATTTCAAGTAGGAGTACTCGTTGGATGCAAAATTTAATTCCTCATCGAATGAGTAGCCATGTTGCATACTTTCGATGGACCCTGATACACGAAAAATGAGAAATACATGAAAAACATTATTGCAATCACGTTTTTTCCTGTATTTCTCATTTTTCACGTACCAAGGTCCATCAAAAGTATGCAACATGGGTATTCCTTAGACGAGGAATTAAATTTTTCATCCAAAAAGTACTCTCGCTTGAAATTTGCGTAAGAACTTTAGGAGATAAGTTGAAAATACGAGTTGAAAATGTAGTTTTATTATTTTATTATTTTTTATTCTTTTCACCCTTTTAATTAAAAAATGGTGAATCATCCCCCATGGTTGACATCATCAGCTTGAATCCTATTGGTTCCTATAAATTTTAACTTGGTTGTACATTTTTCTTAGGAGGCCCATTTTAGACCTCAAAATTCCCCTAATGGGAGGAAGAACATTTAGTCGTGGAAAGAGAAGGAGGTGGATCCCCTCCATCATCTCCATGTGCTAAACCTTGCCTCTCTGAAGAATTTTACCCTGCTTTATCTAGTTTCTCAAGCCTTGAGAACAACTTCTCAACTCAATATGCCATTGTGTATAATGTTTTGCGGAAGTTTTTCTCCTCCTCGTTTCTAACATCGTCATCCATGTTTCTTCTTCGATGTGCACATCCATCTTCAAGATCAAATGACTTTAGTTTTGCTTCACCTCTTTGTAGCTTGTTTCTGTTTAGCATACAAATATGAAATTCACATCTACAAAGACCTGCTATGATACCACTTGATCCAAAATATTAAGCTTTGAGATGGAATAAAGAATTACATGTGATATTTCATCTTAACCATGAAACTTAAAACGCATGAACATAAGAAGAGGGAAGCACATAAAATCATGCAAAAAATACAAGAACTTGATTACTAAGTTCGTCTAGTAGGGACTACATATCCAGGCCTTCTCAATCAATGGGGAGGCTCTTTTTAATTAAGTGGAAAATAAAATGAAAGTGCAAGCATCAATATAAAATTACACCCTTATAACTCCAAGCCGAAAAGTGATCGAAAAATGGAGACATCTGTTGCAGAAATAGATAGCACTATGAGAATCCTGTCGCCCAGAGGTGTAGAATCCATATAAAATTTGTCCAATTTGGACACTGGGAAAATTTGGCTCCTCTGAAAGTTGAGCTCCAATCATGGTTCCACCCGGCCCTAAAATGGCTCAGGGTTCCGCTGCCCTATCTTGATTTCCATGTCGTTTCTCGTCTACCTGGATGCACTTGTGAATGAAGGGTTTAAATATTACTGAGTTGGGTGGACTCCCTAAGGGAGTCGCTTGGTCGAAATATTAGAGATCTGAATTAGAGGGAGGAGGTCAGGTGGTAAAACCCCACCCCCTCCCGAGACAGAGATTTATTATTTAAAAAAAAAAAAATGTTAAAATTGGGAGGTTGAACCTGCATCGGGCAGCCCACCCATTTTTTCTCTGTAACATTTTAACTGCCATATACAATATAGTGGGTAGGGGTGGTGAGGTTGAAAGCCCACGCTCCTCGCTTAATACATAGTTTGTTACCACCATTGGGCGGCGGGGTTATGGTTGTTGACCCACCTTTTCTTAATATATATATATATATATTTTTTATGATGGTAAGGATAAGGGTGGGGGTCATGGCCTACCCCTATTTTTTTATAATTTTTTTTTTCGTAACAATAATGAGCCCTTTTAAAACTTCTCGATTTTGACCGAAGGAGACAAACTAAGTATCCCACAATTTCGCCCATATTTCGGCTAGAGCTGGCTAGAATCCAGCCACTGGAATTTGGCAAAAATACTGCATCCTTATGGTTGCCACCTCATCAAGTCAACCCAGAAATTTGACTGCTTCTAACTTCTGCATATGAACTTGTTTTGACGAACCATTTGCACCACTACAATCAGAACGAGGAGATATTCAACTTGAAACTGAGTTTTCCACATTTCTGACACTTTTATTTTTGATCCTTCTCCTTAAGCCACTTGTACTTTGGACCTGTATGATCCTCTTGGATCAATATGTGATAAAAATAAGAGGAGATGTTATGAAGACACAAATTTAGGATTCATAAGCTCAAGGAAATGGTTAGGAACACTAAATTCTTTCATATTTATATGGTCAAGATATGACATTTAGTTACTCTTGAAATAATCTTATGGAACAAGCTAGAAGAGCATGCAGATATTGGGAAGAAACTCCATGATCATTACAGTCAAATTTAATGGAGCCTCTAAACGATATATAGGAAGTTATTCACACTATCACTAGTTTTGTTCCTACATTCGTCTCTCCAATGAAAAAAAAAATGTAATGAGAGCACTTACCTTTTAGGAGGTGACATAAAATATCAATAAAATCACATTGAGACAATTTCTTAGGCTAGATGGATTTTCTATGAACATTTCAAGTGGCTGGAAATAATGTTTGGGAAATAGTGGAATACTCTTTCTCCTCTAGAAATTTGAGCTTCCAATGAGGTTCCCTTCCTTCTGGATACCTTGGATCACCCCTAGTAGTGAATTCCCTAAGTAATGTCCCTTGGGAAGAACTCCTATCCAACGTATAACTTAAAATAAGTAGTTGGACCATTCAAATTCTAAGTCTTTGTGGGAAGGTCCTCATCATAGAAATCTAGGTTGCAATCCATGCTCTTATAAATTTTAAATGATCTAGCAACATCAGGAAAAATCATCAAAGCTCCTTAGAAACACTCATCAAGCTTTCCTTTGGAGGCATTAAGAAAGGAAATAAAATTGAATATTGGTATCTTGGGAAAAATAATGTTTGGTAAATGGGGATGAACATTAGGTATAAAAGAAAACTAGACTATTGTAAGGGTTTTGGCAGTGAAAACCTAGTGGAGATAACTAAAATGAAAATAAGAACTACGTGGATAAATATTGAGAAAAAAATATGCTTGGAACATCCTTAAGGAGGAACTTATTTGAATGGAAGGATCTCACCAAGAATAATTGATATAGAACAATGCTTGGAAACAAAAAAATGTGTTAAAGAGAACTTATTCTTGGAAGTTAGGGAAGGAACCTCCATCCTCTTCTAAGGAAAATATTTTAGAACTTGCAAGTAGGACCATATTTTAGACCTTGGTATGGCTTAAAGTTAACCAGTGTTGGGAGAAAACCCTTGATATAATACATGCTTCAAATAAAAACTAGAAATCAAGTGCAATACATCCTATATAATTGGATGAAGAATCACATAGAATCCTATAGATTATTTGAGGGAAACATAAATTAAATGTAGAAAAGGGCTAGACATTTTAAGATTTTTAAATAAATGGGATGGCACTTTTAAGGTGAAGGAAACTTATGATCTAAAATATAGATTCAGGAATCTACAACAAAGAAAAGATATTGCAGTAACTATGGGGATTGTAGATATAGAAAAAGGTCTTAACCTTTGTCTGGGTCCTAGTAAGTAATTGATTCATACATTGGACAAGTGACAATATGTGGTTATGAAGGCCCTTTCCTTTGGAAAATGCATAGGCATGAAAGAGGAACAATATAACATCTTTTCAATGATTTTACTTAGGTAGGACTTGTCTGCTCAACTTAGTGTTCCTAAATTGATGTCATAAATTGTCAACCAGGGCTAGTAAACTGTTGAAGTGAAGTGCACTATATGTGCCTAGGTATCTGTTTCTCACTACATTGTGTTTAGTGTTTTTTCCAATGTTTTTGGTTTTGTGTTTTTGTTCTAAAAGGAAAAGAACTAAGTGTTGGTAAAGAGGAGATGTTGGTCACACTAAAACAGAGCAAAACCTATTCTAAACTATGTATGGCACTTGAGAATAGAAAATGCAATTCTTTAACAAGAAAAATAACTCATAGCATGAACTCAATAACTTATAACATGAACTCAATAACTCATAACATGAACTCAGTCCAATTCATTCATTAGAAATATGTTGGAATAACTTGAGAAAAGGATAAGTTTAATGCAATGAGGTTCTTCTAAGTAAACAACAATCTACGATGTCACAGAGGAAATCTCATCCATCGCTATAAATTTGTTGGAACACATTTGCAAAAAGATAGTCTGCAACCTAGTGAATAATTCTACTCTAAATTAACCTATGACACCGAAATTAATCCATTCTACAACTCAAAATATCACTGTTAAACCTCATTCAAGAATTAGAAATCTTTTGGAATAGCTTTGGAAAAGAGGCAGTCTGTGAAATTATGAGAAGTTGTAGAACAGTCAAGACTTCAAAATGACATTACCAATTCTTGTTCCTATGATGATGATGTATTAGTAGAAATTAAGAACATGAGTGGTTTGTAAATAATGAAGGCCATGAAGTCTAATTCAACTAGCTAATCAAACTTGAAATATAGTGACCATAACTGAACTAGAATGCAATTAGACTAACTTGAAACACAGTGAACAGAAACTGAACTAGGGTGCCATTAACCTCTGGAGTATTACAGCTAAACTAAAATGCAACTAATCACTGAAATATTACAGCTCTGTCTCATTCGGTGTTAGTGGTATTTTGGAACAATTCATAGAACAAGACTGGTTGTAACATGTGATTTAAATGAGCATAAAAACATAAAGCTAAAAAAAAACGCAACTAAGCTCTAAAACACCAGAACTATGTCTCATTTAGTGTAAGTGATATTTTGGAACAATTCGCAAGAACAAGACTAGCTGTAACAATTGATGTGATTGAGCACAAAAACATAAAGTTCAGAAAAATGCAACTAATTCCAAAAATACTACAATTATATCTCATTCAATTTTAGTGATATTTTGGAACAACTCGTAAGAATAAGACTGACTGTAGCATCCAATGCAAATGAGTATAAAACATAAAGTTCAGAAAATTGCTTAAGCTAGGAATGCAACAAGGCTAAAGTTACTTATCTAAACAATGTGCACAGAGCTTCTCGGGCAGTAGGGGACCTATACCACCGGATTAGCATACAAATCTCCTCAATATTGCCTCAGATCTTGCAATAAAGCGGTACTTCTTTCATTAAAGGAAAAGTATTTCAAAAACAGAGTATTACGGTCTTTTGAGATCTAGCAACAAAACATCAATATAGCTAGTTGTCTCTCAGTCTCCCGAGTCATTCTTATAAAAGAAATACATAACTACCCTTAAGAAGAAACAGGAACAAGTGTATTTTTCAATCAAAATCAAATTAGAACTCTTGTGGAAGCCTCGTACTTTGTTGGAGACATCTGTAGAGTCCCTGTCCTGGTAGGAATCTGCTTCTTAACTTTGATCTCTTCCAAGTGCATAACCACCTATAGATTCTCGCTCAGACTTAGTAGAGAGCACTAAATGATGTGGGAGTGTTGTGGAATTCAAACATATGCACTTTTCCTTGAAGTGACACCTGTAACCTATGAGAACATGAAGATAGCTGCAGAATAGGCGACTGGCTACAGAATGGCTGCATTCTGTAGCTGAGTCTAGTCAAAAATTACTACAACAAAAAAACCATGAGAATATAGCAAGTCAGTCATTGTATACATTCATAAAGTGACTTTAATCAATCCTATTGACCATTTAAGCCTGTAATTGATAAGGGACAAAGGAAATGAAGTGAATTTTGGTAAAGGGAAAGGACATCTTTGGGGCTCAACATACCCCCACTGCAAAGTTTTTGCATGCCCTCATGCAATCAACTCATATATTCTGAGACTTCTGCTAGGACATCTAGGCTCCTTCTTCTACTTTGTCTAATAGTCAATGGCCTCCTAGGCTTCTTTATTACCAACTTGAATCTCAAATTTATAAGTGCCCTGCTCAACTTTTTGTTTTTCCTCTTCAATTTCTCACTAGCCTTGTACAATTTTTCCATTTGTAGAGAGAGAGTTGTCTTCATATCACTTTTCAGCTTAACCTGCTCCCTTAAAATGTCATTCTCATTCTTGATATGTTTATTGAGTACTTATAACTCATATTTATCTCTTCTTAACATATCAATTGTAGATTCTGGTGGGCTAGGAGTTCCGTCTCTACTTTCTGAGGCTCTCTTCTCTAATGTCTCAACATAATTATAAATTTGTTGTTGTGCTGGGTCTATCTCTGGAGCTCCTTCATCAATATCCTCCTCGTACTGGTACTCAGGTGATCTAGCAGTTGGTGTCTCTTCATCCTCAATGTTTATAATTCCCGTTTGTCTAACCCCTGTTTTCTTCAATATACCTCTAAGCATGTGGCTTCGTCTTGGTTGAGATGGTCCTTCACGTCTTTCCTTGGCATACCTTCTTATCATATTCTCCTTTTTAAGCTGTTTCTTAATTTCAGTCAATTTCTCAGATTTTATCTCCTCTCTGTCCTCTTATATGGACTTACCAGTTTTAGTTTCAACAGCTTTGGAAATTTTCCTTCTCCTGCTTCTTCTTGTAGGTTAGCCTTCAGATGGAGATTCCTTGGGTTCTTCAAAGTGATTCCTCACTAGAAACTCATCCCAATTGTCTCCCACCTTTCTCAAATGATGTTCAATTAGGATTTTAACTAGGTCGTGGTGGTACAAAGTGGTTTCCAGGAATTGAACCCTCTTTTGAACATTAGAGGCCATTCTCTTCAGACCATGAAGTAGGAAAAACGGTAAATTGGTTTCTTCACCTAAGAAATGCATCATTAAACGAATATGATAAACATATAAGGTACCAAACCTTCCCTTAAAAGTTATAAAATTGTGCAAAATGAGCAACATATTCCGCCATTTATTCTTCAGTGCTGAGCTAGGAATGCCCTTCTTAAAAATTGAAACATCCATACCTAGTGTTTTAAGCATTTGCTTCCATGCCTCATTATGAAATTCCCTAATTTTGAACCATCGTTCTCCTTGCCTGGGTAATTCCGCTGCTTCTGCAATGAAAGTTTCTGTAATAGTGAATTTAACATCTCCTATTTCGAATTTTGCTCCATTGAAGGACCGTGGAAATTTTTTAGTTACCTCTTTATGAAAACCATTGATTTTTTTCCAAAAATTGTAACCACCCAGCCTGCTGTAGCATTTCTCTAATTTTTGGGTAACCCTCTAAGTATTTGGTTCCGATTGGTTCGGACCTTACTATGAGACCCGTGGCTTCCTTTCTCAACCTTCAATTTACTACTGTTCTATTCACGGTGGGAATGACTGTGGAGATTTGTTTTTACCCAAAAGGTGCTGTCTCTGTTTATGCAGTAGGAATTAGCTACGGAAGGATGATATGAAGAGGTTATAGAATGAGTGAAATGTGATGAGGGTGATTTACACAAATTAATGAGTTTGAGAACCATCATGGGAGAAAATACTGTGGAAAGATTTCGTGAGAAATTCAAAATCATCATTGAATACTTCGGCTGGTGATGTGACCGATTAGGTCACTTCAATACTTTAACCGTTAAGTTTTAAATGATGACTTGATATGACGGAGTGGAAGGGATTTTGTCCAAAGTTTTTATGATAGGTTTAATAGGCATGATCAACACGAATAATTAAAACAACTTTTTGAATCATACATGACTTAACTATACTATAACTTTCATATTCTGTCATGATAATAATTTTACAACTTTACCTTTGCCTTTCCTTTAATTGTTGTGGTTTTGATATGCTTTGTCCTCCTTTGCAAATAATTGATTCTTCAGTCTTCATAATTCCTTTTATTTTTCTTGTTGACATAGGTGTGCAGGGTCAATTTGCTGTTGAACAAGTGGTTGCTGGATGATTTCCTTCAAGATATCTGGCTGCAGAATGTCTAGCTGGCTGCAGAATGTTTGACTGACTGCAGAATGTACCTGTAGGAACTTTGAAACATGAAATGAAATGATTTGAAACATGGATGGAGTGTAGTATGAAATGGATCATGAAATATGGTGGAATGGATCAGGAGTGAAGTTAAATGAATCACAAATGTGAAGTGGAATGAAACATAAAAAGTGGTCTGCAATTCATGATTTGTAACACTCAATTTGCAGAAAGAGATCAAATTTAGAAATCTGAGATGGAAATGAAATGGACCATGAAATGGAGTGAATGAAATATGGATGAATGGAGTGAATGAAGTATGGATGAATGGAATGAATGAAATATGAATGAATGGAGCGAATGAAATATGAATGAAGTGAGACATGATGGAGTGAAACTTATGATTTTGTGATAACTGTTTGCAGAAAAAAAAAACAAATTTGAAAAGCTAAAGTGTCAGAAGAATTCTGATTTTCACTTTATCTTTTCTGTATAAACATGCTAATCAGTGATTAGTTTTCATGTTTATACTTTATTTATTTATTTATTTATTTTTATTTTTTATTTTTATGCTTTTGAATTTAGAAAATTCAATTAAGTTGATGAAGAAGAAGAATTCTTCTTCATTAACTTCACATCACTATTTTCCCGGAATCTCTTGACAAATTCTTCTCTTGAAAGTGGCTTATGATACAGCTTCAATCTATGACCATTTACAAGAAAAGTGACCTTCTCTTCATCTATTGTCCTGATTTTTATTGCTCCATTGTCAAAAATTCTTATAATTTCATATGGTCCAAGCCAATGTGCTTGGAATTTACCTTGAAAATCTTTGAATTTTGAATCAAACAAGAGAGCCCAGTCACCTTCTTTGAACTTCTTTTCCTTGATGTACTTATCATGCCATCTAGTCCTTTTCTATTGGATTATACTTGTTTTCTGGACTGCATCCTGCCTGATCTCATCCAATTCATTAATTTGCTCCAATCTATGCTTTTGTGCCTCTGTTAGATCAAGTCCTAGCTGAACTACCATTTTAAAAGTTTGAATCTGAAACTCTATGGGAAACAAGACTTGTTTTCCATAAACAAGTTCATAGGGAGTATGTCCTGTTGTGCTTCTCCATATAGTTCTATAGGCCCACAAAGCTTCAAGAAGCCTATCTGCCCAATCTCTTCTATGTAAATGAACAGTCTTTGTTAGGATCCCTTCAATGAATTTATTGGTAGATTCCACTTGACCATTTTCTTGTGGATGATAGGGAGTAAATTTTATGTGTCTGATTTTGTACCTCTCCATCATTTTCTCCACTAGCCTTGATGTGAATTGAGCTCCTTAATCTGTATCATTTTCCCTTGGGACACCAAAACGAGTAAAAATATCCTCAAAAAGAAAATTAACTAGAGATGCTTCAGTAGCAGAAATTAATGGCTTGGCCTCTACCCATTTGGTAACATAATCAGTGCAAACTAATATATATTTCTTTTGTCTTGATGGAGGACTAATAGGTCCTACAAAATATAAAGCCCATTTATCAAAAGGTTCAATATGTACCTGAGGTTGCAATGGCATCTCACCTGAAGGAGAAGGTTTCCCTACCCTTTGGCAGCTGTCACACCTTTTGACATACTCTTTAGCATCTTTAAAAAGGGATGGCCAATAGTATCATAAATGAAGGATCTTATAAGCTGTCCTTTTATCAGCAAAGTGTCCACCACAAGGTTCATCATGACATGCCTTGATAATCTCAGGCATCTCATCTTCTCGAACACATCTCCTAATGATAAAGTCTGGACCTGTTTTGTATAACTCATTAGCAACCCATGAATATTTTTCACTGTCATAAATGATATTTCTTTTGTCTCTTGCATTCATTATTGAAGGAAATTTCCCTGAAACTAAATAATTAGCAATGTCAGCAAACCAAGGAGTTTGAGTAGAAATTGCAAAAAGATATTCATCACGGAATTGATCTTCAACTGGAGTATTGTCTTTGATGTTTTGGAGTCTAGATAGGAAATTAGCTACTGTGTTTTGTTTTCCAGGCCTATCTAGAATGGTAATGTTGAATTCTTGTAAAATCAATAACCATCTTATGACTCTGCCATTAGTAATTGATTTGTTCATTAAGTATCTAATTGCAGAATGATCAGTGTGAACAAAAATTTCATAGCCTGTTATATAGTGTCTAAATTTTTTTATGGCATGAACAACAGCTAAAAACTCTTTTTCAGTTACAGTATAGTTTAACTCTGAAGGAGTCAAATTTTTACTGGTATAGTAGATGGCATAAGGAATCAGGTCTTTTTGTCCCAATACTGCTCCTAGAGCTGTATCTGAGGCATATGTTGAAATATGAAAAGGTAACTTCCAGTTAGGTCCCCTTAAAATAGGTGCTTCAGAAATTTTTGTTTTCAGGGTCTCAAAGGCTAACTGGCAATCATAATTCCAATTGAATTCACAGTCTTTGGTAAGTAATTTGAAGAGTGGAGATGCTATCTTAGTGAAGTTTTCTATAAATCTTCGATAATACCCTGTAAATCCAAGAAAACTCCTAACATATTTTTGACAAATTGGAATAGATAAGTTAGAGATGACTTCAACTTTTGACTCATCAACTCTAATCCCATCCCCTGAAATGTGATGTCCTAAAACAATTCCTTCAATAAACATCATAAAACACTTCTCATGACTAAGTGAAAGATTTGCTTCTTTACATCTCTTTAAAACTTTTTCCAAGTTTGTTAAGGCTTCTTCAAATGTGTTTCCATAAACTATGAAATCATCCATATATACCTCTACACAATCATGTATTAGATCTGAAAAGATTCCTAGTACTGCCCTTTGAAATGTTGCGGGTGCATTGCATAGTCCAAATGGAAATACTCGGTAAGCATAGGTACCCCAAGGACAGGTAAATGTGGTTTTGTCTTGATCTTCAAGTGCTACTTGGATTTGGTTATAACCACTAAACCCATCTAAAAATGAGAAGTACTTTTTTCCAGCTAATGTATCTAACACCTGATCTATAAAAGGTAGGGGAAAATGATCTTTAAGAGTAGCTTTGTTTAATTCTCGGTAGTCAATACATACCCCCCATTTACCATTTTTCTTTGGCACAATTATGAAAGGAGAAACCCACTAACTATCTGAAATGGGAGAGATAAAGTTGACATTTAACAATTTCTCCAATTCTTCCTTAACAATCTCCCTAAGATTTGGATTCATCCATCTCTGAGGTTGTTTGATTGGTTTACAATTTTCCTCTATGTAGATGTGATGAGTGCAAGTCTTGGGGCTTATCCCTTTCATATCAGTGTACTCCCATGCATATGCAGAAGAATGTCTCTGTAATATCTTGACTAGCTCTTCTTGTTGAGATTTCTCTAGGTTCTTGTTTATATTTAAAGTTTTGCTTGGAAATATCTCAATTATAGAGCTGCCAAATTTATCCATGGAATAAAGAGACATCTGTCTTGATGATAAAAACTCAATGTTGAATTCTTCTTGAAATTTTTCATGTTTGTATTTCGAAGAGGATTCAAAGTTCTATAAAGTATTCAGAATCTGGCTATCTTCACTAATTTCTGAAATTGTGAAGAGAGGTTGTAAGTCTTCTTCATCCTCTATCCATTGAGTATCATCTAATTCTGTAATTGTTTTTGATGAAGGATACAAGGTAAATTTCTTGGTTGAACTACCATCAGAGATGCACATATCACCGGATCTACAACTAATGAAAGCATCAGCTGTAGCTAACCAAGGTCTTCCTAATATAATAGGATGCCCTCCTAGATTATTCTTAGGAGTTAGGATCATAAAATCCACAGGATACTCCTAGGAATCTTGGGACACTGGAATGTCTTCTATTACCCCATCAGGTTTGATCACAGATCTGTCTGCTAATTGTAATAATGTTGGTGTAAAAAGAAGATTAGGAAGTTTCAGTTTATCCATGATTTGTCTACTCATGATATTGATCGCTGCTCCTAAATCAATAAGTGTGTTTTTGATCTCAGTTCCATTGATGTGTATTTTAACAACTGGATTTCCTGGGTCTAGATACTTTGGAATGGCAATCTTACCCATCATGATATCTGCTATTTTTCTTGCCAGTTGAATTTTCTTTGTCTCTCTTATTATTTTTCCTATTTTCTTCATGCTCAACTCCTTTATTGTCTTTGCTAAGATTGGAATTTCCTTGATAGCTTGCAATAATGGGATCTTAATACAAACATTTCTCAGCTCATATAGGAAATCATAATTAGGCACCATAATTTTTTTTTCTACACCTTTATCAATTTGTAATCTTTCTGGAAAAGGAGGTGTAGAGGTGGATGTTGATGGCTGCTCTAATATAGGAGTTGAAATGATTGGTTTTTTTTGTTTTGATTTTTCAATGTTTGGGTCTTGGAAAAGTGTGTTCTCTTCAAGAATTTTATTCACCAGTAGAGAATCTTCCTTAGAGTTGTTTTTCTCTTGTATGATTACAGAAGGTTTCCTCTTTTCAAGTATTCTTCCAGACCTAAGTTGAACATCACTAAGGTCTAAAGGAGTAATAAAATAAGTTGGAAACTGTTGGCCTTCTACCATGTATGTGTTTTGAGGATTTTTATTGTTGGGGTTTGGTATGGGTTGGGCAGGTAACTGATTTTTTTTCTGAGGAAATGGTAATGGAAGTGGTTGATTTTGATGTTGTGAATTTTGATGATTCTGTTGAGAATTTTGTTGAAAATTTTGTTGAAGAGGTAAATGTGGATATGGTGGATAGGATGGTGGATACTGATAGTAATGAGAGTATATTCCATAGGGATTTTGTGCTCCTTGTGCCCAAGTTTGAGATTTCTTTTGAAATTCGGGCCAAGGTTGCTGCCAAGCATTCCAATTTGGTGGAGGTTGATTATACAGTTGACCATGGAATACTTGTGTTTGAGGTCCTTGCCAAGGCCTCCTAGAGAAAAAATTGAGAGATTCTGTGGAGTTTGTAGGAGTTTCTTCTTGAAAGACAGCTTTAAGGCTAGGAAGTGAAGGACATCTCTTGGTCTCATGTTTTTCTGAACAAATTACACAGGTATCTACTACTTTTGCATCCAAAGGGCACTCTCTCAAGGCATGCTTCTTTCTACATTTGGGACAAAAAATTGCTAAGGCATCAGATTCAGCTTTTTGCTTGTTTTGTAACTTAAGGGTGTCTATCTGTTCACTAAGACTCCCTAAAATATCATATTTCAACTCATTAAGCATATGTCCTATTTCTGCCCTACTTACTGTCCCAGAAGCAGACTTACTTGCCCTTGCAAGAGCAGGGTCTCTTGGTCCTTTACAGTTTTAGATTTCCCTCTTGAAAGGTTGATACATAATTCAACTATTTCATATAATGTGAGCTGAGATATATCCCCTTTTCCCATCATGTTAATGATATCTAACCATTCATCCCTACTTGTCTTCAACAAGAGAGCTTTCAAAGTGTCTTGGTCTAAGTTTTCCATTTTTTCTCTTTTGATGTTGTAGTTAAATCTCTCCAACAAATCTTCCAAATTTTCATCCTCTTTTTGCAACATTTTAAACACTTCCTCCTTATGGTTGACTGGCATACAGTAAATCAAATACCTCTCTAGAAATTCTTGTTTCATGTCTTCCCATGTCCTAATAGAACTGTTGATCAAACTCATAAACCGTTTTAATGCTGCTCCTTTCAATGTTGAAGGGAACAATTTAAGTTTTGGGGCATCTTGCAAATAATCATACGTTCTACATAGGACTTCAAATTCAAATAGGAAGGTTTCAAAATCTTCAGTTTTATGTCCATAAAAGTTTGGAAGGACAGAGGGTGAAATGTTTTTCATAGTTGCATTGGTTTCTTCATCTACTATAGGAAACCCAAAAGAGCTTCCCATTTCCCTTCTACCTCTTCCTCTGCCTCCTTCTTCACCTCTACCTCCTTCTCCTTCTGCACCTCTGCCTCCTTCTCCTTTACCTCTACCTCTACCCCCTCCAAATAGTGTGTGTTCTCCATTAAAAACTCCTCCTCCCCCTTCTTCTGCCATAGTTGATTCTTCTGTGGAAGTTGAAAAGTTTATGTCCCTAGCAGGGGTTCCTAAATCTTCTTCTAAGACAGGTTTAGTGGGTAAAGTGGAAGGTCTTTCTAATGGAATATCTGATCTTAAGTCCTCCGAAAGTCTAGGATCAGTAAAGGATGGAATGTGGGTTTGAGTTGGAGGTGTGCTGGCTCTTGGTCTTGGTGGAACAAGTGGTGTTCTAGGAATCAAGCTTCTTCTTCTTATGAATCTACCCCTTGAATCTCTTTCTCTACACATATCATTGTTTTTGGAAGGTAAGAAACAAGGCTACCTAGTTACACTTCGTCGACAATGGCGCCAAAATTTCTGCTCAACTTAGTGTTCCTAAATTGATGTCATAAATTGTCAACCAGGGCTAGTAAACTATTGAAGTGAAGTGCACTATATGTGCCTAGGTATCTGTTTCTCACTACGTTGTGTTTAGTGTTTTTTCCAATGTTTTTGGTTTTGTGCTTTTGTTCTAAGAGGAAAAGAACTAAGTGTTGGTAAAGAGAAGTTGTTGGTCACACTAAAACAGAGAAAAACCTATTCTAAACTATGTATGGTGCTTGAGAATAGAAAATGAAATTCTTTAACAAGAAAAATAACTCATAGCATGAACTCAATAACTCATAACATGAACTCAGTCCAATTCATTCATTAGAAATATGTTGGAATAACTTGAGAAAATGATAATTTTAATGCAATGAGGTTCTTCTAAGTAAACAACAATCTACAATGTCACAGAGGAAATCTCATCCATGGCTATAAATTTGTTGGAACACATTTGGAAAAAGATAGTCTGCAACCTAGTGAAGAATTCTACTCTAAATTAACCTATGACACCGAAATTAATCCATTCTACAACTCAAAATATCATTGTTAAACCTCATTCAAGAATTAGAAATCTTTTGGAATAGCTTTGGAAAAGAGGCAGTTTGTGAAATTATGAGAAGTTGCAGAACAATCAAGACTTCAAAATGACATTACCAATTCTTGTTCCTATGATGATGATGTATTAGTAGAAATTAAGAACATGAGTGGTTTGTAAATAATGAAGGCCATCAAGTCTAACTTAACAACTAGAATACAACTGACTAATAAAACTAAAAATACAATGGATAAAACTGAACTAGAATTCCATTAACCTCCGGAGTTTTACAACTAAACTAGAATGCAACAAATCACTGAAATACTACAGCTCTATCTCATTCGGTGTTAGTGGTATTTTGGAACAATTCATAGAACAAGACTAGATGTAACATGTGATGTAAATGAGCATAAAAACATAAAGTTCAAAAAAAATGCAACTAAGCTCTAAAACACCACAGCTAAGTCTCATTCAGTGTTAGTGATATTTTGGAATAATTCGTAAGAACAAGACTAGCTGTAACAATTGATGTAATTGAGCACAAAAACGTAAAGTTCAGAAAAATGCAACTAATTCCTAGAATACTATAGTTATATCTCATTCAATGTTAGTGATATTTTGGAACAATTCGTAAGAATAAGATTGGTTGTAGCATCCAATGCAAGTGAGTATAAAACACAAAGTTCAGAAAATTGCTTAAGCTAGGAATGCAACAAGGCTAAAGTTACTTATCTAAACAATGTGCACAGAGCTTCTCGGGCAGTAGGGGCCCTCTACCACCGGATTAGCATACAAATATCCTCAAGATTGCCTCAGATCTTGCAATAAAGTGGTACTTCTTTCATTAAAGGAAAAGTATTTCAAAAACAGAGTATTACGGTCTTTTGAGATCTAGCAACAAAACATCAATCTAGCTAGTTGTCTCTCGGTCTCCCGAGTCATTCTTATAAAAGAAATACATAACTACCCTTGAGAAGAAACAATAACAAGTGTCTTTTTCAATCAAAATCAAATTATAACTCTTGTGGAAGCCTCGTACTTTGTTGGAGACATCTGTAGAGTCCCTGTCCTGGTAGGAATCTGCTTCTTAGCTTTGATCTCTTCCACGTGCATAACCACCTGTAGATTATTGCTCAGACTTTGTAGAGAGCAATAAATGATGTGGGAGTGTTGTGGAATTCAACCATATGCGTTTTTCCTTGAAGTGACACCTGTAACCTGTGAGAACATGAAGATAGCTGCGGAATAGGCGACTGGCTACAGAATGGCTGCATTATGTAGCTGAGTCTAGTCAAAAATTACTACAACAACAAAACCATGAAAATATAGCAAGTCAGTCATTGTATACATTCCTAAAGTGACTTTAATCAATCCTATTGACCATTTAAGCCTGTAATTGATAAGGGACAAAGGAAATGAAGTGAATTTTGGTAAAGGGAAAGGACATCTTTGGGGCTCAATACGACTTTTATGCAATGGGGGAGACAATTATTTTAGAATATTGGATAGATAAATTAATAATAATGTACACACATTGGAATATTAGTGTGCATCGCCCTTTGAATACCCAATTATAAGAAAATAATGGGGTCTACTCTGATGTTTTATTTTATGTATAGTATGGAAAGAGCATAAACGACACACCTTTGAAATGCTAATAGATATGTAGGTTAAACCTAAGGGATAATCTTCAACTCATTTTCTGAGAAACAAATCAAGATAATAGTTGTCTAAAGAATCCAAGAAATTCTAAGAAAAGGAAAATATCATCTTATCATCATAGGGAATTTATTTGTACAAGGTTTATATTTAATTCATTCTACCTCAAGAAAAGGTTAGATGTCTAATGTTTGGTGTAGACCCTCTCCAAAATTCATAAAATTCCACTTCTATGGATCATCTAAGGGAAATATAAGTCATTTAGGTGTTTAATAAGTGCTCAGAGAGGCCTCACAACACATCCTCCAAATATAATCTTTTTTACTTAGGAAAAGAGACTAGAAACAAGGTTGAACTATTAGCTCTAGTGACTACAACAAATTGATAATTGAAGGGGGTTCCCAAATTTTGATTCAATGTATCATTAAGCTACTAAATTGTTTGAAGATGGTAAAATATCTAAGAATTTGCATCTCACCTTAAGACTAGAGAATATATAGAATTATTCATTTCCCTCCCTTCCCTCACTCCTTCCCATGTATGGAATAAAGAAAACCTATTGGTGTATAGGTTAGCCAAGAAACGAGTGTTGTAGACTACCTAGGACTTGGAGATGATTTGGAATAGCATGAAACTAAGTGAAAATTAATTGTACTGTGATTATACGGATAATAAGGATGATGAGTACCTGCATGGGTGCTAAGGAGAAGCTCAAACATGGAATCCAAAGAGCTCTTCATCGTGAAAACATGTGGGTTGAATCATGTAGAAGTTTATGAGGGAGTTAGCAAGGACATGGGATTTTATCATAGGATTGTTCCATCTGATCAAAATTTTTATCTATGATTTATTCATAAACCTTCCTATGCAATGCATCATATAAGTAATTGGGTTCGAAATTCAAATGGGAGACTCATACAATAGGAAATTTATGGAGAAAAAATGGGTCGATAGAGCTATGAGACATTGTTGGGTTACCCTCATATCTTGGTTTTGTTTTCTTGGTTTTCTTTCAAGTATTTATTTCTTTATTTTAGTATTATCCTTTGTTCCATCTCTTTATTTAGCCTTAGAAGGAAAGGATTTCTTTCCTTAGCTAACCTAGGCTTTATTTTTGTATTATGGTGGGTTTGGAACCATTTAAATATTTCCTTTCCTTATGTGTGACTTTCATTTTATGAATATTTTCCCATTCCTTTAGTGGATTGTATTCATCTCCCTAGGTAGCTTGACTCCTCATTTTATTGTTACGTATCTTGGTGTTGAGATGTCGAAGCTTCAATATAAAGTAAGGAGGTAAACGGGGGATAAAAAATGAAGGTATGAGGCCCTTGAGAAATGTTGATCGTTGCCTGTACTTAGCATTGGCTCTGTCCAATATGTCATGGACCTACTAGCAGAGGTGTTGAATGCACTCAATGAAGTTGTGAACCTTGTCAACTTCGGACTAGACATACATTGAATCTTCCTGAGTAGCTGCAAATGGCATGACCACATCAGTGGGAAATGGTGGTTGGAATCCCAAAACAACCTGAAAGGGGTTGTGGCTAGTTGAGTTGTGGAGGCCTTGATTATAGTTGTGCTGGACATAGGGAAGGCTTTCATCCCATGTGCGTTGATGCTTTGAGTTGTACATGCATAGGATGAAGACAATCATCCTATTGATGACCTATGTTTGGCCATCAGTTTGGGGGTGGAACATTGTGGACTTAGTGAGCTTGGTTTCCAACATCGACCAAAGACATGACCAAAATGTATCGAGGAACTATCTATCCCGATCTAAGATAATGGACTATAAGATCCTAAAGTGTACCCACACTCAATTGAAGAACATTTTAGCAGTGGCTTCTTCTGTGATATTCTTCTCAAAGGTCACCATAATGGCTATCTTAGAGAATCTATGGATGACCACAAAAACACAGTTGTCTCCATGCTTTGTAGAAGGAAGGCCCGACATGTAATCCATGGAGATGGATTCCAAAGATCGAATATGGGTAGGAAACGGAGTGTATAGGCCTTGAATTTTGATGGTCAGTTTGGTAATGGCGCAAGCAGTGCCATATCTGATGTAATTATCGGCATACTGTAGAAGGTTCATCCAATAGAAATAATATTTCAAAACTAACATTGTTTTCTCGACCCTGAAATCTCTGGCTACCCGATTGTAGTGTGATTCCCAAATCATCTTGGCATGCTCCCTTAAAGGAACATAGAGGTGTGCCGGGTGGCATAAAATTTCATCCTATAGATGAATATTTGGAACTTGCTTACCTTCCAGGAGTGTCTAGTATGCATTGCTAAATTTTGGATCACTTTTATAGAGATGAAACCAACCCGAAGTCACGTCCCCACAATAGTCAAGCATAGTGATTAGCATCATGATCAGCATTCGACTGAGGCATTTTGCAGCATTATTAGTGCTCCCCTTTTTTATACTTGATGTTCAAATGGAACTGTTTCAGGTATGTTGACCATTTCTGATGGCGATCGTTCAACAACTTCCCTTGTCTCTGTATGAATTGCAGAGGTTGGTGATCATTGTGGATGATCGTTTCCTTCCCCAAAATGCAATGGTCCCATTTTCGGCAAGCCTACATAATGGAATACATTTCTTTGTCATAAGTGGGATAATTTTGGACTGTCTTTGAAAGTGTCTCACTATGATAGGCCACTAGATGCCCCTTCCGAGTAAGAACTACCCCAATATCATAGTCTGACGCATCTGTCTCAATATAAAATGGTTGCTGCAAGTTCGGTATTGTGAGAACTTGTGTAGAATATAGGCGTTGCGTCAACTTTGCTAATGCCTGCTATTTAGATTCAAACCAAAATAATTTGGATTTTTCTCTTGTTTGGTGAACTAATTCAAAGGCCAAGTGATATGGGAGAACCCCAACAGGAACCTGTGGTAGAAATTGGCAAGACCCAGAAAGATGTGGAGCTCTGTTAGAGTGGTTGTGGCTCGCCAATACTGAATGAATTGGATCTTGCTTGGTTCCACATGCGCCCCACACTCATCAATGATGTATCCCAAATATTGAACCGGGGTCATGCCAAAAGTGCATTTCTCCAAATTGGCACACAACTTGTGTTGTCGTAGTATTTGTAGGAGCTTCCGAATGTGGTGGAGGTGCTTTCCACAGATCTGGTTGAAAATCACGATATCATTCAAATACAACCCCACTAACGAGTTCGTAAATGGTTGCAAGATGTCATCCATCAGCCTCATGAAGGTTGCAGGGGCATTTTTTAGCTTGGAAGGCATGACCAACCAGTCAAAAAGGCCCTCCTTGGATTTGAAGGCAATGTTCCACACATAAGAGGGTTCGATTGGTACCTGGTGATACCTAGACTTCAATTTAATCTTGCTGAAATATTTTTCCCACTTGAGTTGGTCCATAAGGTCATCAATCCATGGGATTGGGTACCTATTCTGGATAGTGATATTTTTCAGGTCCCGATAGTCAATACAGAGTCTGCAAGTCCCATCCTTCTTCTGCACTGACACGATCGAGCTCCCATAGGGTGATGTAATCAGCTAGATGTGAAATTTCTATAGTAACTAATGAATCTACCTCTTGATCTCCTCGATCTCCAGAACAAAATGTTGATATATTGATCCATTCGGTAGCGACAGAATTGGGGTGTGATTGATGGAGTGCTTGACCTCACAATGTAGAGGTACACCTACGGGTGAGTTGAAGATGTCCACATACTCCTCCATGACCTTGTCCATCTATTTTTGTCATGCAACGGAGCCCTGTATGGAGGTCATGGACACAATATTCTTCTTTCCCTAAGGGCAGATCATTAGGAAAATAAATTTCCAGGTTTTGGAAATGAGCTTACTACATTGTTTTGAAGTGATTAATGACATGGTGATATGCGGTGCTACCTCTGGTATCTTTTACAACTTATTCTCCAAAGTAACAATAACAGGGTGAGGCCTAGACTCATACACAACATGTCAATTCCACAAATATGGTTGGCCTAATAATACATCACAAACATCAAGAGGAGAAATGTCACATAATACCTCATCTATGAAGGGCTTGATGTTGTAGGGAAGGCAACACTATTGACTGATGCGTATATCCTGTCCTTGGTGAAGCCACCTAATGATGAATGGTTGTGGGTTTGTTGTGGCTAACATGCCCAACTGCTTCATGACCTCTTTTTAAATGAGGTTATTTTGTCTCCTATTGTTGACGATGAACTATAGTGAGGAACCCTTCACCCATATTTGGGAATGAAAGAGTCGCTCCCCCTCCTCTAGATCTTTGGGTTCCTTGTTCTAATTCTTGGTGATTTAAATGGTGGCGTTGGGCTATGAATCAATAATATTCTTCCCTTTTTCATTCCCCTTGTCAGGTTTTGACTGAGAGGAAAAACATGCATGAGATTCAGAAGCCTTTAGCTCGACCACCAGTGACTGCTTGGCCTGACACTCACTTGTGTTGAGAGTCGAGCTCTTATGGAACTCACACCACTTCCACATGTCCTTTGCTTCGCTGTGTTGTTCTTAGCTTGCAGCTTTGGCAGGTTGTCCTTGGATGCCCCTACTTGGCTTTGTCCTTTGTTATATGGTTTGGGGTGTCTTTCCCTTGTTTTTGATTCGCAGATCCAAAGTATCACTTCTTCTGTTTGAATTTGGAAGCATACTGGTATGCTGCACCAAGTGAGGAGATGTCAAGGAACTCCATTCCCTCCTAAATGTATATGTGTATAAAAATGCGGCACTTCAGGAAAAAATGTTTCTTTGAATTTTTGATACCCAATTTTGTGCGCAGGGTATGGAACAGATTCGTCAGCTCATGCACATCTTGATCTGTTTGTTGCCACAATGTAGTCCATTGTATGTAATTTTCCTCATAGATCCCCACACGATAATATTTTTCATTGATGGAATCTCAGAATGAACTTAAGTGGGTGTGGCCAAAAAGATTGAGGATTACCTCTCATATTTTTCCTCATAGTAGGTTTCCCACCATTCCTTCACATGGAGGCAGCTTATAGAGGTGAAGATGTAATATTTTCTCGATTCAAAAATTAAGGAAGCGATAAATATCCTTATAATAAATTCAACCATCTATATATGGCATCTGCATCTATTTTTCCCTCAAATATTTGACTGCCAAAGTTTACTTGTACCTTAAAATGAGTGGCACCTCCAGAGTGGTTGTTGGATGAAGATGTTTCATCAGTGGGTAGTCGTTGAAGGATGTGGGAAAATTTATCCATCATCGCATTCCTTTGTTTCTCGAGGTAATACTCGAGAAATATTTTGATAGGATCTCCTTTAAATTTTTCTTTCTTTTTTTCCACCATGGGAGCTCGTCAGGGTTTGCAAGGCTGCTCTTGCAAAGGTTCAACCAAATCGAGCCCTAACTCTTTATATCCAGACCTCATTGGGGACATGCAAAGAAATATCGAGAAATAGCATACTGCTCTAATACCATTGACATGGATTTATGAAGGAACAAAATAAAATATATAAATAAAAATAAACGCAAAGGTGCATCAGAAATAACACTTCATTTCATTAATATCAAATATAAAAAAAATATTTACAGACAGAAAGGAAACTACACTAGATCGAGTGATAGCTTATCTCTGAGATGTGGTGGCTACATGCCTCTGAACTGCATTACAATCAGGTTCAAGGGATTCTTTTTTATTGAAAAACATGATAAAACCCCAAAAAACCAAAACCCTAACCCTAGGAGATGAAACACCAAGATTTTTTGGGCCCTGTTGGGGTTAGTTGGGCAACCAACTTCCTAGGGTCGTAACTTGGTCATAAGAAATATCTCTCTGAGTACTATATTTTTCACTGTAGGCCCTAACTTACAACTAAGGACATGTTGTGTACCTTAAAAAAACATCTTTTGGGGGGTCAAAACCGCTCCAGAAGTTCAAGATCTGAAAAATTGGTAAAAATAGTGAATGCTACTATAAACAAGGAAACCGATGAAACTGATTGGAGGTCTAGGTGGAATAGATGAGTGATCAAAAATATCCACCTAGACCATTCCTCACTCCTTAGAAATAAATTTTCCCCATTGCATGCAAAGCCTCCATGAGGTGAGGAAATTTCTATTGAACTTGGTCCTTCGTGAACCACTTGGCCCGGTGAAGGAGTTGGCCTACTTTGAAAAATAGATATAGTTGGATCCTCTGCTGGTAGGTGTTCTTTATCTATGTTTCCATGATCTAATAAGTTGTGTCTTGTTCCATGCAATTTGGATTTAACTCTGTTGGTGTAATTTTTCCTTCAATGTCAGATGTGTCCAGTAATATTCAAAAGTAGGGCTGAAGGCGATCCACATTGAACACTAGGTGCAAAAAATAAATGGTGGAATAATGAGCTCAAAATCATTGTCCCCTACAACTATGGTGATGGTGTACGACACATATCAAAGTAGGTGATGATTTTGGTGGGGTCCAGCGAGGGGCTCCTTCTGCAAATGTAGCCAAACTTTGTCACCCACCTGGAAGTTGTGCGACAGCTGATGTTGATCATATCGCTACTTTTACTTAGAATCGGCTCTGTCCAATATGTCATGGACCTATTGGAGGATGTGTTTAATGTGCTCAATGAATTTGTTCTCCCTGTCAACTTTGGACCAGACATGAGAAGAATTTTCTTTAGTAGTCGCAAATGGCATGGCCACATCAATGGGACATAGTGGATTGAATCCCAAACCCACCTGAAAGGGGTTGTGACCATTTGAGCTGTGGAGGGCTGAGTTATAGTTGTGTTGGACATAGAGGAGTATTTCATCCCATGTGTGTGGATGGTTCGAGTTTAACATGCGTAGGATGTGGATGATCATCATGTTGATGACCTCTGTTTGGCCATCAGTTTGGGGGTGGAACATTATGGACTTAGTGAGCTTGGTGTCTAGAATCGACTAGAGACTTGACCAAAATTTACTGAGGAACCTACTATCCTGATATAAGATAATGGATTATGGGATCCCAAAGTGTACACACACTCATTCGAATAATAAATTAGCAGTGGATTCTACTGTGGTATGCTTCTTGGAGGCCGCCATAATGGCCATCTTAGAGAATCTGTCCACGACCATAAAAACAGAGTCGTTGCCATGCTTGATAGAAGGAAGACTTGACTTATAATCCATGGAAATGAATTCCCAAGGTCGACTAGGGGTAAGTAGTGAAGTATATAGGACTTTCACACTACAAGGAAATACCCTCTAGAAGAAGTTATAAAGGAGGTTTTTACTGTTATAAAATTGGCAAAAATTGTCAGAAAAACATTTTCTACAACATCTATTTTCAGTAACGGAGGCTTTTGTGGAGCTTTTAATGAAATTTCAACTTAACTAAAAAACCTGGGTGGCCAGAGGTTATTACAAATGTTTTTTTCGTCGGTGCGCTACAAAGGTATCAATTCACTGGTGCGTGTGATATAGATAGTTGGTCCGGGGCGGTCGAAGGTGCATGCACCAAGTCATAAAGGTCTAAAACCGCACCGAGTGAATTGTAGGTGATACAATGCACGAGGCCGTTCTAATTGGTATTGGGATTTGTGCGATGCCCATATGTCATATCAACGTACCGATGCATAGTCTTATAGAAATGCATCGGTTCACAATATCAGACAAATGCATCGATTGTTCTAATTCGTATTGGCATTTGTGTGGTGCCCATAGGTCGTACAAACACACCAATGAGTAGTCTCACATAAACACTCTTGTGCGCAACATTGCACAAACACAGTGAGATTTATAATCGGTATTGGTATTTATGCGGTGCCCATACGTCGTAGAAATGCACCGGCGCGTTGTATCATACAAACACACTAGTGTGCAGTAACTGACATGCACCTGTGTTCATTTTTTATTTTTTAGAAACATCAACCTGTGACAGTGAAATTATTGTGATTTTTTAAAATTCATTATTCATCAAAAGTCAACACATCTTATAATATTATTCATATTAATTAAATTTTTATTAATGTATTTGAATGTGATGTTTGGATTAATTTGTTATATCATATCATAATTATTGTGATTTTTTAAAATTCATGATTCATCAAAAGACGACACATATCTTATAACAATATTAATAACAATTGAATTTTTATTAGTGCATTTAAATGTGATGTTTGGATTAATTTGTTATATCATATCATTAGATTTCACATATCTTCATTATAATATTTAATCATCCATAAATTTAATTAGTGGTGTTACATTTCACAGTGATAATGGAGAACACAATAGAATAAATTAAAACATATATATATATATAAATATATATATATATATATATATATATATAAGACATACTTTATCATACAAAATAAGACAATTATTGGTACTCTTTGTCTTTCAATTCAGACACTACTTCCATTACATTAAACAAAATGTATGATTTCATAGACAAATATTTCAAAAAATACAACACCTTGCTTTGATATCCAAACATAATGATCATCATTCTTCGCTTGAACTGATGTCACTGCTTGAGCTACTTCCATGACAGGTTATTTTCAAGAATGTTTTGTTCATGGTGTTGGTTGTTTTCTTCTTATTCACCTTCCATCTATAAACATAAAAATAAACTATAATGAGTGTATATACATTGGTGAGAATAATGAAAATTGCAATATTAAATAATATACATCAATGTAAATAAAAAAGAAATGATGTACTATAGCAACAATTGACTCATGAACTAGACACATTCTTTCAAAACCATGTAGTATGCCATCTTTCAAGATTTCATCTGCTGGCACAGTTCTATACTTGGTTTCCTGCAAGCTTTATACCCCATAAAAAATCATATATTTAATATACAATATTTTTTTGTTCTATTATCTATAGACAGAGCTAAGTAAAACAAGATCGATGGATTCTTACTAATTCCACAATTAATTTATGATATTCCAACATATACTTACAACCCATATTTAACCCAATGTTAATCAATTCGTCTGATGGTTCTTCTTTGTATGTTAGCACCTGTTCGAAGAAATTAAATGATGACTTTTGTAAAAGAACTTAAAATATACAAAAATGAAATCTAGTTAAGTTGTTCTAAGGAAGTAACAATTACTCACAAACTTAGATATCAACCCTTTTCTTCCTTGTCGTCCTATTTTATGTGTTGATTGGGTTCCATTTTCTTTTCTTTTCTGCAAGAAATACTTGAAAATTAATATTTAATGCTAAATTTTTTATTTATTGTACCTAATAATCGAAAAATTTAATGGTTACATATCACATTTGAAGCATGTTGTTGTTGAGATGGCTCCTCCTACGATGTAATTTTTTCCATTTCTTTGACCATCTCCTTGTACACCTTTTTGGACATTCCTATTGGCATATTTATGATATCAGCTCATTCATCCTTTGAGATTTTCATAATCTTCTTGAAAATGTAACATGACAAATAAATATTTAATTTTTATATTGATATATGAAAAGTAAATATAACAAAAGTGATATTTATAAATAATTCTAGAAAAACATTTAAAGGAATATTACTTTTTGATTCCTTCATTTTTGTTGTTGTAATTTTTTTCTATTAAAAGTCTGATGTGTCTCATTGACCAATTCTTTGGAAACTCTTCCTGTGGTTTAGATAAAATTTGGATCTTGGAATCATTGGATTGATTTTTGTATTGTAAGTGGAAAGAACATCTATGCATTTGTTCCACTAGATCCCTCAAACTTTTGTAAAAGTTTTCCCCCTTTTGTTAACCTCTAACACCACTCCAGATGAGCTAAGGAGCAATTCATTTTCATTTGCATATTCCATTTTTTTTAATTTCTTAGAACAAGATTCTTTTATGAGTTGTTCGTCATTGTAGAAAATTAAATGAATGTGAATTAATGGACTGTTTGAAACATGCTATCTAATAATTTTAAGTATATTATTAATGAAAATTAAAAAAAGAAAATCACATTGGATAGATAGTATTTTTTCATTCACCTGATTCATCCTTTTGCAATTTTTCCATCAAGCTTTTACACTCTTCTGGTCCTAGATCATAAATAATCTTATCGAGCTTCGTCATTTTCTGATTCTGCATGATACACAGTAAACAATACATATTAGTTAAACTTAAATATAGTTCAAAAATAATATTTTTTGTAAATAATTTACAAAGAACTTTCCTTTTTTTATTTTCTTGATGTGTTATCAGTATTTTGGTTACTTGATCTCTTTTCATCCATTTCTTTATCAATATGAAACTTCTACCATACCATTCATTAATATATTTTATAAATAAATTATCAAATTTTCAGGTAAAAAAAATATATCAAGAAACTGATGCGCTTTTCATGGTGTACGCATCGACGTCGGTGCGTCGTGGTCCTATAAACGCACTGCCAAAATAGTATAACACATTGTACGGTGCTCTATGTCAACAAGGAGAACCATTGTGTTACATGTTAACCACTACACCGATTAACACAAAAAAATATTAAAAATCATCTAGTGTTAGTTTTTGTAGGATATGGTGTCATGGAGGGGGTGGTGTGGCCTATTATTTTAAACACCTCGTGCAAAGAAAGGACCACCATACAGTTCTCTCTGTCAACTAGGAGACCCGGTGAGTTATATGTTACATTTTGCACTAATTAACACAAAATAAAAAATTGGTTTTTCCAAACAGTACGTGAGCAGTGCGCTATAATGAAATAGCGCACTAGTAATCTATGTTACATATGGCGCAAAGATTAAAATAAATTTCTTTTAAATTTTTTATCAAAAAAAAAATTTAAAATGAACAAAAAATTCAAATTTTTTACTTACAGCGTAAAAAATACTGCAGAAAATGTAAAAAAAACAATAAAATCTAATCATGAGATCATTTGAAATTCTATGCTACAGGGTTTGAATCACCAAAGGTTTGGAATTCTGATTTTCTGAATAGTTCTATTGAAAAGTATTTCGCTGCTCCACAGTGTTCTCGTGCTCTCTTACTCCAGGTATGTCTCGTGCAAATCTCTGGCTAAAATTTTTTGCGAAAATAGTGAAATAATGACTTGTGTTTAGTATTTAAAGAATTGTTTTATGAAATAAGATTTTCGAAACTATTTTTCTACCCATTTTTCGATTTATCACTTTTTTCAGTTGAAAAAAATAAAGTTGCATTTTTTTATTTGCGGCTTTTCATCACCGGTGTGTCAATTAGTAACATTGCACCAGTGCATCAATTAATAACATGACACCGATGTGTAGTAACTAAAACAACACCTTTGCAGTTATCTGTATATAAGAACCGATAACAATAAGTCCATTTTTAAGGCACCAGAATTACTTTTAGGTGTTTGCACTAAAATTTACTGTTGATTTTGCTCAAATGCAAGGAGAAAATATCATAATTATATCGAATGGACAATTCTTCAAAATCCAGCTCGTTCCATAATATTTCTCAAAGTCCATCACAGAGTTCTCCCTATCCATGTCGAGATGTAATACTTACTTCATATTTTATTTATATTTTCATTATCTAATTGAATTTATGTTTTTTATCCATGTAAATCAACTAATTAAAATTTATAATGTATACAAGTTTGCAGGTTCATGCAGTTTCAGAATTGAGTTTATATGCAAAAAATAATCAAATAAATCCAAAATGTTGAAAGATATTATCAGGAGCAGCATACCACGAGGCACATTTGATAGATGAAAATGGACAGCCGCTTCACCCTGCCAATTATAAAAATATTGCATCTTCTAGCCGCAATCCCGGGACAATGATGGTAATAATAACTGTTTGGTATATTAATGTAATTATTTCAACATCAAACAAATTAATCATGCATTGTCAACGTTCTTACTAATTGATATCATATATTTTGTACTAATCATGTTTAAATATAATTTTTGAAATATTAGCATTCTAGTGATGATGAGCAACCTATATACCATCTTTTGTTGCACCCCATGATAATGTAAAATCGAGAGAAGTCTGAATTAAGAGATAAAATCATAGAGTAATGATAGCAAGAATGGTTGAATCAACCACTGATTCAATTCTCGCTACATCCAGATTCACAAATTAGGAATGACTGCAACAATAGTAGTTCTTCAGAAGCTGGCAATGGAGGCAATCAAATAGAGGTTGGTATGGATGATTAATTAAGGGATACGACTACCATGGAGAAAATTTTGTTAGATGCATTCCAAAACAATGATCATCTAAGGGATGATTCTCATATCGCTGACACCTTTTTCGAAAGCCTTAAATTTTCTTCCACCACCCCTCTCTTTGGACTTGGTGGTCAGTCAAAGTCTACCCAGTTGGGGAAAAAGATGTTACTGTAAAACTTGAAAGCAAATTTTGGCTTATTGAACGCATGTTTCTTAGAACTTTTGAGGTAAGTTACCATAAAGTCCTCCATTATATAAATTTGAGAAATATAATAATTACACAATGAAAATTATAAATAGTCAATTTTACAAATGTTAATAATTATATCGGCATTAATGTACATTTATTAATATTTTCCATGATCAACAACTACAGGTTATTCAAATATAAGGTTCTTCCGAGTGATAACGTCTTTCCTGGTAGCTGTGAAGAGGCAAAGAAATTGTTGAAAATTTTGGGTGTTGAGTACATATCATATCATGCATGTCCAAATGATTGTATTCTATATAGAGGAGAATATGTAGACAAAGAGATATGTCTGAAATTTGGGCATGATAGGTATGATAAGTAAAAAAAAGAAGGGTAAATCATGTGGTCCTCATTTTAAGATATTGAGGTACATGCCTATATTCCCAAGGATTCAAAGTCTCTTTCGTTGCAAAGAATTAGCTATGTTGCAAGGATGGCATGCCTCACACAGAAGTGAGTTGGGAGTTATGCGAATCCCAACTGATTCAATAGACATTAAGCATATAGAGGATAAATAGCTCGAAAAATTAGAGGATGAAGTACGAAGTCTAATCAACATAGCCATTGATGGCATCAATCCATATTCCCTCCAAAACACCAACTATTTTTTTTGGCCTATAGTAGTGATTAATAACAATATTCCCCCATGGTTTTCCATGAAGAATGAACATCTTATGTTGGCTCTCATAGTCCCTGGTAGAGACAAGTGAAGAATATGGATGTCTACTTACAACCACTAGTAGATGAATTGAAGGAATTATGGGATGGGATAAATGTATACGATGTATTAAGACCCATCGCAGCAGAGAGGAGTTTTATGTTGTATGGAATATGTGCTTACACCACACATGATTATCCAGGCTTAAGAGTTTGCTCTGGTAAATTACATGTTTATTTATTTGTTTATATATGTAAGAATACTCTTTTGCATATTATTTATTTAATTCGTTGTAATTATTCTGATCTTCATGATATTGTTTAAAATGCCATGCATATAAATTGTATACAATAATCTCGCAGCTCTTGTAACAAAAGAGTATTTTGGATGTAAATGTTGTGGACTTTCTCTAAAAGCTATATAGTCCAAGGACCTATGAAAGTGAGTGTATGATTTCTCTATGGTATTCCTCCCAGAAGAACACCCTTAGAGAAGAGAAACATATGCATTCAATGGTAAACGAGAGAAAACCCAAAGGCCTCCAATAATGACACCAGCGGAATGGCTTAGAGCATATGAGGGAGAGAAGGAGGAGTTCATAGAAATGTTTGATTCAGATGGCGAGCCTATGTTCGATGATCCAGAATTATTCGACACCTATGTTGAGAAATTTCACATTGGGATGAAAAGGAAATCTATATTTTATAACCTCCCATATTGGGAGCATCTTAAGATTACCCACTTATTAGATCCCATGCATTTATTTAAAAATGCTTTATCTTCTTTATGGAGGCACATATCATCTAAAAAAAGTGAGACAATGGTTGTTAGTAAAGATCTTATTACTTCAAAAACTAAAAATAAACATTTGCCAACATGACTAGAAAGTACATGATCAGAGGCAGGCGTTGGTCCCTCTAATTCATGGCATTTCAAAGAAGGTGATTCCCCATGGATTTTAAAAAAAATTGATATTTCTTTGGAGAGTAAATTTATAATGGGTGTGAGGGTGCCATATTTATATGGGTTTTCACTATGATGTTGCTTCACCATGGATGGCCATTTGAATCTTCTAAGAGTATGTAAAATATTTATAGATTTTTGGCTTCTGTGATCCGTCATTAAATTATGAAGAAATATTTTGATAATAATCATATTAAAATGAACAATGTCGATGCGTTTTGAACTAGCCAATGTGTTTCATCATCAAAACTCCCTGATAAAAAATTAGGCCTCCTCAACACCTTAGCCACTAGGGTGTTGAGAATCTATGATGAGACTCACGTTGAGGGAGAAAAGACCCATCTCCTTAGTGTCTTTTGTAAAAATGGTTATAGTAAGTCATAAGGACTTAAGGCTTTTCTTAAAGAAAAAATAGGTCCCTTAGTTAAAAATAAAAATTAACCTAATCAGTGGTCCTGCAATGTAAGGCTTCCTTTCATTAAGGGAACCATTGATAGGATTGCTAGGATCCTTAAGAAGCATAGGGTTTCTTCTTCCTTCAAGACCCTTAACACGATTCACAGCTCTCTTAAATCGATTAAAGATCCAGTGAACCCTAGGAATGGGAAAGGTGTCTACATTATTCCTTGTTCCTATGGGACACCTCACATTGGTGAAACTGGTAGGTTGTAATTTTCCTAAATTGGGAACAACTACACTATTGCGAATAATCTGAGTTATTACCAATGTGGAGCTACAACAATATGTAAAACACCCTAATGGAGCAGCAGTGATACATTAACACATAAAATAACAGAGAATCCAAATAGCCATCATATTATATCATAGTAGCATAATATATACAAATATTTGAGGAAATGATCACTCAAGTAAGGCACTACATGCTTGAAGAGACATGTACATGGGAATATGAAGAACACTGCTCTATGAACAAAGCCCTAGGCTATAATTGTGCAGTTTCACATGGAATAACTTCTGAAACACATGTCAATACATAGATATGCAAATATATGTTTCATCAAATCATTGGGAGATAAGATCTAAGCTTCCAATTACTACCTATAGTCAATTCGGGAAGGATTGGATATAATACATAGAACCTGCAAAATGCCGGAGTTGCTGGGTAGTAGCAGCAACTCAAGAAATGGAAATAAGTGGAGAAGGCTGAAGATGCTATAAAAAATGACAAGAAATTCTCCAATGGATCTCTAAAGTGAAAGGCTGATCCTTTCACCTAAGATCTCACCCCCCCAAACTATCTGCTAATCCCTCACTGCAATTGCTCTCCAAGAATAATGTTGTCTAAGAGAGGGACTGCACTGCTAATGATGGTAAGTGGTTGTCCTGGTGCCAAATATGGTGGAATCTGCTCATAAACCTCCCTTACTTATCTCCCAAGGGAATGGAAGCTCCCTCTTCTGGAAAACTGGCCAAGGATGGTGATGTAGAAAACCTCCCCAGCAACACCTAGCAACGCTACACAATCTCTAGCTGAAACTGTGTTTATGAAGGAGGCTGATGGTTGACCTCAATGCCTGAATATGGGGAATGGAGAGAAATCCTCTAATATCCTCTCAAGAAGGAGGGGAAATCATAAACATGAATTCCCGGGCAATTCTTGCTAAACAACAAGATATGGCAACAAGTCTAAAAGACCAGAGATGAATAATACTCAACATGAATCACAATGGCTGCCTCACCCTCCTTTTAAACAATGTGAGCTCCCTCTCCATGGGTCCCACTTATGATAGCTTCTTTCTCAAGGAACCTTCCCTCCTCTTTCACTACGCTGGCCCACAAAATGCCTTCCACCTCCTACCACTGCGTAGTTTGACTTGGTCAAACTTGACCTAGTCCTCTTGCAAAGTCTCTTTTCACACATGGAGGTGCGAAATCCAGCTCTATAAGTGATCCTCTTTCACACTAAGAGGATTTTTATTCCTTATTCATGAAATTTATGGGTCTCCTACCCATTTTATTCATCTCCTATGTGAAAATGGAAAAAATTAATGTTCCATAAAATTGGGAACTTTACAGTCCTCCCCTCTCAAAGATTGCTTTTCCTCAAGCAAGTGCAAGGATAGAATGATTCATTTTCCCCTTAATCTCCCTGTAGCATCCATGCATGATGAACTCCTTCGAGAAAAAGATGCCATATCATCAATCAAGTGTCCAAGTTGTCCCTCCAACATATGCAATCTAGCTTTTGGTGAACATCCCCAAATAGTTGTCATGTAGAAACAAATATCCATGGAGTAAACATTGGGCCATCTAAAGGAATCCTTGAGGCATGGGATATGAAATGAAATGGGACTCATCATCCCCATATGAGTCTCCCATCCCCAAGCAATCATCCATACAACATAAGCTACCTTCCAACATGGCAACTCATAAAAATCTCCCTCCACCTTGAGCTCCGACAATGAAGGTGGGCTGAAAATCTGAATATGGGAAGCTTCATAGCTTGCCCCATGCTATGCTCCTTTCCACTTATGATGATTTTGGAGTATGTGATGATCATGGGTTTCAAAATTATTGCCTTCAAGTGGAAAAATGATGATCAATCCTCCAAGGACCTCTCTTCCATCAATGAAGAACAAGTAGGCCCAAGACACTTCGTCCATGATGAATAGGACATGATCACCATATAATTTCCCAATGAAATGTTTTCTGTAGGTCATACCATGTGTAGCAAGGTACAAACAATGTTTCATAGGGTTACAATGCAACCTCACCCACCGCAGCTGCAGAAAATAACATGGCAAGCATTGTACAGAAAATATCACCTCTACTACTGAATAGTAAATAGATGAGTGAACTAGCAATACAAAAACAAATACATGCCCATATACATACAATGGATGAATATCATCATCAAACTCATGGCCCACCTCAAAAGAAGGCAAATAGGTGGTTGTGGTGGCCATGTCTCCCCTCATGTCCCCATTAGAACATGCAATACATAAACTATGGGAGTCACCTCCTCTCAATGACACATTCAACCCTTGTGTCCTACTCAAAATTATGCCTCCTATCAATATACCACCAACATCAGCAAGGGAGATCATGATCAGCAAAAAAATATGGGGACCACTGGTGGTTTCATGTGGTGCTTGAAGGTACCAACAGTTTCCCAAGTGGATGCAACGTAGTTTTAAAAATTGTTGTCTCAGAAATGTACAAGGCAAAATGCTTTGAAATACAATGCTAATCATATGAATTAGTTGAGCATGTGTGGAGTGGATTTTTTTTTTCCCAAGGCCATGTATAATATGGCTATCCCTATCATATGGTTTGGCCCAACTTTGCTCATGGAGCACCATGAAAAATTTTCCCCTTTGAGGAGCCATGCACTGCAACATAATGATAAGAGTATGCAAATCAGAAAATGAAAATACAAGGCTCTTACCAAAGGCTAGAAGTAAGATGATAGTTGGATCCATGTGTGTGACCTTTTTCCCAAGTGACAACGCTATGAGCTCATGCAAAAAGGCTCTTTCCCATGCCAATCTTTGTCCCTTGATATGCTCCTTGTAAAAGACTCCTTCAGTGATGCTGCTACAGATATGAAACATCTTCCAAGATGGAAATGCCTCCTGATCAGTCCAAGCCAAGGAATAGCCCCTTTGCACTATGAGAGTGCTCTCCTCTACTCCTGCAACACCATATATCATATGAGAGAAAATCCAAGTGATGATCCAAATCTAGGTAACCCATGTGATGAAGGTATCATGATTGATATATATACCATATCAACACCATGTATCCCTACTCCCTGTTGCTCAATTATCTAAACATCCTGCCACCTCTTCTCTATTCCCATCCTCTTGAAAAGAGGATACACTAAGTGATGGCCAAACTCCCTCAAGAGGAGCCAATGCAGCCAAGCCTCCTGCTGCCTGGTATCATATATTTTCAAGTGGCTAATCAACCTCTTGCTGCTCATCCACACCCCCTCAACTCCTTGTGTATGTCTTCTCTTCTTTTCTCCATTGGTTTCCCTCCCATGAGGATCACCATTATCCCAAGACATATCTTCCCCTTTGCATTTCATGGAAGGTTGAAATGCAGCTCCTTGGAGACCTTCTAGAGAAGATCTCTCACCCATGACTATGTTGGATCCATGAGGACCCAATTGTGATGGAGGTAATATCTCCTCTCCACCCATGTTTAACAGCGCTTCTAATTCCTCCAATGGTGTAGTAGCTGTTTCAATCTCCAGTTCGAAACTTGTTTCATTGTTTTTCATGGGAGTATCATGGTGTGTTTCAACCTCCAATTGTTCACATCCCAACCTCAATGGCTGAATGTAACTCATCAAAGAAGCACGAGGATGGTGGTTTACTTCATCCTTGCACAGCGTAGTGCAATCGAGATGCTCTAAAATAACAGAGTGTGTTGATTCTTGGACCTTAAAAGATGAATTCCCACATTCTTTTAAATGTTCTTATGAAATAAAAAGTCAGACTTTAATCATACCTTGATGGATCTTGGGATATTCTTGTGGGGCGGAAAATGATTTTCCTTTTTATGCAATGGTTGTTTCCTCTATAGATATAGAAGGCTGCTCCTCCAAAGCTATAGCAACATCAGTGCAATACTCCTCCCATGATGAGCCTTTCCTCCTTTGTTCTCTCCCCATCAAAGGTTCTGATTAACCTTTTAGAAAAATCTGCAAAATAACTCACCCTTTAATGGACCAAGGGTTCGAACCACCAAACAGAGGCTTCATCCTCCATGTGCAGCGCTACAATATCCACTGCTTCTTTCTCTACCACTAGATGTAGCAAAAAAAATGCCTCCAGCTTCTTCACCCAAGTTCTTGTTGAAGTATCCCCATCAAATGTACACAATAGGAACCTATTGCCTCTGATTTCCTTTCTACTGCAGGGCCTTCTCTCCTCCTTCTGCTGAATAAACTATGGGAATGTTGTAATTCTCCTGAATGCCATGGGGTGAGATTTATATTCACCCAGGTACTTACTTAATATCTGACGATCCAAGTATCCTCCATGCCTATCTTCCTTGCCTTCACGAGAATATGAAGTGCATGGACCTTCCTCTTCTTCTCTTTGCTTTTCCTACTTGGGGAGGATCTTCTTTGTTCCAAAAATAGATGAGAGCAAGCTCATATTATTCTTCATCTCCTTCTAATATCGAACTCACGGGTTGTGCCAAGTTCGATGCTATGATACCACTGTAATGTTCCCAAATTGGGAACAACTACACTATTGGGAATAATCTGAGTTATTACCAATGTGGAGCTACAACAATATGTAAAACACCCCAATGGAGCAGCAGTGATAAATCAACACATAAAATACCAAATAATCCAAATAACCATCATATTATATCAGAGCAACATAAGATATACAAATCCTTGAGGAAATGATCACTCAAGCAAGGCACTACAAGCCTCAAGAGACATGTACATGGGAATATGAAGAACACTGCTATATGAACAAATTCCTAGGCTATAACTGCGCAGTTTCACATGGAACAACTGTTGAAACACATTTCAATACATAGATATGAAAACATATGGTCCATACAATCATTGGGAGATAAGATCTAAGCTCCCAATTACTACCTCTGGTCAATCCGGGAAGGATTGGCTATAACACACAAAACCTGCAAAATGCTGGAGTTGCTAGGTAGCAGCAGCAACTCAAGAACTAGAAATAAGTGGAGAAGGCTGAATATGTTGCAAAAAATGACAAGGAATTTTCCAATGGATCTCTAGAGTGCAAGGCTGATCCTTTCACCTAAGATCTCACCCCCCCAACCTATCTTCTAATCCCTCACTGCAATTTCTCTCCAAGAATAATGTTGTCTAAGAGAGGGACTGCACTGCAAATGATGGTAAGTGGTCAGCCTCGTGCCAAATATGGTGGAATCTTCTCATAAACCTTCCTTACTGATCTCCCAAGGGAATGGAAGCTCCCTCTTCTAGAAAACTAGCCAAGGATGGTGATGTAGAAAACCTCCCCAACAACACCCAGCAACACTGCACAATCTCAAGCTGAAACTACGCTGATGAAGGAGGCTGATGCTTGACCTGAATGACTGAATATGGGGAATGGAGTGCAATCCTCCAAGAGTTACTCAAGAAGGATGGGAAATCCTAAACAAGAATTCCCGGGCAATTCTTGCTAAACAACAAGAGATTGCAGCAAGTCTAAAAGACCAGAGATGAATAATACTCAACATGAATCACAATGGCTACCTTGCCCTCCTTTTAAACAATGTGAGCTCCCTCTCCATGGATCCCACTTATGATAGCTTCCTCCTCAAGGAACCTTCCCTCCTCTTGCACTGCATTAGCCCACAAGATGCCTTCCACCTCTTACCACTGCACAGTTTGACTTGGTCAAACTTGATCTAGTCCTCTTGCAAAAGTCTCTTTTCACACATGGAGGTGTGAAATCCAACTCTATAAGTGATCCTCTTTCACACTAAGAGGATTTTTATTCCTTATTCATGAAATGAATGGGTCTCCTACCCATTTTATTTATGTCCTATGTGAAAATGGAAAAATTAATGTTCCATAAAATTGAGAACATTACATAGGTCTATCAACCAAAGGATCTGTCAACATGCGGCTGACATTAGGTATGAAAGGTCCCGCACCTCTGCCCTAGCTGAGCATGTGGAAAAGACTAACCAGCTATCTGCATCAAAGAGGCTAAGGTCTTAGCCATAATTGACCATTTCCATCATTGTAAGTTAAGAGAGGCGCTTGAGATTGAAAAAAGACCCGTAAATCTCAATATAGGTGATGGTTGGAAAATAGGCAGGTGTTGGATCCCTGCCCAATATTCTTAATTGTTTATTTATTTATTTATTTTTATTATTATTTATTTATTTTTTATTTTTTTATTATTATATTTTTTTATAGATAGATAAATAATAATAATAATAATAATAATAATAAAAATTAATTAACTATACTAATAAAATAAAAATATTTATATATATAAATTAAACTATTAAATAGAACTAGCCATTATTAATTTCAAAGTCAAACTAGTTGTTATTCTAGCGGCCAGTTTTTCCATTTCTACATCTATTTATACTCAATGAACAGATTTGATCTCTCACCTAGTCCTGATGATGAACCACATTAGTTGGTTCGAAACGTGTCAAAATTTTTCATTTTAATGTGATTATTACTGAAAGATTTCATCATAAAGTATGTATAATGCCAAAAGTTTTATTATTTGTTATATTAATAAATTTTATCCCATGAGAGGATCATAAAACATAACTAATTTTGTATATTATTACACATGTTTATAACTTTGCAGTGTCATTATCCTTTGTTCATGTGTGGGTGTGTTAAACATGAATTCCCTCAAGACTTAGGATGTGCCATATCTAAATTATTTGCATTTGTACATTGGATCACGTCAAAGGAGATTCATGTGGCTAGCTTCCACGGTGGTGTCAAAAGATAGTTGAGATTTTTTGTATGTTTGAAAAGGAATTTCCGATGAGTTTCATGGAATTCTAGTTTCATCTTCTAATCCACCTACTAGATGAGGTTGAATTAGTTGGGGTGGTTTCTTGTCATTGGATGTTCTTCTTAGAGAGGTACATGAATAAATTGAAAGGTTTTGTTTGATAAAGGGAAAAACCCGAGGGGTACATATTGCATGAGTCTTTCTATTATGTCAGTGAGTACATCAAGCAGATTGACAATAAACTAGGTGCAGTGATTTGGGACGATGAAAGGGATGAAGACAAAAGAGAAGGGGAGTTGCTCCGAACAAATGGAAAAAAGCGCTTGATAAAGAGTAAGTGACTTATAATTTTTCAAATTTATAAAAAGTAAATACTCATGTTGAACTTCGATATAATTTATATTTTGATCTCTATGTACTATTGAATGTCAGTTTTATTTCATCAACGAATGCAAAAATTGAAGCAATCAATAAATTTATTCTTTACAATTCTTAAGTGACACAACCGTGGGTCGCTTTGTACGAACAAAAGAGCATGAAATGGGATAGTGACAAGAAATAATTCAGATGGTTGAATGGTATAAGTGTGCCTTATCCCAATCATTTAAAATAAAATATGCCAAAAATATGCCCCAATAGTTGGGTTGTTGACAAAGTCAAAGATAAATACAGTGCACCAGGTCGTTACCCATATGCTGAAGAGGATGCGCTAAACGTAGGGATTGGGTGCAACAACTAGGCAATAATCTATTTAATTTATATGTACATTTGAAACTTAATAATTCACCTTTAAAATGTAATTACATCTATATTTCATATTTTAACCGTTGGGTTATTATAAGACACATGACACTATGATTTTTTAAATTTTTCTATAGGTGCATTTATTCCCATCTGTGTGGGCATATGGACACCATTTTTGCACAAAATATGTCGATGATGGACACATCAAACAAGATTGTGGAGTGGAAGTCGAGTTTGATCAATCTAGTCAATCTAGCCACCATGATCAAAACCTAGTACGAGGGACGTTAGGTTATGTCGGAAAGATAAAAGAGATCATTGAAGTGGATTTCTCTTCTTTCCAATGTGTTATTTTTAGGTGCAAGTGGTGGGACACCTTTGATCGGAGTAATGTAAAGGAAGATCACGATAGTATGTTGATATGTATCAACTCTAGAAGATGTGGGATGAAGGTAAGAACCCTATGTTTTCCCCAAACACTGCAAGTAGGTTTTTTTATACCCAAATGTGTTAGATAGGGATTGGTGGTTTGTATTGAGACATGACCCTATATTAAAAATATTTTTGAGAGCAATAGTGTTATCATGCCATGCGAGCTGGAAGATAATGAGGGTGATCATGAGGACCGAAAGTGATATGGTACATGTGTTATTTCATCAATATTTATACCTTTTAAGATGGGTTTTTATAAAGAACAGGATTTAACTACCTTATAACTTATAAGACTCTTTTTTTCGAAACATTATAATATGTATATTGAATTAATTGGTAATTTGAATTATGTTAATGTTAACATTAATATTTCACTTGATAATTTGCAATTATGTTGATCTCAAAAACAATGGCGTACAGTATAAAGTTCGTTGTTTTGGTATGTAATATCATAATAAAATAATAATAATTCTAAAGTACATGAATTTATTTGCATTATTTTCTAAAATTTATTATGTTACAAAAATTCATATTATTCTAGATTTATTATTTTACAATTATTTACATTTTTACGAATTTACAAATTTAAAAATTTATATAAAATAATTTCACATTAATACAATTAAATTTTTTTCATTAATACAATTAAAATTTTACAAATATTTTACATACAATTAGAATTAGAATTATAATTACAATTTTACAATTTCACATACAATTACAATTAAAATTACAATTACAATTTTAAGCTAATTTACAAAACTAATCTGCTAAAAGGTTTAATTATGGAAAAAAAAAGGAAAATACCTGTACATTTTCCCATCGAGGAGGCATATTGGCTGTATAATTTGCAAAACTAAATTTTCCCACCATTTTGCAAAATTCAAAATGGAGATGGTGGGCAATCTACAACAACAATGCGTGCAATGGGAGCACTAATGGTAGGAAGCCTCACACAAGGTAAAGTTGCATTGGTGATTGAGAGCTCTAGAGCACTGAAAAGTGAAAATGCGGATTTTTGGCCATAGTTTTTTTTTTACCCTGTTCTGGTGCGCGGGTTTTATGGGTGCACCGGTGCAGTTTCTTAAGATCGCACCAGGCTATTTCAGCTTTGGCACGAGGTTTTAGGATGCACAAGTGAGGAATATTTGTAAAGCACCGGTGCACTACAGTAATAAGACACACCGGGCGGGTTTGTATCGAGCGCACAGTGTCCTAGTGTGCCAATGTTTTGCTCACACCGGTGCTTGCTCTAGTTGAACGCACTAGTACAGTTTGGGATGATGAATGCACCGGAAGAAAAAAATTTGCAAAAACCTCCACCTTCCAACCTCCTCTAGTAACCTCCACTACAAACGAATGTATGGGGTATTTTTATAAGTGTTTCCTCAGAAAAATCCACTAGAGGGTCTTTTCCTTCTAGTGTCATTTTGATGGTCGCTTTGGAAATTTCACAATAAGTGTAGGATCTGATGTTCTTCCCAGCATCCTATCGAATTTTTGACCAGTATAAATACTTATGAAAAAATTCCACTATTTTCTCGACCCCTAAATGTGCAGTGTCTCGGCTGTAGTGCGCTTCCCAAATAATCTTTGCATGCTCGCTTAAAGAAACAAAAAGATGTCCAAGGTGGTGTAACAGTGCATCCCAGAGATGAAAATTTGGAACTTGATTACCTTCTAGGAATGTATTTTATGTGTTGCATAATTCTAGATCGCTTTTGTATAGATGTGGAAAACATGAAGTCTCGTTCCCACAAGAGTCAAGCACAGTAGTTAATGCCACCGTTGACAATTGGCTAAGGCAGTTTGCAACATTATTGGTGCTTCCCTTTTCGTACTTGATATTAAAATGTAATTATTGCAGGTATGTGGACCATTTTTGATCGATATCGTTCTCCAAATTCCCTTGTCTCTATATAAACAATAGGGGTCAGTGATCTCTATGTGTGGATGATTGTTTCCTTTTCCAAAATGTAATGCTTCCATCATTAGAAAGCCTGCACAATGGAATACATTTCTTTGTCATAGGTGGGATACTTCCATACTATCTGCTGAGTAAGAACTACACCAATAACATATTCTGAGGCATATGTATCGATCTAAAATGGTTGTTGCAAGTCTATTAATGTGAGCACCGGTGCAGAACATAGGTGATGCTTCAACTCTCTGAACCCTTGCTATTGATATTCAAACCAAAATAATTTGGATATTTCTCCCCCTTTGGTGACTTGAATCAAAGGCTAAGTGATATGAGAGAACCCCAACATGAACCTGTGGTAGAAATTGGCAAGACCCAGAAAGCTGTGGAGCTTTGTTAGAGTGGTTGGAGCTAGCCAATGCCGAATCACCTATATCTTGGCTAGGTACACATGCACCCCCTCCTCATCAATGATGTATTATATATATTGAACGTCGATAATGACAAAAGTGAATTTCTCCAACTTGACACACAACTTGTGTTGTTGTAGTGTTTGGAGGAATTGTGGAATGTGTTGTAGGTCCTCTTCCCATCTCTGGCTGACAATCACGATATCATCCTAATACACCACCATGAATGAGTTGGTAAATGGTGCCAATATTTCTTCCATCAACCTCATGAAGGTTTTGAGGGCATTATTCAACTCAAAAGGCATGAAAAACCACTCAAAAAGGCCCTCCATAAATTAGAAGGCAGTCTTCCACACATCATAGGGTTCAAACGGTACCTGGTGATACCTAGACTTCAATTCAATCTTGTTGAAATATTTTCCCCCTTGAGTTGGTCCAGAAGGTCATCAATCCATAGGATTAGATACCTATTTTGTACAGTGATCTTCTTCAACACCTGATAGTCAATGTAGAGTCTCCAAGTCCCACCCTTATTCTGCACCAACACGATAGGGCTCCCACAGGGCAATGAACTCGATCAGATGTGACCTTTTTGTAGAAGCTCCTGAATCTACCTCTTGATCTCATCGTTCTCCAGAAAAAAGTGCTGATAGATCAATCAATTTGGTAGAGGTGTGCCTGAGGTTAGATTGATGGAGTGCTTGACCTGATAACATAGTGGTATCCATGTGGGTGAGGTGAAGATGTACCCATACTCTTCCACAACCTTTTCCATATGATTTTTCTATGTGGAGGAACCTTGTCTGGAGGCCATGGCCATGGTCTTGTTCTTGCCCTGAGGTCAGATCATCAGGAAAATAAATTTTTCAGTTTTGGAAATGACCTTACTTCATTTTTTTGTAGTGATCAAAGACATGTCAATAGGCAGTGCTACCTCTGGTATCCTATACAACTTATTTCCCAAAGTAACAATAACAACACAAGGCCTAGACTCATACACAACATGTTGCTTCCAAAAATATGGTTGGCCTAATAATACATCACAAACATCAAGAGTACTAATATCACATAATACCTAATCCTTGAAGGGCTTGATGTTGTAGGGAAGGCGACACTGCTGGTTGACGCGGAGATCCTGTCCTTGGTGAAGCCACCTGATGGTGTACGAATGTGGGTGTGTTGTGGCCAATAGGCCCAACCACTTCACCTATGCTCAAATGAGATTATTTTGGCTTCTATTGTCTACAATGAACTGCAGTGGGGAACCCTTCACCCACATCTGGGAATGGAAGAGGTGCTCTGCTTCATTTCGATCTTCGAGTTCCTCCTTCTAGATATTGGAGGTGGAAATGATAGTGTCCGACTCCCCATAAATAATCTAGTTCCCCTTGTCATTCCCCTTGTCAGGTTTTGACTCTGATTCGGAACATGCATTTTTTTCACAAGCCTTCAGCTCAACCATCAGTGACTGCTTGGCCTGACACTCACTTAAGCCCTGAGTAGAGCTCTTATGGAACTCACACCACTTCCCCATGTCCTCCTTTGGCTTAAAAGTGTTTTTCTTCACTTGCGGCTTTGGCGGATTGTCCTTAGTCACCCTACCTTGTGTTTTTCCTTTGTTCTATGGTTTGGGGGTACCTTTCCCTTGCTTCTGATTTGCAGATCAAAAATATTCTTCTTCTGTTTTAATTTCTACTCAATATTGGCCATATATAGATAGGTTTCACCAAGTGAGAAAATATCTAGGAACTCCATTTCCTCCTGAATGTCTTTGTGCAGAAAAATGCAGTACTTCAACACCAAATGTTTCTCTGAATATTTTATACCCAAATTTGTGTGCGGGGTATGGAACCGATTCTTCACCTCATGCACATCTTGATCCCTTTGCTCTCGCAATGTAGTCAGTTGTATGTACTTATCCTCATATCTCCCCATGGGATAATATTGTTCCTTGATGGTGTCTTGGAAATAATTCCAAGTTGGTGCGCTCGAGAATAGGGAGGGTTCTCTCTCATATTTTTTCTCATAGTAGGTTTCCCACTAGTCCTTGACATGGGGGGCAATTTTGAGGAGTGCAAAAGTAATCTTTTTTCCATTGGAGAATTCATGAGCCCAGAAATATCATTCTTATAGACTCAACCATCTATCTATGATGTCTACATCTATTTTCCCCTCAAATATCGGAATTTCAAATTTTACTTGTACCTTAAAATTAGTGGTGCCTCCAAAGTGGCTACTGGATGAAGATGTGTCATCAGTGGGTAGTCGTTGAAGGATGTCAGAAAAGTTATTCATCATCGTGTTCCTTTGTTTCTCAAGGGTCTCCTTCAGCAATATTTTGATAGTATCTCTTACTCCCTCATATTTATTTTCTTCCTCCATGGGAGGTCATTGGTGTTTGGAAGGTTGATATTGTAAATGTTCAACAAGATCAAGCCCTAATTCCTTATATTCCAACCTCATTGGGGACATGCAAAGAAATATCGAGAAAGAGAAGACCACTTTGATACCACTAATTTGTAATTATGCAAGAATCTAATAAGATATAGAAATAAACATTAACACAAATATGCAGCAAGAATAACACTTCATTTCGTTAATATCAAATATTGAAAAATGCTTATAGATAAAATGGAAAATAAACTAGCTCGAGCGATGGTAGCTTATTTCTAAGAAGAGATGTGGAAGCTACATGCATCTGAACTACATTCAAATGAGGCTCAAGGGAATTTTTATTATTTAGCAACATGATAAAACCATAAAAAAATAAAACCCTAACCCTAGGAGATGAAACACCAAGAGTTTGTAGGCCCTGTTGGGGTTAGTTGGGCAGCGAACTTCCCAGGGTTGTAACTTGGTCATATTATCTCCGTTTGGCACATACAATATATCATCGGAAAGATCCCTTTGAGTAATAAAGGTTATTCCATAGGTCCATAACTATAGGCTATGACTATGGGCTTGATTAAGACCTCAAAAAATGTCATTTAGGGGGTCAAAACTGCTCTAGAGGTTTAGGACCCGAAAAAATGATAAAAATATTAAATGTTTCTATAAAAAAGGAAACTGATGAAACCAATTGGAGTTATAGGTGGAATAGGTGGGTGGATACCAATATCCATATGTATCATGAAATTCAAAAATTTTCCCCTTATATTCTTTTACCGCAAAGCCAAGCTTCACAACCTTGTCCTCCACTTGTTCCTCTTCTTGGAAATTAATGTTTGGAACTTCTTGACATGTGGCTTTGACCACCTCTTTCAACTTCTACGGCCACTAAAATGTCTAATCCTTTTCCTGTATCTCTTGGTTGAGCCTATGTTTCAGCGCAAATCACTCTCACTCCATCTAGATGCTCAGATTTGAGGTGAGTGGTGCTCGACGCTTCATCTCATATGTAATTCCTTGGTGTGGCTCATGTAATATGTGCAATGGTACTACTGCAATGCTCATTTTTACAAAATCACATCCTTTACTTGCAGTTGAACCTCAGCGAAGTCAAAATCTAGGGCTCCAGTAGGTATCTGTGTTATTTGCGCCACAAATGTGGATTATACTAGTCTCTCCTCTCTAATCTTTTCCAATATATGTGCTCGATGTCTAACTATTTATGCCAAGATCTTCAATTCTGCAATGCACTCCTTGACACTTTTAGAAGTGCACCATAGCAATTTTCTATCTTGTTCCACGACTCCACTGTTTCCTCTTGAATTCTATCCCTCATCTCATCTAGGTCCCCATTAGTAAGGACCAATGGCATTACCAATGGCATTATGTCCTTTGACTTATTTGCCTTCTACTTATTTTTGCTCCTTGGGAAAGCTTCGTTGTGTGCCTTTCTCTTTTCCCTATCTGTCTCTTTCTTCTCATATTCCTTGTTCTGCTCATCGCCTACAAGAGGATCCTTATGACCCTCAGTGTTTTCCTGATCCTGTTATTCCTCTTTCTCATCCTTGTCTTTAGCTTTTCCACTTCGTTCCCCTTGTTGCGATGTTTATTCCTCTGTCTAACTATATTTTGTGTCTTTATCCATCACAATCATCCATTCTGTAGGTCATTCTTGTAGTAGTGTGAGGAGATCATCTTTTTTTACCAAATATTGAAAGGGATTCCATGTCTTGCCTATATCTTTGCGAGTATGTATATAAATTTTACAAAAATATTCTTTAAACTTTGCGACATTTTTATATTTCTCACATAAGATCGGTGAAAGGCGAGGGTGCTGGTTCACTAGCATATGTAAATCCATATGGTAGAATATGAAAAAACATCATGTTCTCTTGTGCTCACGGAAAATCATTGGTATACCACAGTGAGGCATACCGCATGGTTTCACAAACATCTGATGCTACCGGAGGAAACTATGACTCCTTTTATTCCCTCCATGCTAGCATTGCTATCATTAAAATCAACCATGCATAATGAAAGGTTGTACCTTTCTCCTGTACCTCGATGCAGTTGTCCATAAATTATTTACAAAGGTATGCGACCCAATTGTATATGAAACTACTGCTATAGGGACTTCATTAGAATGAAATTTTCTCATGATCTTCCCAGCTAATATGTGTATTGTGAAGTGAAATCCATAGTCATAAATTGAATTAATGTCATACCCTCACTTGCCTTTCGTTAGTCTGAAATTATTCTTCATATTCTTAGCTAATATTTTTTCCCAGTCTTTCCCAACAAACCTTCTACGAGATTGTGTCCTTAATACGATAGTCTGGTAACCCTCCACAACAACTTTTCATCAATAGGGATTCTCTTTCCCACCCATAAGCACCCATCGTGCAATATCACGAGAAATTATCTGATACATGATTTTCTTACCTTCTATTGAAGTGCGACACATTTAACATGTTCAATAACACCAACTTGGCTAATCCAACCACCCACTATTGTTGTTCGAAACTTTTCACACCACTCTTAGGGTAGTGTACTTGCTTTAGATATCTGCCCAATGTAAACTGTGGGTATTTCTTTTTGTCATTAAAATCATAGTTCGTGAACTTCAGTTGTGGAATTTTCCCAAGAATTTCTCTAGTGAATGGCACTAACTCTGGAAATAGGGGCATGAAGGTGCACTCCATTTCCATTTGTGCCTGCTCCACTTCTTCCTAATTTCCTCTAACTTGTTCAGGTTCTTTTTGAGGTTTGACAGGTTTCTTGTCCTATTTTTTCTCTGTTCTCTACTCTTTGGTTGGTTTCTTCTGTGGAGATCTCCATGTGTGAGTGTCGATGTTTTTGTGGGAATCTAATATGATTTTATGGGTGTATTAGATGGTGTTGCAGCTTCCATGATTCCTTCTATACCCTTCTCATTGAATATGTGAATGAAATCCTCAATATGCATACATAAGCACAAGTTTTGCATCTTTTCCACACTTAACAATACTTTGAATTCTCAATTCAACAGAGTGCCAAATCTAGGCGGGACACAACTTTTTATAACAATTTTGAACATCTAATCTCATCATTAGCTCATATCATTTTCATATTTGTTCCTTAATTATGTATCTGTATCAGATCCTACCAATATGTCCTCATAAATATGTTTTTCCCGCATGTTTAAATGACAAATTTCACTTTTAACAGTAATATTTTTTCGGTGAACCGTTAGAGTACTTTTGAGGTGTAAAATGGGCCTCCTAAGAAAAATGTAAAACCAAAATAAAATTTATAAGAACCAATAGAATTCAATATGATGGCGTCAACCATGGGGGATGATTCACCATTTTTGGTTTAAAAAGGAAAAAGATTAAAAAATAATAAAATAATAAAACTATTTTTTCAACTAGTATTTTCAACTTATCTCCCTAATTTTTTACTCAAATTTCGAGTGGGGGTACTCTTCGTATGAAAAATTTAATTCCTCATCAAAAGAGTACTCATGTTGCATATTTTGATTGACCCTTCTACACGAGAAATTAGAAATACATGAAAAAACGTGATTGCAATCACATTTTACTTGTATTTCTCATTTTTCATGTACCAGGGTCTATCAAAAGTATGCAACATGGGTACTCCTCGGATGAGGAATCAAATTATGCATCCAATGAGTGTTACCACACGAAATTTGAGTAAACACATAGGGAGATAAGTTGAAAATATGAGTTGAAAAAGTTGTTGTTTTCTTTTTTCCCTCTAAAATTTGATGATGTAATCTAATATTATTTTATTATTTCCACCATTTTTTATAATTTCCTTAGGAGGCCCATTTAAGACCTCAAAATTCCCCTAATGTTCAACTCATCCATATAGTAGTGAATAAACTCTCTTATATCATGGCTCCTATGAACTTCGACATAATCTCAGCTATAGCAAAGTAACTTCCAACGTCGAGCTCTTTCTGCAGCGTAGTTTATAGTACTAAGCTGCAGTGGTAGGGTCATCCCTGTATAGCTTCAATATACTTCCATTTACTCTTCCTTTCAACATTCTCCATTTAACTTTGTTAATTGAACTACACCTCCATCAGTAATATCCTTGATAATGTATGGGCCCAACCAATGCATTTTGAATTTTCCAGGAAATTTTACAAACTTACTTTCATAAAGGAGAACAAGGTCTCCTACTTTGAAATTATTTTTCTTAATATGCATCTCATGCCAAGAATTTTCTCTTTCTTTATGTACTTGTTGATGAAATCCTCTTATAAATATATCTTTCTCTAGAGAAAGAAACTATGAAATTCTTTCCTCCATTATATCAGGGCCTTCTATCTGTAAAATCTACAATCGTCAAGCTAGTTACAATGTATTCAAAGGGAATCACAAATTCTTGCCCATAAACTAACCTGAAGGGTGTATGACCTGTAAAATTCTTACATGAGGTCCTATAAGCCCATAACATAGCTAGAATTCTAAGATCTTAGTCATCTCTATTCATAGTGCATACCTTAGTAAGTGCATTCTTCAAAATATTATTGAATGGTTCCACTGTTCCATTGCCTTGACAGTGATAAGAGGTACTCTTATGATGATAAAATTGGAATTCCTCAGTCAATGATTCAATAGTATTATCAGGAAGTGTGAACCTTGGTCACTCATCAAAATCTCCGAACATCCAAATCTAGACAATATGTACTCAAAAATAGACTTTGTTGCAATTTATGCACTGCAATCCGTTCCTGGTTGTGCTTCGTCCCATATTTTTAACTACTTAGTTATTGTGATTATGTGTTCACCAATATTATTTCCAGGTGGGTTGATGGTTTCAACAAAATCAATGGGTGACTTCTCAAAGGCCTGCAATGTAACTTCTTGTACCAATGGAATCTCACCTCTTCTGGAAGGCTTCCCTATTCTTTGAGACACATCACATGCTCTACAATATTCATTTTCATCCTTATGTAGTGTATTCCACCACAATCCTACTCTCAAAATATATTGTGTAGTAGCTTTTTCTGCACAATGTCCACCATTTGCACCCTCATGAGCCTCTGCTAGAATCATCTATCTTTCATGCTCGGAAACATATCTGCGCATTATCTCATTTGATCCCATACGATATAATTATCCTGCTGTTAATGAAAATTCAAATGCCTTAACCATAATTTATTTATTTTTTTGCATATTATATTCTGAAGGAGCCATCCTTGTACTAAAAAACTGAATAATATCTATGAACTAATCATCTGCCAATCTCATTGCAAATAACTGTGCATCGAGAAGATTATCTTATATGCTGGTTGGTTCTTCTCATATTTCCAATATTCACATATGGTTAGGTACATTAAAATGAGTGGTGCCTCTAGAGTGGGTTGTAGATGAATATACGTTACTTGTGGGTAGCCGTCGAAGGATTTGGACAAAGTTATCCATCATCGTGTTCCTTTTTTTCTCGATGGAATCCTTGAGAAATATTTTGAAAGTATCTCCTGCTCCCTCATATTTATTTTCTTCTGCCATGGGAGGTCGTCAGGGTTTGCGAGTTTGATCTTGCAAAGGTTCAACCAGTTCAATCCCTAACTCCTTGTACCCTGACCTCATTGGGGACATGCAAAGAAAGAGTAGACCGCTCTCATACCACTGATCCAGACTTATGCAGGAACACAATAGAATACAAATATAAACATAAATAGAGAGATGTAATCGAAATAAAACTTCATTTCATTCATTTCAAAGAAATATAATATGCTTACATACAAAATGGAAATAAAATAGCTTTGTCAATGGTAGCTTAAATCTGAGAACATATGTGGTGGCTACATGAATCTAAACTATATTACAATGAGGCTAAAGGTCTTATTTATTATTGAGAAATAATGGAAAAACATAAACATCCAAAAGCCTAATTCTAGGATATGAATCTCCAATTTGTGGGTCCGGTTGGGGTAAATTGGTACATCAACTTCCTGGGGTCATAACTTTGGGATATGATCTTTGTTAGAAATATATATCTGAGGATGAAAAATTTTGATTGAAAACATAGGGAAAAGACTCATGTTTTCCCATTTTACAAAAAAAAATGTTTTTTAGGGCCTCAAAATGGATCTAGAAGTGGAGGACCTGAAAAACTTCGAGAAATAGTAAAATGTGCTACAGTTAAGGAAAATAAAAAACTAAAAGAAACAATGGTGAGGTTCCAAGTGGAATAGGCAGGTGGACACTAAATATCCACCTAGATAAACCATCCAATTCCAAGATGAATATAACTTGACTTCATTGTTTCCATGTACCAAATATTAAGCTTCCTTTAATATTCATCATACATTCCATCCATATAATTGAATTTGCCTCAACTATCATCATGTATCCCAAAAAAATCCTTCTAGGTAGAAAAATAATATTTTAACCGAATTACCAACAATAATGAAAAATATATGTATCTTACCATGACAACCTTCTTGTTTCATAAAAATCCCCATGGTCCATTTCCATATGACTTTTCCTTCATGCATCAGAGTGACTAAGGATTTAACTTGATTACCAAGTTACTACTTTTCTTCTGGAGATTATACTAGATGTTAATCATGATTATATTTATTCTAGACAAAGTTTTAAATGATTTATACATCCTTACATAATTCAAATATCATTATTTTCAAGCATCATATATCCATATACCTAAGAATATTTTATGACCAACTTTCTTTCCACAAAATTCTACACATATGAATCTTGTGCAAAGTTTTTATATCTCATGCATTCCTATGCTTTCGACTAATCATCTAGTTATCCATATATCTCAACAATAAGTTTCATCTTGGCCCATTTCATTCTTCCATCCCTTTACGAGTATTGATTCCACATTACATGGAATGCCTACTAACCTTATCATGATGCTTTTCCCAAATACCTTCCAAAATGACGGTCTTTCTAAATCATGGCTATTCAACTAAGCAAGGTGACAAACTCTAACATGATTTTATAAAATATTTGGATGATCAATATGCAAATTGGTCTATCTATCCATCTATCTAGATGATCTCTACAAATTAACTTAATCATGTAAATTCTACACATGCTACTATCATATGATTCTTTTTATGATGATATGAAAAACATACTACCCTAAAAGAAAGATTAATCTTTACAAATAACTTGACACTCAGTAAAAATCCTTTAGTAGCAATGATCCTTTGCTTCTTCCTTCTTTTCCTTCTTCTCAGGTTCTCCCACTGTCTTGTCTACACGAGCTTCACTCCATTCCCTTCTCTTATTGTTTTAGACGCTTGGAAAATCTATCTATAAAGTGTCTAAATTCATTGCACTTGAACAAATGAACCTTACACATGTCCTTGTTCTTGGACATACCAAAATTTCACTTCTTCAACTTCCTGACTTGAGGTATAAAGGATTGAGATTGATCATGTGATCAAATATCATCCTTTACCTTGATCCTTGTTTATTCCAATATGTATCGCGATGAAAACTCATTAAAGGGAGTTGAATCCTTGTTGGAGTATATGCTTATTGTAAAAATTTTCAATTCTGGTGGCAATGAATTTAGTAAAAATATGGTTACTATAGAATCAAGAATTTGTTTTGCAAGTCCTTGTAGGTTGTCTATTATTTGAGAGACTCTCATGAGAAAGGATGCCACATCCTCATCCGTTGATTTATTCATTCTATACAACTTATTCCTAAATGAAATATTTTGTCATGTTGTGCTTTCCAAGTACAAATTCACTAGCTTATCGTATATGGCCTTCAAAGTGTTTAAATTTGCAACGAATGGAAAAAGATAATAATTAATTTATTCCAATATGACCCTTTGTGCCCTTACTTCCCCTTCTTGTATTTTTCTATTTCTTATCCCTTATATTTTTTAGGTTCATTAATTTCCCCATTAACATGTTCCATTACTTCTTGTTATGTGAGTATCAAGTCAATTATTTTCTTCCATGCTAGATAGTTTGATGCACCAACAAGCTTATTTCTCTCCTTTCAGAAAGAACCCAGATGATTTGAAGATTCTTAAATGATGTAATAATATGTTAATTGATATCAAGATTCATCCTCATGATGTCTTGAACATTCTTTGCTTCCTTCAAGATTCTTGAAGAGAGTTCAAGATGTCTCCTGGAATTCTTCCAACAACAACTTCCAAGATCCTTGATTCCTTCTTCAAATTTGTCTTTCACATAAATCTTATTTAATAGATATCAACATTATTCTTGAAGTCTTCCTTTCAAATTTTCCTTTGATGCGAGCTTGATGTAGAGTTGATTTCCTTGAATAAATGTTCCTCCTACGAGGTCTTCTACCAATGAGTCCTCAATCATTCTTGAAATTTTTTAGTATTTTCTTGATAGTTTCCTTTTTTCCTTCTCGTTGGCAAGAGAATCCTTCCAATGTCCTTCTATTTGTCTTCCTTGTTCACCTTAGCTCTGATGCCATGTTGGAAAATATATAGTGGCAGGTTATTAATCTTAGTTTCTTTAACCTTGATATTTTCTTGTGAACTTATTATCTTTCTTGTATTCTTTTAATTAGATATTTTATCAAACAAATATCAAGAACATAAATTTAAAGAATAGAGGACACATATATTAGGCTCTCACCCATGTAAAAATCCATCCAAGGAGAAAACCTAGAAACTCTTCCTTTCTTAGGATCTATTTCAAATGAGATACACAGAACCAAAACCATACCATGTCCTTCTCCTAGTACCGAGCCAAAATTTCCTCAATTCCTTCTTTCATTCTGCACTAAACTTCTTCACACTACAACTTTGACCTACCAACTTCAATACTGCAACTTGTCTCGTAACTTTGACCCTATAATGTTCATGCCTGTAGCTTCTTTGGGAGCCCTAATCCAACGTCCATCTAAGACCTACCTAGAGAAATATTTCTCTTCCAAGGTCAATGAGGTCAATATAGGGTTTTTTCCATTCTAGCTATAAGATTCCACTCTTCGTCCTCCTACAATTCAGACCTGCAATTTTTTCCTCCTTCTATACCACCAGAAACCCTATATATTCATACATGTGATAGAAATCGAGCCTAGAAACAATAAATTTCATCCTTCTAGCTTCTCCTTGCCCTTGCTCTTATTCTTATTGCTTCCCATCTACATTTCTAAATATTTCTTGATAGATCGGACTTCTGAGTGAGTATGTCACAAATGAGGTCAAAATAGTCATTTATATATCTCAATGGGCCAAATTCCCTATTTTAGGTCACCTTGATGTTTTGAGGGCTGAATTTTGTTTTTGTATTTTCCAAGACTTTTTAGACTGAAAAATAATTATTTTTACAATTTCATATTACCCGGAAGGGTCTTATGACATTGACTCCTTTGAATTGAGACAATAAATCCAAAGACCTAACAAACCCCAGAAGCATGAATAACATGGTTTTTCTAGAAGGCCATCTATAATGAGCATGAAACCCATCCTTTAATTACAATAAATTTTTCTTTATTTTTATTTTTTGTTACGTAGGATACATATTGAAATGAGTACAAGAATTATGAAGACTGAAACTAGTTACATTTCTCAAAACCTTTGACTATCATTTCATCACTCTACCACTTCTTTTCCATGTCACTTCCCTTTGTATGTCACAACAATTCCACCTATCATCTTGGAACTTAATTATTTCCACATATCAAGGAGTGATATACCTGTCTATGAAATATGGCATCCAATTTATCACTTAGGTGTTTTTCTTGGGAAATTATATTTTGGCCAAATTCCCTATAGCATTCCCTATGGGTCCAGATGTCTACATGAATCAAAATAGACTGAAATCCTCCCATTTCACATGTGCTAATCATTTTCTTGGATGGTGGGATATATAGTGCCCATTCGAAGCTGTTACCTATAAAAATAATGAATAGACTGCACTAATAAAAAGAAAATTTTTTCTTTATTCCTAGAGAGTTAGGCTAAGTACCATATCCCACTAGAAATCTCTTTGAGTGGGATATCCAACAAAACACTTATCATATGCTTTTGAACAAGTTACCTGCATAAAAAAATTCATTCAAGGATTGTATTATATGTAGCCCGTGCCATTAAGACATTGAAATTCCAACTTACATGAGGGTGATAAATAAAAAGTTAACAATTTTATAATTAAAATACTTAATTTAGAGGGTGACAAGGCATAACTTGTTACATTTCTTGCTGTGGCCTAAATGATTTATTTATTTATTTATTTCAATTTTAAATAGTTATATATTTATTTTAAATTTGTGGTTTCATGTAGTGTTGTAAACATTATTTTCATGAAATATTGTTGATGGTCTTAAAAAAATACAATATTACTATTATTAAGAAAAATATCAACAAAATAAAAAAAATGTATTCATGTTTTATCAAAAATTTAAACATCTATAGTAATGACAATAACTATGAAAAAAATGATATAAAAAATGTAAAACATGTCTAATGATAAATTACACATTAACATTGAACCATGTCTTGAGTCATCACAACAAAGCCTCAAAATACCATCAAATAATATATTAAATACATCTCATCATAATGAGTCATTTACAGTGAAATTGAATAAATAAAATAGTTATTCCCTCTACCAATTTTATGGGAAAAATTAATGGCCCTAGAAATAGCTTTCCCTCTAAATGAAGAAGCCCTTGGTGTTATCAAGACTTAACAATCCTCTAAAGAAAGAAACATGAACTAAAGTTTGAGATTCCCTACTAATACTACTAGTGTTTTATGTTCACTACAAACACGTTGATGGTATCATTAGTAGAGAATTTTAATTTTTAGTAGCATTAGTAGAGAATCAAGGTTTTTCATGTGCTTCTCATTTTTCGTGTAGTATATTCTCAAAATTTTATGTCTACTACAATCACATTTTTTCATGTATTTATAACTTTTCATGTTGCAAGTTCCATCAAAAGTATGCAACATAAGTACTCCTTGGATGATAAATTAAATTTCGTATCCAACAAGTGCTCATACTTGAAATTTGATGAAAGCTATAAGGACATTAGTTAAAAGTAGTTTTTTTTCCCCCTCTATAATTTAATAATATAATCTAATACTATTTTATTATTTCCACTATTATTTTATAATATTCTTTAGGAGACCCCTTTTAGACCTCAAAATTTCTCTAATATCATTAAGGTGTTGAGATTCCAACTCCCATGAGGGTCATAAATTAAAATCAATATATTTATAATTATAATACATAATTTAGAGGGTGATGAGGGATTACATATTGCACTTTTTCATGTGTCTATTTGTATATTTTTTTAATTTGAGTGCTTTTATACAATAGCTTGTACACTAAAAATTTATAACACATAAAAGAAATGTAAGAAAACATATTTAAATTCAAAATTTGAATCAAAGTAAAAAGACACATTGAAATATGAAATAGAATGAAGATTAAATTGCATTTTCATGATCTTATCTTGAATATCCATGTTGAATCCAAATGTTCCATTGGCCATTGCCACTTCATTTTTTTTTCCACCTATCACAGAGTGTACTACCTCTCCAAAAAATCTCATAGGTGTTTGTCTTAGGAAACGACCAAATACTCGAATTCCTTGGTGCATCCTATATTCTTAAGTGAATCAATATGCTTGGATGAATGCCTTAAAATATATGCTACTAAAAAAAAAAAACCAATTCATTATAATATTAGAACATTATTAATAAAGACAACCAAAACATCAATAAAAACATAACCACCATGCATGAAAACTCAAAAAGCTCCCAATGAACAAGCTTGACATCAATGATAATAATTTTCAACATACTCAACAATGTAGAATTCAATCGCTCATTAATCAATATCCATACTAATAACCATTTCTCAAATCATCATCCATAATTACATTAACATATCCACACATCTCCACTCTTGCCCAAAACTTCTCTTTATATGACACTAGATAATGCATATAACATCCCTTTCTCTTTAAAACTAAATGATAAAGTATATCATTTATCTGAAAGGAACATTATCTTCAACTTTCACATAAAATCCAAGAGAGATTTTAGATAAATAAGCTATTGAAAAATCATGTCATGGCAAGATGCAAACATTCCTTGTTATTTATGAATATTCTCATGTTAAGTACATATGAAAAATTATCTCCTTGGCTCTGATACTGGGTTAAATCAAATCCTAGCATATAAAAATTTGTGTGCTTCCTTCCTCATTAAAAAAACTCTTCATTAAACACACATTTGCAATTCCTCAAAGCGTACCTAAATAAAAGAGAGGTTATACAAACAAAAATATACTAATATATAAATATGCAAGAAATTCCTTGGCCAAATATTACAGTGTATGACCTTTCGGCTCTCGGCCCTTTACAAAAATCTCTCAACCCATTCCTTACTCTCTCTGTATTTCTCACTTCCTCAATTTTTTTCATCCTCACACAACCCTCTTTTTTATACATAAATATGAATTTATTCCATTCCATAAATTCCTCCACACAAATCTCAACTAAAATCTAATTTAGATTTATCTTATTTTGGACTCAACTATGTCCCGTTTATGGAATTCCTAATCCCTAGATTATCTACCTAATTCAACTCCACTCATATCCTTAATTATTTAAGGAATATTTACAACAATCCTCACATTTATATTTTCTCTCTTAATTTATTAAAAATGAGAAAAATAATTAAATAAATAATTAAAACATCTCACCCCCTAAATCACACAAATGATTAATGGAAATTTAGCTCTGATGCTCGTGCATCAGTGAAGTTTGCTTCATATTTTTCTATTTATGCCAAGAACATTGAAGGCATGAACATGTAGAATTTGTATGATTTCACTTTGATATTTCTGAACTTTGTGAGTTAATTGAAGAAACCAGTTCTATCCTCTTTTCTCTTGTTCTATATGGTGAATAATTGATTGAGTTCTAGTAGCTGATAAGTAATTTCAGTGTAAGAGGCAAGGGTGGAGGGCCCCCACACCGAGCTAAGTGCATTTTTTGGTTAATTTAGTTGAAAATTCATGAATTTGTTTTTCTTCATATTTAAATTAATTAATTAGATGGATGATGATATGTTATGTTTGCCGATGAATCTTAATCTAAATTATGATATGCATATGAAGGGTCAAAGCAATGTTTAAGTTAAACTCTCCTTCTATTTGATCAGAGAATAGAAACTATAATTCATCTTTCTTGCTTTTGTTTAAAGTGATTTTCTGAATTTCTAGTTTTCATACAATGGCATTAATGATGAATGAATTTATAAAGAAGGACAGCAAGGACCTCCTTTGTTAGGAGTCTCTTCTATTATTCTTTTATGCATCTTAAGCTATTGTTCACTAGTGATTTTTTATTTCTGTTCATGAAGTAGTATTGTAGAGAAGGTCAACCTAGTTCTCCTAAGTTAGGAGCTTCTTCTTCTGCTTATTACATATTGAATTATAAATTATTTAGTTAAGTTTTATATTTTCAAGACGCATTTCCTTCAAATTCAATAATTCATCTTCTAAACTTGACTGTAGTTGAAATCCATATATTTTGGACATGTTTCCAAGTTTTTCAAACCTAGATTGATAATTAAATACTTGCGTTAGTTTACCCGGTAAAATGACCCAACATTTTTGGTATCATTGTGGGGGAATCATATTTCAAAGTAGTCAAATAGGAAGATAAAAAACAATAACAAAAAAAATAAAAATACATCAAAAACATAATTTTTCTTTTAAGTTATGTTTCTTTATGCATAGAGATAGAGATGAGAAAGGTAGATTCATTAAACAAAAACCCCCAACAATCCAATCATCCATAGGGGCAGGACCATGAGGACTAACAACACCCATTGCTGGAAGACCTACTCTAGAGGAGTTAGAGGAAAAACAGAGATTAGGACAAAGATTAACTATAATTGAAAGACAAACCTTGTTGGCCTTGGAGGTAAAAGGAAAGCAATCACCGAAAGAAACTTCTTTCATAGGAAGACAAAAGGAAACAAGAAAACCAACTATTGAACAATTAGAATAGCCTGTCCTTGAAAAAATAAAGAGATTTGAGGAAACACCAAATCAGCCTCATATTGAAACATTAAAATTTTTCTGAACAAGAAATGTATGAAGAAGGAGAAGGATCTAATATGCCACTTATGACTCCTGAACATCGACTTGGATATGGGAGACAACAAAAGGAATGGAAAATAAAAACAGGGGAAGAAAGGAGATTAGAAGTAGAGAGAAAGAGAGAGCAAGACAGAAGAATATAAACACAAAGAAGAAGAGAGGAAGAAGCAAAAAGAGAAAATGATAAAAAAAGACTACATGATAACGAACAAGAAAATGATAATGATCAGGAAGCTACTTTTGGATTCCCAATATTAGACACAAGAGCAATACTAGGAGAAGAAGTGAAAATGAAAAACATTCCACCTTCTGTATTGCCCAACTTTTATGGAATGTCAAGAAAAGGTCCTGACTCATTTATGTTCGAATTTGATATCTTATGTATAACTTATGGATACACAGATGACACGCACAAGTTCTGTCTCTTTCCTGCTACTTTGAAAGTAGCAACACTAAAATGGTTTATGGGTTCAGGAGAACATACCATTGCTTCTTGGGATGATATGAAGAGAATTTTCTTAAAAAGTATCAAGCCTATTGCATGACTAGAGACTTAGAAGAAGATATTTTTAGAATGACACAACAAGAAGAGAAAGTTTGGAGGAGTACTTAGAAATATTTCTTTACAATCTACACAAATCCAAACAACATTCTCTGAATCCTGATACCATCCACATAATTTTTCTTAAGGGTATCAGAGATGAATACTTAGATATTCTCAATGATGTAGTAGGAGATATCTTAAACCTACCATTTGATGATATTGTTGAAATTTGTGAAAAATATTCTAGGGGAAGATCAAAAAGTGGAAAAAGGGTTGTTACATCAAGAGCTTCCAAATCTGCAACAAGTGGAGTAACAAGAGCAGAAATAGGAATTTTACTGGAAAATTTTAAAACTGATCTTTAAACCACTTTGAGAACACAAGTTGATGTCTTAAAGGCAAAGAAGAAGAAAGAAGAACAAGATCAAATCTTAGCAATATTTTTTCCAAATTGTAGGAAGAAACGTCCACTTTGAGAATGTCCTTTGGAAGGTATACAAGTGTGTGGAATTTGTACAGAGAATCATGCAACTGAAAATTGTCTAAAATTGAAAGAATTGCAAATGGAAGAGTACAAGGGATAGATTCTATTTACTATATGGTGCCAAGGAGACCTTGGAAACCAAGGATGCCTCAACAATTCCCTTAACAAAGTCCCCAGAATTATCAGTATCCTCCTCATAATTCATGGAATACTCCAATGCCATGGCAGGCTTGGCCTACGCAACAATATCAGAACCAACCTACACAAAGGTGGAGAGGATACAGTTATGGAAACCAACCACCTCAACAAATGTACCCTCAACAATATCAATATCAACAACCATACCAACAACCATACCCTCAATAACCATTCCAATATGAAAAATTCCAGCAACATCCTCAACCAATGCTAACTCAACCTTATCAGCTTCAGCTACCTTATAACCAACTACTTCCTAGACCAACACAACTGCGAGCTCAAAAAGTAGCTAATCTATGTAACAAAGTGGACAAACCAGCATACAATGTGCAAGAAACAACATACTTTCCTACATATTTCATTCTTCCCATAGATATAGATATTATGAAATAATATCATATACATTGTATTGATAGTAATATATATATTACTATAGATATTATTTGAAAATATCTATAGTGATATATGATAATATTGTGATGATATAAATATTTTGAAAATATCAATCATTATTGTAATATTAATGATAATATTATATATTAATGATAAAATATCCCACTAAATTTTCTACGAATACTAAAATGTCTAATCCTTTTCCTGTATCTCTTGGTCGAGCCTCAGTTTTAGCGCAAATCACTCTCACTCTACTTGGATGCTCATATTTGAAGTGAGTTGTGCCCGATGCTTCATCTCATATATAATTCCTTGGTGTGGCTCATGTAATTTGTGCATTGGTACTACTGCAATGCTCATTTTTACAAAATCACATCCTTTACTTATGGTTGAACCTCAACAAAGTCAAACTCTAGGGCTCCAGTAGGTATCTGTGTTATTTTCGCCCCAACTGTGGATTATACTAGTCTCTCCTCTCTAATCTTCTCCAGTATATGTGCTCGATGTCTAACTGTTTATGCCAAGATCTTCAATTCTGGAATGTGCACCTCGACACTTTTAGAAGCGCACCATAGCGATTTTCTATCTTGTTCCACGACTCCACTGTTTCCTCTTGAATTCTATCCCTGATCTCATCCAGGTCCCCATTAGTAAGGACCAATGGCATTATGTCCTTTGACTTATCTACCTTCTACTTCTTTTTTCTCCTTGGGAAAGATTCTTTGTGTGCCTTTCTCTTTTCCCTATATATCTCTTTCTTCTCATATTCCTTTTCTTGCTCATCGGCTCCAGGAGGATCCTTATGACCATCAACATTTTCCTAATCCTGTTATTCCTCTTTCTTATCCTTGTCTTTATCTTTTCCACTTCCTTCCCCCTGTTTCAATGTTTCTTCCTCTGTAAAACTATATTTTGTGTCTTTCTCCATCACAATCATCCATTTCGCAGATCATTCTTGTACTAGTGTGAGGAGATCATATTTTTTTACCAAATATGGAAAGGGATTCCATGTCTTTCTTATATCTTTGTGAGTATGGATATAAATTTTACAAAAATTTGCTTTAAACTTTGCGACATTGTTATACTAGTCGCATAAGCTCGGTGAAAGGCGAGGGTGTTGGTTCACCAGTATATGTAAATCCATATGGTAGAATATAAAAAACAACATGTTTTGTTGTGGTCATGGAAAATCATTGGTATACCACAGTGAAGCATACTGCATGGTTTCACAAACATATGATGCTACAGGAGGAAACTATGACTCCTTCGATTCCCTCCATGCCAGCATTGCTATCATTAAAATCAACTGTGCATAATGAAAGGTTGTACCTTTCTCCTGTACCTCGATGCAGTTGTCCATAAATTATTTACAAAGGTATGCAACCCAATTGTATATGAAACTACTGCTATAGGGACTTCATTAGAATGAGATTTTCTCATGATCTTCCCAACTAATATGTGTATTGTGAAGTGAACTCCCTAGTCGTATATTGAATTAATGTCATACCCTCACTTGCCTTTCATTAGTCTGAAATTATTCTTCATATTCTTAGCTACTATTTTTTCTCGGTCTTTCCCAACAAACCCTTCTATTGAAGTGTGACACATTTAACATGTTCAATAACACCAACTTAGCTAATCCAACCACCCACTATTGTTGTGCCAAAATTTTCACACCACTCTTAGGTTAGTGTACCTGCTTTAGATATCTGCCCGATGTAAACTGTGGGTATTTCTTTCTGTCATTAAAATCACAGTTCGTGAACTTCAGTTGCGGAATTTTCCCAAGGATTTCTCTAGTGAATGGCACTGACTCTGGAAATAGGGGCATGAAGGCGCACTCCATTTCCATTTGTACCTACTCCACTTCTTCCTAAATTTCTCTGACTTGTTCAAGTTCTTTTTGAGGTTTGACAGGTTTCTTGTCCTATTTCTTCTCTGTTCTCTACTCTTTGGTCGGTTTCTTCTATGGAGTTCTCCACTGTGTGAGTGTTGATGTTGTTGTGGGAATCTAGTATGATTTTGTGGGTGTATTAGATGGTGTTGTAACTTCCATGATTCCTTCTATACCCTTCTCATTGAATATGTGAATTAAATCCTCAATATTCATATAGTAGCACAAGTTCTGCATCTTTTCCACACTTAGAAATACTTTGAATTCTCAATTCAATAGAGTGCCAAATCTAGGCAGGACACAACATTTTATAACAATTTTGAACTTCTAATCTCATCATTAGCTCATATAATTTTCATATTTTTTCCTTAATTATGTATCTGTCTCTAGATCCTACCAATATGTCCTCATAAATATGTTTTTCCCGCATGTTTCAATGAAAAATTTCACTTTTAACACTAATATTTTTTGGGCGAACCATTAGAGTACTTTTGAGGTATAAAATGGGCCTCCTAAGAAAAATGTAAAACCAAAATAAAATTTATAAGAACCAATAGAATTCAATATGATGATGTCAACCATGGGGGATGATTCACCATTTTTGGTGTAAAAAAGAAAAAAATTTAAAAAATAATAAAATAATACAACTATTTTTTGAACTAGTATTTTCAACTTATCTCCCTGATTTTTTACTCAAATTTCAAGTGGGGATACTCTTTGTATGAAAAATTTGATTCCTCATCAAAGGAGTACTCATGTTGTGTACTTTTGATTGACCCTTCTAAACGAAAAATTAGAAACACATGAAAAAACGTGATTGCAATCACATTTTACTTGTATTTCTCGTTTTTCATGTACCAGCGTCTATCAAAAGTATGCAACATGGGTACTCCTCGGATGAGGAATAAAATTATGCATCCAATGAGTGTTACCACACGAAATTTGAGTAAGCACATAGGGAGATAAGTTGAAAAAGTAGTTGTTTTCCTTTTTCCCTCTAAAATTTGATGATGTAATCTAATCTTATTTTATTATTTCCACCATTTTTTTTAATTTCCTTAGGAGGCCCATTTAAGACCTCAAAATTCCCCTAATTTTCGATGCATCCATATAGTAGCGAATAAGCTCTCTTACATCATGGCTCCTATGAAATTCGACATAATCTCGGCTATAGCAAAGTAACTTCCTATGTCAAGCTCTTTCTGCAGCGTAGTTTATAGTACTAAGCTGCAGCGGTAGGGTCATCCCTCTATAGATTCAATATACTTCCATTTACTCTTCCTTTCAACATTCTCTATTTAACTTTGTTAATTGAACTACACCTCCATCAGTAATATTCTTGATAATATATGGGCCCAACCAATGCATTTTTAATTTCCCAAGAAATTTTACAAACTTACTTTCATAAAGGAGAACAAGGTCTCCCACTTTGAAATTATTTTTCTTAATATGTGTCTCATGCCAGGCCTTTTCTCTTTCTTTTTGTACCTGCTAATGAAATCCTGTTATAAATATATCTTCCTCTAGAGAAAGAAACTATGAAATTCTTTCCTCCACTATATCAGGGCCTTCTATCTATAAAATCAGCAATCCTCAAGCTAGTTACAATGTATTCAATGGGAATCACAAATTCTTGCCCATAAACTAACCTGAAGGGTGTATGACCTGTCAAATTCTTACATGAGGTCCTATAAGTCCATAACATAGCTAGAATTCTAAGATCTTGGTCATCTCTATTCATAGTGCATACCTTAGTAAGTGCATTCTCCAAAATATTATTAAATGGTTCCACAGTTCCATTGCCCTGATAGTGATAAGAGGTACTCTTATGATGATAAAATTGGAATTCCTCGGTCAATGATTCAATAGTATTATTCAGGAAGTGTGAACCTTGGTCACTCATCAAAATCTTTGAACATCCAAATCTAGACAATATGTACTAAAAAATAGACTTTGTTGCAATTTATGCACTGCAGTCCCTTCCTGGATGTGCTTCGTCCCATATTTTTAACTAATTAGTTGTTGTAATTATGTGTTCACCAGTCCTCTTTCCAGGTGGGTTGATGGGTCCAACAAAATCAATGGGCCACTTCTCAAAGGCCTACAATGTAACTTGTTGTACCATTGTAATATCATCTCTTCTGGAAGGCTTCCCTGTTATTTGAGACACATCGCATGCTCTATAATACTCCTTTGCATCCTTATGTAGTGTATTCCACCACAATACTAATCTCTAAATATATTGCGTGGTATATTTTCCTGCACAGTGTCCACCACTTGCACTCTCATGAGCCTCTGCTAGAATCATCTATCTTTCATTCTCGAAAACATATCTGCACATTATCTCATCTGATCCCATATGATATAATTATCCTGCTGTTAATGAAAATTCAAATGCCTTTACCATAATTTCTTTATTTTTGTGTGTAGTATATTCTGAAGGAGCCATCCTTGTACTAAAAAACTGAATAATATCTGTGAACTAATAATTTGCCAATCTCATTGCAAATAAGTGTGCATCGAGAAGATTATCTTATATGTTGGTTGGTTCTTCTCATATTTCCAATATTCACATATGGTTAGGTACATTAAAAGGAGTGGTGCCTCTAGAGTGGCTTGTAGATGAATATGCATCACTTGTGGGTAGCCGTCGAAGGATTTGGACAAAGTTATCCATCATCGTGTTCCTTTTTTTCTCGATGGAATCCTTGAGAAATATTTTGAAAGTATCTCCTGCTCCCTCATATTTATTTTCTTCCGCCATGGGAGGTCGTCAGGGTTTGCGAGTTTGATCTTGCAAAGGTTCAACCAGTTCAATCCCTAACTCCTTGTACCCTGACCTCATTGGGGACATGCAAAGAAAGAGTAGACGGCTCTCATACCACTGATCCAGAATTATGTAGGAATGCAATAGAATAAAAATATAAACATAAATAGAGAGATGTAGTAGAAATAAAACTTCATTTCATTCCTTTCAAAGAACTATAATATGCTTACATACAAAATGGAAATAAAATAGCTTTGGAAATGCTATCTTAAATTTGAGAACATATGTGGTGGCTACATGAATATAAATTGTATTACAATGAGGCTAAAGGTCCTATTTATTATTGAGAAATAATGGAAAAACCTAAACATCCAAAAGCCTAATGCTAGGATATGAATCTCCAATTTGTGGGCCTAGTTGGGGTAAATTGGTACATCAACTTCCCGGGGTCATAACTTTGGCATATGATCTTTGTTAGAAATATATATCTGAGGATGAAAATTTTTGATTGCAAATAAGGGGAAAAGACTCATGTTTTCCCATTTTCCAAAAAAAAAAAGTTTTTTAGGGCCTCAAAATGACTCCAAAAGTTGAGGACCTGAAAAAATTCGAAAAATAGTAAAATATGATACAATTAAGGAAAATAAAAAGCTAAAAGAAACAATGGTGAGGTTCCAAGTCGAATAGGCAGGTGGACACTAAATATCCACCTATATAAACCATCCAAGTCCAAGATGAATATATCTTGACTTCATTTTTTCCATGTACCAGATATTAAGCTTCCTTCAATATTCTTCATACATTCCATCCATATAATTGAACTTGCCTCAACTATCATCATGTATCCCAAAAAAATCCTTCTAGGTAGAAAATTAATATTTTAACCAACTTACCAACAATAATGAAAAATATATGTATCTTACCATGACAACCTTCTTGTTTCATAAAAATCCCCATGGTCCATTTCCATATGACTTTTGCTTCATGCATCAGAGTGACTAAGGATTTAACTTGATTACCAAGTTACTACTTTTCTTCTGGAGATTATACTGGATGTTAATCATGATTATAGTTATCCTATACAAAGTCTTAAATTCTTTATACATCCTTACATAATTCAAATCTCATTATTTTCAAGCATTGTATATCCATATACCTAAGAATATTTTATGATCAACTTTCTTTCCACAAAATTCTACACATATGAATCTTGTGCAAACTTTTTATATCTCATGCATTCCTATGCTTTCGAATAATCATCTAGTTATCCATATATCTCAAAAATAGGTTTCATCTTGGCCCATTTCATTCTTTGATCCCTTTATGAGTATTGATTCCACATTACATGGAATGCCTACTAACCTTATCATGATGCTTTTCACAAATACCTTCCAAAATGACAGTCTTTCTAAATCATGGCGATTCAACTAAGCATGGTGACAAACTCTAACATGATTTTATACAATATTTGGATGATCAATATGAAAATTGGTCCATATATCCATCTCTCTATATGATCTCTAAAAATTAACTTAATCATGTAAATTATAGACATGCTACTATGATATGATTCTTTTTATGATGATATGCAAAACATACTACCCTAAAAGAGAGATTAATCTTTACAAATAACTTGACACTCAGTTAAACTCCTTTAGTAGTAATCATCCTTTGCTTCTTCCTTCTTTTCCTTCTTCTCAGGTTCTCCCACTGTCTTGTCTACACGAGCTTCACTCCATTCCCTTCTCTTATTGTTTTAGATGCTTGGAAAATCTATCTTAAAGTGTCTAAATTCATTGCACTTGAACAATTGAACCTTAGACATGTCCTTCTTGGACTTACCAAAATTTCACTTCTTCAACTTCTTGACTTGAGGTATAATAGCTTGAGATTGATCATGTGATCAAATATCATCCTTGACCTTGATCCTTGTTTATTCCAATATGTATCATGATGAAAAATCATCAAAGGGAGTTGAATCCTTGTTGGAGTATATGCTTATTGTAAAGTTTTTCAATTCTGGTGGCAATGCATTTAGTAAAAAGACGGTTACTACAGAATCAAGAATTGGTTTTGCAAGTCCTTGTAGATTGTCTCTTATTTAAGATACTCTCATGAGAAAGGATGCGACATCCTCATCCTTTGATTTCTTCATTCTATACAACTTATTCCTGAATGAAATATTTTGTCAGGTTGTGCTTTCCAAGTACAAATACACTAGCTTATCATACATGGCCTTCGAAGTCTTTAAATTTGCAACGAATGGAAAAAGATAATAATTAATGTATTCCAATATGACCCTTTGTGCCCTTACTTCCCCTTCTTGTATTTTTCTGTTTCTTATCCCTTATATTTTTTAGGTTCATTAATTTCCCCATTAACATGTTCCATTACTTCTTGTTATGTGAGTATCAAGTCAATTATTTTCTTCCATGCTAGATAGTTTGATGCACCAACAAGCTTATTTCTCTCCTTGCAGAAAGAGCCCAGATGATTTGAAGATTCTTAAATGATGTAATAATATGTTAATTGATATCAAGATTCTCCCTCGTGATGTCTTCAACATTATTTTCTTCCTTCAAGATTCTTGAAGAGAATTCAAGATGTCTCCTGGAATTCTTCCAACAACAACTTCCAAGATCCTTGATTTCTTCTTCAAATTTGTCTTCCACATAGATCTTATTTAAGAGAGATCAAAATTCTTCTTTAAGTCTTCCTTTCATATTTTCCTTAGATGTGAGCTTGATTTCCTTGCACAAACCCTCCTACTAGGTCTTCCACCAATAAGTCCTCTATCCTTCTTGAATTCTTTTTCTTTAGTATTTTCTTAATAGTCTCCTTTTTTCCTTCCTGTTGGAAAAATAATCCTTCCAATTTCCTTCCAGTTGTATTCCTTGTTCACCTTAGCTCTGATGCCATGCTGGAAAATATATAGTGACAACTTATTAATATTATTTTCCTTAACCTTAATATTTTCTAGTGAACTTATTATCTTTCTTGTGTTCTTTTAATTAGATATTTTATCAAATAAATATGAAGAACATAAATTTCAAGAATAGAGGACACATATATTAGGCTCTCACACATGGAAAGATCCATCCAAGGGGAAAACCCAAAAACTCTTCTCTTCTTAGGATTTGCTTCAAATGAGATACAAAGACCCAAAACCTATACCATGTCCTTCTCCTAGTACCAAGCCAAAATTTCCTCAACTCCTTCCTTGATTTTGCACTAAATTTCTTCACACTACAACTTTGAGCTACCAACTTCAATATTGCAACTTTTCTTGCAACTTTGACCTTATAATTTTCATCCTTGTAGCTTCTTTGGGAGCACTAATTCAACCTCCATCTAATCCCTACCTAGAGAAATATTTCTCTTCCAAGGTCAATGAGGTCAATATAGGGTTTTTTCCCTACCAACTATAAGATTCCACACTTCTTCCTCCTACAATTCAAACCTGCAATTTTGGCCTCCTTCTGTAGCACTAGAAACACTATATCTTCACACATGTGATAGAAATCGAGCCTAAAAACAATAAATTTCATCCTTCTAGCTTCTCCTTGCCCTTCGCTCTTATTCTTCTTGCTTCCCATCTACATATCTAACTCTTTCTTGATAGATTGAAATTGTGAGTGAGTGTGTCCCAAATGAGGTCAAACTACTTCTTTATATATCTCAAGGGGCCAAATTCCCTATTTTAGGTTGCCTTGATGTTCCGAGGGCTGACTTTTATTTTTCGATTTTCCAAGACTTTCTAGACTAAAAAATAATTATTTTTACAATTGCATATTGCCAAGAAGGGTGTTATGACATTGACTCCTTTGAATTAAGACAATAAATCCGAAGACCTAACAAACCCTAGAGGCATGAATAACATGGCTTTTCTAGAAGACCATCTATAATGAGTATGAAACCCATCCTTTAATAACAATAATTTTTTCTTTAGTTTTCATTTTTGTTACATAGGATACATATTGAAATGAGCACAAGAATTATGATGACCAAAACTAGTTACATTTCTCAAGACCTTTGACTATCATTTCATCACTCTACCACTTCTTTTCCATGTCACTTCCCTTTCTATCTGAAAACACTTCGACCTATCATCTTGGAACTTAATTATTTCCACATATCAAGGAGTGATATACCTTTCTATGAAATATGGCATCCAATCTATCACTTAGGTTTTTTTCTTATGAAACCCTATGTTGGCAAAATTCCTTGGAGCATCCCCTCTAGGTCCATATGTCTACATGAATCCAAATAGTCTGAAATCCTCCCATTTCACATGTGCTACTCATTTTCCTGGATGGTGGGATATCTAGTGGCCATTCAAAGCTGTTACCTATCAAAATAATGAATAGAATCCATTAATTAAAAGAAAAAAATTTCTTCATTCCTAGAGAGTTAGGCTAAGTACCATATCCCACTGGAAATCTCTTTGAGTGGGATATCCAAAAAAACGCTTATCATATGCTTTTCAACAAGACACTTGCATAAAAAATGCATTCAAGGATTGTAGTATATGTAGACCATGCCATTAAGACATTGAAATTCCAACTTACATGAGGGTGATAAATAAAAAGTTAATAAATTTATAATTACAATGCTTAATTTAGAGGGTGACAAGGCATAACCTGTTACACTTTTTGGTGTGGCCTAAATGATTTTATTTATTTATTTTAATTTTAAATACTTATATGTTTATTTTAAATTTGTGGTTTCATGTAGTGTTGTAAACATTATTTTCATGAAATATTTTTGATGGTATAAGAAAATATAATATTACTATTACTAAGAAAAATATCAACAAAATAAAAATATGCGGGGTATAGGATATATACATACACATACATATAAATACATATAAATATTATAGGCTATGTCCACTATGATACTTACAATGTATATTTTTCTATAAAAGATTGATGGGCATCATCATAAGGTTTTCTGCATGGACAAGGACATGCATATGG